>OX453090.1:25225932-25672734 GCA_949708635.1 Hirtodrosophila cameraria | reverse complement strand
GTTTAAAACTATTTTAAAAGAAAAAGGTAAACTGTTTTTGAAAATATGTTATGCTTGTTCAAAGTTGCATTGCGGACGTTACAAAAAATGGAAGACGACTTTAAGGCGTATGTGCATTTTGACATTTTATAGCAAATTTTGCACAATAAACAAAAATTCAAAAAAAAAAAATAAAAATAAACTGGAATATATGACCATATCAATCCAGCTTAAAAAAAGAATGATAAGTAGTGCCGTTAAAAAAAATCTTAATTTTTTGTCTGTTACGTATACGGACGTTACGTTGTGGACGTTACAAGATGTTCTTTGACTTTTAACTTAAATATTTATAGGTAAGCTAGGTTAAATTGATGTTTTTATACACTTCTTTTAATTTTTTTGAAAAGAAAAAGAAAAAACACTATATTGGGTTTGTGAAATGTCCGTCTATCCGTCCGTCCGTCTGTATGAACGCAGTTTTTTCCCACAGTTTTGAAGCTAGAGCAACCAAACTTGGTATACATGTTGGTACATATCATAGGCAGACAAAGTGTCAAAATCTTCTTCTTTTTTTTTTTTAATAAAAAAAATAGTATAAACAGACTTAATTTTAATCTCCCCGCAAACACCTCTCTTCCCCTGCTCTGGTACAGCACCATTAGCAACATGCAGAATTTTGATTAAGCATTGACAATTTTTTACATTTCATGTACATTAACTGATTATACTTTTTATACTCTTTTTTTTTATATTTTTCTTTTGGCCCACGTCGTCATCTAAGAGCTCAGTCGCCGTCAATATCAAAATTGTTTAGTGCTTAACACACAGTCATTGCTGAGCTGACATCCTGTTTTATACTTGAATTAAGAATAATTTTCTTAAAAACTCGGTTAGATAGAGCAGCTGGCCATGATTGAATATAAGTACATCACACTTAGAATAAGTATTTTTAGACTTAGACTAAGTACTGAGTATGTTTATGTTCTCAATATGAAATTTTCATACCTAATTCAAGACTTAGTATGTACTCATTTGTAGAACTTTTGACTTTATTCAATGAAAACCAAGTACTATTCGAACTTGAAATTTTAAGCACGACATTGGGTGAAAATCAAGTTTAAAAAACTTAAAGTATCCCGGCCACTTTTATTTCTGTATATTGTCATGTCTATATGGCCATAAGTAGTCATTATATCCATGAAGACTAAAAACAGCAAATATTTTCAAAAGAAAACAGTTTAAAATCATAATATTATATTAACAGTACTGAAAAGTAGTTGCAAGTATTTAAAAATGCTATAGAAACTTCGCCTTTTAAGAGGCATTTCAACAAAATAAACAAATAAGCGTTGCGCCCAAAAGTATGTAACGTAAAATGCGTGGGTTTGTGAATTAAATAAATTTCTTAATTTGGTGGCAGGGGGAAAAGCAAGAAATTTACTTGTGAACAAATAGTTTTTGGATAAAAAATTAAACAAATAAAAACGTAAAACAAAAATGGAATTAAAATTATGAATGTTTTTGTTTGTTAGCCATTTTGTTAGCTTGTTTCGCATACAGCACTAAAACAAAAATATTGTAACAAATGTACATATAACTATGTATGCATGAATGTTCGAGTGTACATATTAGACGAAAAAAACGCAAGTATGTATATTTATTAAACATTTGAATCAGCTGGGGCAGAGGCGGATGGATAAATCTGCATGACTGCCAGCTTGCCAGTTCCTGTGTAGATGTTTGTATGTGTGTGTGTGCTTTATTTTGGGCAAACAAACTGCGCAAATATTTCGCAATGAAATTACGCCCTAAAGTCAAAGTTTTGGCCTGCTGCAGTTGCTCACAAACAAAAACAAAAAACAGTTAAAAAAAAAAAAAAAATTAAAACAGAAAGTAAAAATAATGAATGTGATGTTGACGCACTTTAGCCTATAGAATGACGTTCCCAAGGAGACGACACGCCCTCACTCTCACAAACATACACACATATGCACATACCCAGTGTACCAAACAGCGAATGTTGAGCGAACGTTAGCCTGAACAATCGCAAACGGACTCAAAACTAGCGTCTTGCGGTCAAAAATACCAATGTCACGCTACATGTTCGTAAACGTGCTCGAAAACGATAATATTAAGATTGAAAATACAAGTGTCTCCTTAACACTCGCTCAATGTTCGTTAACGTGCTCTTTTGCTATAATTTTGCGAACTTGAAAATGACCGTCGCTAGTACATTCGCTCAATTCTCGCAAACGTGCTCGCAAACGATTAATTTGAGAGCATACATACGAAAAAGAAAAAAGAATAGGCAAGAGAGACGACAAACGGTTTTTTTGGCAAGCGACACAGCAACCAAAAAAACGTGCGTCGCACGAACACTCGCTGAATGCTCGTAATCGGCTCACAAACGTTATAATACGAGCTTGAAAAAGAGCGTCGCTAGAACATTCGCTCAATGCTCGCAACATACTGACAAACGATAGTTTGGTGAGGATAATTATGACTAAGATGGAATTGAAAACAAGTAATAACGTTGCAGGATGTACTCGACTGCGATATACTCTTTTTTTTAGCCTTTTTGCGGAGTCAGAAGTGGGTGTGGCAATTGTATTTTTCTTGACACTTAATTTAAAAGTGAATTTTGCAACAAACTTTTGTAAGTACTAATTTTAATTATTTTTGTTCTATAAAACAATTTTGTTTATTAAATTGTATATTTCGCAGTTTCGCTTAACTTAGTTCTAAATCGTTTTTTAAATATACTATAATAAATATTAAATATTTAAACATATGTATGTAAATTTTCTGTTCAAGTGGGAAGAACAAAATGACAGAGTATCGTTAATGATTCGTAAAAGTATCTTTAACGATTCACAAAAATTATCTTTACAGATTCGGAACTTATATCGCAGAAGGATCTTTAACGAGTTACAAGTAATATCTTTTAAGGCCAGCAAACGATATCAAAAACGATCCGTTTAAGGCTCGCACAACACTTGCTAATGATATATTTTGCAAGTGTCGTAAACGAAATTTTTACTGTCACAAACTGAACGACGTATGATCTACTTTGCGATCGTTTTCGGATCTGGTAGCGATAGTTTTGTCCGCATCAGTTTCTTCAAACTCTTGTAAACGATATCCTTTACGAGCGTTTGGTACACTGGGCACACATGCACACGCACACATGCATTTGCATGCAGAGGCCTCCACAATTGTTGGCACAAACTATCTGACATCGTCAAAAAGTTCATGCAAAAATGTGGAAATGTGAAAAGTTGTTGAAAAGCACAGAGTTGAATTGAGGGGGTGAGGAGGGGAAAAAGAATGGTTGGTGTCGACAATAAACTCTGCATATGTATGCGTGTGTGTGAGGTAGATTTATTGCATGACATTTCAATTGTTAGACAAACAGCTGGACGGAACTGAGCTGGGCTATAACTACAACCAGAAGCTGCACACTTGTAGCCAAGGCCGAAAGACGCTGTGCACAAAAAATAAAAGCAAGGGTCTGTGGCAGGGTGCTGCTTTTGAGGGCGTGACATGTGGCAATCGTAGGTAAGAGTCCTGAGAAAGGGGCACCAAATGTCAGCAGCAATTAACACAGCGAGCGAAGCAAACACATACACACAGAGAGTAAAAGACGCAAAGCAAATGCTCAAAATAACTGGCAAAACATGAGGATATGGACAAGGCAAAAGAAGGCGCACACGCACACACACATATATAGTGACATTTGGTGAATTTCCTTTTGGCCTTGTCGCGAGTGTCAAGAGACAAATGCAGTTTACGCCAGGGTAACCGTGTCCTGGCTTCGGCACTGGCCCCCACCTCACCTGTGTAGATTGCAGTATGACAATGCTCATACGCAACGTTGAACCGGCCACATGCAAACGAGCAACTCCCATTCTACGTGTGTGTGTGTGTTTATGGGCTTTTACTGCTCAAGCCCATTTGCAAAAGGAATTTATATTATTTTTCTTTAAATTTAAAGGCGTTTTTCTTTAATAGTCCATATTCAAACGTACACAACTTTCTGTATGTTTGTGTGCCTATGTATCTACGTATCTGCGTGAATGTATGTTGAGTGGTTTGGCCTCTGCTTTGCTGCGGCTGCCAACAAGTTCAATTTGCATTTAAAAAGGGAGAAACACATGTAATCTCAACGATTAGAAATTGTTAGCATTGAGAAGCACATACTCACAAGCGTCAGGGGCACACACATACACATACAGACATATTGTGAATAAATGAGTAACGTACGTGGCCCAATAAAATCTTCTAACCAGCTGTGCTTGAGGGCCAAGCGAAAAGACTTTGAAATCAACTAACAAAAGTCTTTATATTTTGGCAAGTATGTCATTAAATACTTTGCACATGTGAAACTTTGGCTTACATATTTTATTACAGAATATAAACTATGTCCATTTTTAAGCTTTTTAGTTTAAGTATTGTATTGTATTGCATTGTATGTAGAACAATAAACAATTTTAATAATCTTAAAGTAGAAGAAAACATATTCAGACCTGTTCTGAATTCCGATTCCGTTCGAAATTTGCGGAAGCGGAATTGATGAAAAGGTCAAACTTTTACGTTTTCATGAGTTTTGCTTTTTTGTCTGCGCAACAGTGTGAAGCGCCCGCATAAGCTAGATTATCAGTAAAAACAAGCTAAAAATAAAAAAAAATTTTGCTGAAAATCAAGCTATATCCAAATGCAAGAAAACATACAAAAATCAATTGAATCACACTTATATCAGTGGACCCATCCAGCAATAAGCTGTATTTTGATGATCCAATATCCATCCGAAAGTCTTCCATGACGTGCACTCCCTCCCAACACATTATTGATTATCTGCGTGCATTTCATCAGCCCCAGCTGTATTTGTGCGTCAAGCGGGGTGGACCTCCCCTTACCACGACATACAAAAACGACATGGCGGAAACTCCAACGTGAACAAGTAAGAACGTTGCAGTCGGATACACCCGACAGCGATATACTCATTTTGTCGCCTCTTTGCGGAGCCAGAAGTGGGCGTGGCAATTGTATTTTTGGTAAAAAAGGAGTATTTTGGGCTTGTGAAATTTCCGTCTGTCCGTCCGTCTGTCTGTATGAACGCAGGTTTTTTCCACAATTTTGAAGCTAGATCAACCAAACTTGGTATGAATGTTGGTATATACCATAGGCAGACAAAGTGTCAAGATCTCCCCCCAACCCACACCCCTTCCCGAACAAACCCCAAAAACCTATATCATCCACAATTTTATAGATAGAGTAACCAAATTTAGCACAAGGGCTACTGATCACATCCTTGATTGATCTGACTAAAAAAAATTTGTCCATTTGGATAAAAATAATTTTGCGACGCCCACCTGCGCCCTTGCAATCGAGAAACATTTGTTTCTCCCAAACCTGTAGAACTGGCCGATTCAAACTTAAATTGATGACAAAACTTGAAGGATTTGAACAAAAATACAATTGCCGCGCCCACTTCTGGCTCTGCAAAGAGGCGGAAAAAAAGAGTATATCGCAGTCGGGTGCATCCGTGTTAATAATTGCACTCTACCAATACAGTGCTACGTTTGCACAACATTTAATGGTGCTGCAAAAAGAAGGACCATTTGTGGTGAAAAAATTAGAAGCGAGGGGAGGCAAATGAAGGATACAGTTTGTGATTGTAAAATTTGACATCGTTTCGGCTTAATTTTAGGACAAAAATCAAGATTTTTGTGTTCTGCGTGTACAATCGACCATTCAAAAAATTATATTTTAAGTGACAATAATTAAATTTTTGCATCAATTTTAATAAATACATTTGAAATATTCACGAGTAATCTGCTTTTGCATTAAATAGCCATTAAATTTTGCGTTATGACGACATTCACTTTGTATAGTTAGTTGTCCTATACACTGTGCCTTGTTACGTAGGCCGTATGGATCTAAAATTCCGGATACAGGTGCACAGTCTGTGTTATGTTAGGTTAGGCAAATAGCTTGGCCAGCCGCTGCTGGGCTATATTAACATCAAGCGGCAGGAAGTTCAGATGAAAATAAAAATGAACTTTTTCTAAGATGCCACGCAGCAGCTTGCTCTATTTGTGTATATGTGTGTGTGTGTGTGTGCGTCTCGCTTTGTGGTACAGAAAGTTACAAACGGGCAGCAGGCGCGTGTGTTGTGCCCGCAGCTACTTGTGACAGGCCAGGCAGGCAGGGTGGCAGGGTGGCAGGAAGTCAGGTAGGCCGTAAGCTGTGAGTTGGCAGGGCACAGGCAGCACATGGGCAGGAAACGTTGTAAAGTTGCTTAGTCCCATTTTGAGAATGTTGCCTTGGCTGTTAAACAGATTTTGTTTACGGTCACGTTGCCGGTGTTGCCCTTAGTTGGTATGGTAATTTAAAATGGCAATGTGTTGATTACGCACATTATCCAAAGTTCACTATAGTTGATTTCATATTGTATTTAGTTCATTTCAGTTCAGTTCAGCTCATTTCAGCTTAGTTGACCATCTTCGAGGAGAATGGCCCGTCACATAATTGCTTGAGGCTCTGGTTTGCTTATTTAATGGATTATGAGGTCAAGCGGTTTGTTAAGCAGCTAATAAAAAGTTATCCTAAGGCATACCAAATGCCACACAGCTGACTATAGGTCTGTAGTTAGTACAACTTAGCTCTGCGGTATGTGTGTTTTATGGAAGTCTGTCTTAAATGTCGAATAATCTATGGACCAGTAGCAGGCTGACAGTCCCAGCGGTGGAAATTAGAATGCCTGACTAAATCATACTTGATTTCTCGGAATTGCCTTGAAAATGTTCAGGCCTGAGAAATCTCTGAATATAGATGTCAGACCGGAAGCGATACGGGAAAATAGCCCTCACGTTAGAAACGAGAAGGTAATGTCTACGAGCGTAAACAAACTTTTCCGAAAATTTCCGATTGAGAATTTAAAAATAAAAGGGAAATATTCATATTTAATATAAATTTGTATGTAATTGTTGCTTTGTGTGTAATTGTTGCATTTGATTTGATATATTAGCTCAGTGTGTAACACTGACTGTTGTTCGAATCCCAATTAGCACCGGATAATGCATTTTTTTTTTTTGTACAAATTTGTAAATATATAAAGGTTTAATGTGAAATGTTAACGATAACTGTCTTTGACCAATTAGTAAGTTCACCTATGAGTTGTACCCTTCTAGTATGGCAGCTCTCATACTTTGTGGTGCTGAAGATTTGTCAATTTTTATACTCTTTTTCGGAAAAAAAGAATAAAGAGTATATTGGGTTTGTCAAATGTCCGTCCGTCCGTCCGTCCATCAGTCCGTCTGTCTGTCTGTATGAACGCAGTTTTTTTCCACTGTTTTAGAGCTAGAGCAACCAAACTTGGTATACATGTTAGCATATACCATAGGCAGACAAAGTGTCAAGATTTTTAAAAATGCAGGCCATAATTTTGAACTGAAGCCTAAAACTAATGTGTTTAAAATGTTTATTAAGTTGAGCTTTTTAACATACATGACATAACATTTTGTCAAATTTACAAATATATTTAATTAAAATAATTGTTATCCTTAGTTTTGCTCTTTTCAGAAATTTTACTATGTAATTTCCAATTTCGTGTCAAGAATAATTTAATATATTAATGTCAAAAAATAAACAAACACATTTTTATACTCTTTATACCCTTGCAGAGGGTATTATAATTTTGTCACGAAATGTGTAATGCTTTGTAGGAGAAATCTCAGGAAAAACAAGTAAGAACGTTAGTCGGATACACCCGACTGCGGTGATCTTGACACTTTGTCTGACTATGGTATATATATATCAACATGTCCACCAAGTTTGGTTGGTCTAGCTTGAAAACTGTGGAAAAAACCTGCGTTCATATGGACAGACGAACGGACGGACATTTCACAAATTCAATATGCTCTTTTTTCTTTTTTTTTTCAAAAAAATTGAGAGAGTATAAAAACCTACGGATTGGAGATCAGTTGGAACTTTCTTTGTTTTCCGTAACACCCCTGAATATGCATTAGCTTCGTGCGTTATAAGGTCACAAGGCCCAGAGAAAAGCGACTTAAGTGCGGGCGTTATGAGACTTTCAACTTATGACTCACAAAAATGAGAGACATAACGCCGGCGGGCGATTTGTATCCGAAAAATAGCATGTGTGTGTGTGGTGCACTAGTCGTTTCGGTGCCGGTCTCTCATGCAATTACTTTTTAACATTTTAGGCGCAATTGCTACCAACTCAATTTTTGCTTATGATTACATTGTTCTGAAGCATCAAACTGCATGGATAAACGTCATGACACGCCCAGTCGCAGCAACAAAAGGCAAAAGTTTAGCATGTTCTAAAAATGGTGAGCCGTTGTGCAGCCGGAGCACGCGACTCAATTTAAATTTTCTTATCGGAAACGGAAGCGGTTATGTGTAAGCGCTCACAGAAGTCGCTCATGTTTATTCAGCAAATGCAGCAACTATCTGGTAGCACTTGGCATCACTCGCTCTGGTCACACCTTGCCGTGCCTCCAGCACCCACCTGCCCCTTACTCTGCCCCTACCCCGTCTCATCTGACAGAGGTGGCCAAGTTGCGTTAAGATTTGCGGCTAGAGCGAGTTTTTAGTATATTGTTAACAAGTAAAATGAAAACGTAAATGTTCGAAAATTAAATTTTGCCCGAGTCGCTTTTGTTTAGACGTGCCCCTGGCTGGCGGCCACAGTCTGTGTGTTTCAGTGTGTGCACTGAGGTGTTACCTAGTTTCTGGCTTGTTAGTTAGTTAAAAGTTTTTGCGTGCAATTAAAATGCTGCGCAAAAAGTTTGCTTCTACATTGTTCTTAATTTTTTCTTGGTTTTTGCAGTTTGCCAAAGCCAAATATAAAATGAACAGAATTGTCTCCATGTGCAGTGCGTTTATGTGTATGTGTGTGTGTGTATCTGTCTGTCTGCAGTCGCAAAAGTATAAAAGTCCTGTGGCAATTCCCTGATTGTTTTCCTACCCCCCGCATCACATCGAATAGCAAGAAAGTTTGTTATCAGTGACATTTTGGCGTAGTACAAACAGCTCACAGTTCTCTGCTTTCAGCTTCTCAGTTCTCAGCTCTCAGGTTTTGGCTCTCAATTTCTGTTACCAGTTCCCAATTTGCAATTGCCATTGCCATTGCCGAACGTCCCGGCAATGACAGGCAAATAAATATTCTAAGCAGTCCCTGCATGCAATAGAAACCCAAAGAAACTTAATCAAGTAAAAATCGCTTTTTGTTGTTTGCCTCTTGTTTTAATTTGGCATAAATTAATCAGGAATGCCCTTTATTAATTGGTTGAATTCTAAGCAGAATACAAATACAAACAAATTTTTCAAAACGTTCTTTTATATTAATTACTAATTAAGAAATTTGCAATGTGTTTTACTTAAACACCATAAATCCATACAAGCTATGGACAAATAAAAACTGAAAAAAAGTTAAAACTAAAAATTAACGTTATGTTGTTAGTCGGTTGTTACAATAATTGCAATCTTACGCTCAATGAAACACTTTAGTACTCCGCACTGCAATCATTCAATGAACGCATTGATCCTTGTGATTTTAACCTTAAGGAAACCAATTTCCAAGAAAAAACAAGAAAGAAGTGTTATCTTCGGCGTGTCGAAGATATATACCCTTGCAGAAAACATTTGCATAAGAAAACTTATTTTTCAACCGATCGTTCCTATGGCAGCTAAATGTTATAGTGGTCTGATCTGGCCGATTCTGAAATATGCACTGCTTGCAGAAAGAATAAGCATCTGTGCCAAGGTTCATCACGATAGCTCTAAAACTAGTTCGCATATAAACAGACTGTTGACGCTGACGTCTCCTTCAATGCGTTACACATTTTGTAACAAAACTATAATACCCTCTGCAAGGGTATAAAATGGACATATCATGTTTTTGAAATGACCGATGCCACATTTACTTTGTATATAACCACCAAGCAGATAACATATTATCTGCTGGGTGATATAACTCAATTTCAAATATTAAAACTAAGTACATGGCTCATGTTAATTCATTAATGTGTTTCAGTGTTGCCAGGTGTGGAGCGCCCTCATAAGCCAGATTCGGAGTAAAAATACGCTTAAATAAGCTAAGAGAAAAATTTGCTGAAAAACAAGCTATATCCAAATGCAAGAAAGCATACAAAAACAAGTAAGAACGTTGCAGTCGGATGCACCCGACTGCGATATACTCTTTTTTTCGCCTCTTTGCGGAGTCAGTGGGCGTGGCAATTGAATTTCTGCTCAAATCTTTAAAGTTTTGCCATCAATTAAAATTTGGTTGGGCCTGTTCTACAGGTTTGGGAGAAACAAACATTGCTTGATTGCAAGGGCGGGGGTGGGCGTGGCAAAAATATTTTTATCCAATCTATTAAATAGGGCAACAGAATTCAACCTGCAAAATTTGGTGATTCTAGCTAAAGGGGTGGGGGAGATACAGACTTTGCCTATTTGTGGGGGCGGGGGTGGGCGTGGCCGAATTTTTTTTTGCCAGATCAATGAAGGATGTGATAAGTAGCCCTTGTGCCAAATTTGGTTACTCTAGCTATAAAACTGTGGAAGATATAGGTTTTTGCGGTTTGTGGGGGAAGGGGTGGGGGTGGGGGGGAGATCTTGACACTTTGTCTTACTATGGTATATACCAACATGTATACCAAGTTTGGTTGCTCTAGCTTCAAAACTGTGGAAAAAACCTGCGTTCATACAGACGGACAGACGGACAGACGGACAGACGGACAGACAGACGGACGGACGGACATTTCACAAACCCAATATACTCTTTTTTCCTTTTTTTTCAAAAAAGTTAAAAAAAGAGTATAACAATAAAATCACACTTATATCAGTGGACCCATCCAGCAATAAGCTGTATTTTGATGATCCAATATCCATCCGAAAGTCTTCCATGACGTGCACTCCCTCCCAACACATTATTGATTATCTGCGTGCATTTCGTCAGCCCCAGCTGTATTTGTGCGTCAAGCGGGGTGGACCTCCCCTAACCACGACATACAAAAACGCCATGGCGGAAACTCCAACGTAAAAATAGGTCTAGCTTTTGCAATGATATTATGTTATTTAATTTTGTGCCAATTGCTAACTAAATTTTACCGACCATCGACAAAATTATCGAATATTCTTGTGAACAATTCAACTATAGGTACCTGCAATAAGAAGAAGCATCTGTGCCAAGTTTCATCAAGATAGATATAGAACAAAGTCCTGAAAAACGCATTAAAACAGACGGACAGACAGATGGACATGACTCGGCTGTTGATGCTGATCACCAACACACAAACCCTTTTTTTTGTGAGACGTCTCCTTCAAAGCGTTACACATTTCGTGACAAAATTATAATACCCTTTTCAATGGTATAAAGAGTATAAAAATGTGTTGTTTTTTTTAATTTTTTGACATTGACTTATTAGATTATTCTTGACAAAAAATTAGAAATAACATAGTAAAATTTCTAAAAAGAGCATAACTAAACATAACAATTGTTTTATTTAAATATATTTGTAAATTTGATCAATTGTTATCATGTATGTTATTATGTATGTATTATATTATGTCAGGATGCACAGAATGTTCCGAAACTTAGATTAAGTCAGTTTGGTTGAGTTATCTTTAAAAACAACAAAGTTACGCGAAATGCAGACAACGAGAAACGATGCAAACACACAAATTATTGAAGTGTTTACATATTTATCAATAACTAGTACAAAATTTGCTGTCCCAAAATGAAATATGGGGTATGAAAAGCTATTGAAATAAGGCTCATTTAGAGATAATTTGGGAAAAAAAATTTAAGGGGGATACGAGGGGAAACTTAAAGAAAAAACATTTTTTCCATTTTTTATGGTAACAAATTTTTTTTTTTTAAATAAATCATATTTGAGAATTTTAAAATATTCAGCACATTTCATAGCCAGCAATTTCAAAACAATTTTTTTTTAAAAGTGTTTTTTAATCAGAGAATGCCTCATATATGTTTATTCGGCACGCTGAAAATAAAATTTCTTCAGACAAAGTGTCAAGATCTCAACTTGAATGATTTAAGCAAAAACACAGGCGAGAAAAAGAGTATATCGCAGTCGGGTGTATCCAACTGCAACGTTCTTAATTGTTTTAAAAAAAAATAAAATTAAACAAGTAAGAACGTTGCAGTCGGGCTCACCCAACTGCGATATACTCTGTTTTCTGTACGTATATTAAATTAAGTTCTTTTAAAGACTACTTGTATATATATGCTACAAACTATAAAATTCTTTCTACTAAGTGCAGAACGCTGCAAACGCCCAAAGCAGAGCGAGACGCGTACTTGTCAAAATGATCGCTCGTTTACTGGGGCGGGGGTGGGCGTGGCAAAATTTTTTTTCTCCAATCTATCGAAGAGTTCAAATGGAGTCATACTGCAAAATTTGGGGGGGGGGAGATCTTGACACTTTGTCTTACTATGGTATATACCAACATGTATACCAAGTTTGGTTGCTCTAGCTTCAAAACTGTGGAAAAAACCTGCGTTCATACAGACGGACAGACGGACGGACGCACATTTTACAAACCCAATATACTCTTTTTTTCCATTTTGGAAAACAGAGTATAAAAAAGAGTATAAAACAAGAGTATTTCATGCAGTTCAGCAGCAACACAAGCAAGCAGCGCACTTAACGTGTCCAGTTCCTGTCAAACTGTTGTTTCTGCCTGCTGAGACGGGGGAAATAGATTCTTCCATAACTTTGGTGCTATTTATCCGATCGTGATGAAATTTACACAGCTGATCAACATTGATTAAACATACATGTGTACCAAAAATTAAAGCTTTATCTTTAAAATTGTGGCTGTGGGAGTCTTTTGTGATTTGCGGGGGTGCGGGGGAGTGCATCCGAAATTCGAAATAAACTTGATCTGCGTATGGTATACAGGAACAATGCCAAGTTTGGTGTCTCTAGCTCTAAAAGTCTCTGAGATCGACGCGTTCATACAGACAGACGGACAGACAGATAGACGGACAGACAGACGGACATGGCTAGTTCGTCTCTGTTGATCCTGATCAAGAATACATATATAGTTTATATAGTCGGAAATGCCTCCTTCTGTCTGTTACACATATGCAGTACTTTATAACTCCCTTTTTCCCATTTTTAATGGGAACAGGGAGTAAAAAGAGACAAAACTTATTGCATCAATGGCCATAAACAACAAAAATTTCGACTTCATGGCAACTCTGTGTGAATACCAAATGAACTGCAGTACACTGGCAAAAAATCTTAACAAAATAAGCTGAAGAGTTGCGAAGCGCATTTAATCATTTCCGCACTAAAGACCTCGGCAGCAACTGCAGCAACAGCAACAACAAGAGCAACAACAAGAACGGCGCCGGTTTCCTGGCAAGATGTGAGTGCGACTGTTGCAGTTTACCAGTATATATGTGCTGTGGTCGTTCTTGCAATAAGCAAAAAAAAAAGTAAGAAATAAAAATAAGTAAAAAAAAAATTGAATGAAGAGTGTGTCTCTTTTACATTCTCTGAGGCAGAAGCATAAAAATGATTTGCCCAAAAAATAGTCAAAAGTACATACCCGCCAGTTCTGGCGAGCACTGAACCAAGTATGATACCACTCTGATCATCCATGACCAGCTATGAACTCGCAGCACCGAGCCAATGCATTTTTGCATGCTAGACGTTCGCTGCTCATTCATAGCTGGCTCACCGCTGGCTGCTCATAGCGGATTTCACGGCTCAGAATCACAGCTTTAGTAAAAAATGAGAACATTCATTTTTAGTGTGACACGCCCTGTTTAGGGGCGGCTGTGAACTAGTCATAAGAGAGGGTAGAACAATTTCTAAAAATTCTCGCATCTTGACAATTTTAGAGTCATTCTTAAAGTAAAATAGCCAGCTTATTTCGAAAATGAAGTCAATATGAAAAAAGTGTGACCATTTTCAAGAAACTCAAATATTATTTTTTTAATAGCTTCGCAAGTTGCTTTAGAAAAATGTAAATATTTCCAGATAGGGTTTCTTGAGTGTACAAAAAAATACGAATCTGAAATCTGAATTTGTTTTGAAAAATCGAAAATCTAGCTTTTTCCAATTGTCTCGAAAACGATCTCGTGAACATATTTATTTTTATATTCTTCGGATTCAGCAACTGGTTTTACATAAGAAAAATATAGTGGCTTTTCTTGGTCAATTTTTTTTTTTCAAAATTTGTTGCATTTTGTAATTCATTTTTTAAAGCAAATTTATTTTTTTTTTGGATTAAACTTAATCAAACAAAAACACCTCTACGCGAGCTTAAAGTCTAGGAACGATGCATATTCAAGTCACAAAACTTCTGATATAAAATTTTGGGACGAAGTATTTTGGCATAATGCATTTCAGTCCTGTTTGTCAAGGACCTACTTAGTAGTCACAGTGTCAAATTTGGTGACTCAATCTATAAAACTATGGAAGATATATGACCTTGGGTGGTGTTTGAGGGGGGGCTTGACTAAGAGGTATGACTATGGCAACAACATTTCTAAATTTTATTAAAACTGGTTAGGCCAATTTCTTTTAAATTGCCAAAATGTACCAAAAAAACGTTATTTCACCTGTAGTTTTTGTAGTGTTTAAAGAAAAACTGTCAAGGTAAGCTTAAAAGCTCTTTTTTTTTTTTAATTAAAAAAAGAGTATAAAACAAGTAAGAATATTCTAGTCGAGTGTGCCCGACTACGAGACTCCCTGCTCCCAACTTGCATTTCAAGCAGTTCAGCGGCAACACAAGCAAGCAGCGTACTCAGCTTGCACAGTGCATGTCAAACTGTTGTTTCTGCCTGCTGAGACAGAGGAAATAAGTTCTTCCATAACTTTGGTTCTATTTATCCGATCGTGTTGAAATTTACACATCCGAAAGACATTGACTTAACATACATGTGTACCAAAAATTAAAGCTTTATCTTTAAAATTGTGGCTGTGGGAGTCTTTTGCGATTTGCGATGGTGCGGGGGGTTGCATCCGAAATTTGAAATAAACTTGATCTGCGTATGGTATACAGGAACCTTCATGCCAAGGACAGACAGACAGACAGACGGACATGGCTAGTTCGTCTCGGCTGTTGATGCTGATCAAGAATATATATAGTTTATATAGTCGGAAATGCTTCCTTCTGTCTGTTACACACATTTGCAGTACTTTATAACTCCCTTTTTCCCATTTTTAATGGGAACAGGGAGTAAAAAGTGCAGAATGTAGAATATTCTCTCAGCACTCTCTCGCGAACGTCAGACGTACCATGACCATTCCGGAAGGAATTCACAGCCTACAATTCATATCTAAAATCGGCGATGAAAACAAGCAATCGCTTCAGGCAGAACTTGCGGGTACCCACACACATACATAGACACATACAAATACACACATACATACGTATGCTTATATGCACACACATTAGCGCATTCATGTGTGTGCATGTGTAACATATTCAGGCAATTACTGTCATTCAGCGCATTTAAATTCAACTTCAAAACTGGCTCCATTTCGTCTCTTCTTTCTCGTCATCTTTTGATGCCCCCGTTTGCCCTCTCCCACTATTGCTTATCATCGTCTACTATTTCTGCTGCAAAGCAGAAAAAAGCTTTTAAACTTCACTCAAGATTTTTGCTGTTCACGCTCGGTTCGCAAATTTTTTGACTGTTGCTGCTTACTTAGTTTTCCCCGTGAGTTTTGCACAATGGACAGTTTTTCAGAGCAACTTTCAGAATTCATGAATATCGGTAAACATTTTATGTGATCAAACAATCTCTACGTTACGATAAGTTTTCAAGTTTATAAGATTTTATTGAAAACTTAGCCTATAACACTATGTAACACCTAAAATGCAGAAGAGTTACAAATGCATTTTTCTGATGCACTTTTTTTTTTTAAATTTTCAAAATTTTATTTTAACTAGAATTTTTATGACAATTCATTAAAAACTGAATTCGATTTTCCGGAAAATTCACCCCCCTGGGTGGAAAGTGGGTGGTAAAAGAGCCAAAATTGAGTTTTTATGCGATTTACTTCAAACTCATTTCCAAAGATCTATATGACAATTCATTAAAAACTGCATACCAATGTCCCGGAAAATTGACCCCCTTGGGTGGAAAGTGGGTGGTAAAAAGGGCTAAAGTTAAGTTTTTGTGCGCTTTGCATCAAACTCATTTTCAAAGATCAATATGAATTCGTTGAAAATACGGGCGCAGCACCGCACGCCGGGAAATGCTAGTATATGTATATAATGACAGTTGGGCGAGTTGGGCCGGAAATTCTGCCAGTGTTGAAAAAAACATATACAATGAAAAAGTGAAAAAATGTGGCAGCCTTCAGCTTTTTCATGTTCCATCACTAAATAACTGACAGGCGGGCAATAATTTGAAATCAAATTACAATAACAAAACAAAAAACAAACAAACAATTTGCAAAAGTATTACTTACTTTCAGTATTACTTTACTATCAGCTATTTTATTATTAATGCTTTATTTTTTTATTGTTCCCACTAAAAATGGGAAAAAGGGAGTTATAAAGTCGATCTCAGAGACTATAAGAGCTAGAGACACCAAACTTGGCATGCAGATTTCTGTATACCATACGCAGATCAAGTTTACTTCAAATTTCCCCTCAAATCGAAAAAAACTCCCACAGCCACAATTTTAAAGATAAAGCTTCGATTTTTAGTGCACATATATGTTTTATCAATATTGATCGGTTGCGTAAATTTCATTACGATCGGATAAATAACACCAAAGTTAGGGAAAAATCTATTATCCCCGTCTCAGCAGGCAGAAACAACAGTTTGACAGGCACTGGACAAGTTAAGTGCGCTGCTTGCTTGTGTTGTCGCTGAACTGCCTGAAATGCAGTTGAGAGCATGGAGTCTCGTAGTCGGGCACACCCAACTACAGCATTCTTACTTGTTATCAGTGGATAATGGAATGTAATGGAGTGTACAGAAGAAGAGGAAAGTTTGGTCGGAGGCAGTGGAACGAGCTTTGATGGACGCTTGGGCGGACAGGAAGAAGGAGTTTTTTGGGCATAGGGATATAATAAACAATGGAGTTGCGGACTCTATAAAGTCAATAAAAGAAACTTCTCAGCAACGCAATGTCATTTTGTAATCAGTGCTAGACATCCAAACCGACATAAATATTTAAAAATTTATCAAAAACTAGTTTTTTTTTTTTTTTTTTTTATTATTTTTAAAATTTTTATTTTTTGTGATAATTAAAATGTGCCTTAAACAAAAATCAGTTTCAGCTGTCAGTTTGGGGCAGTTTTGTTGTGCTGTGTTATGTATTCGCAACAGCTGGGGCGAATGCCTTGGAGCGGCAATTTAATAGACTATACGCTTAAACTGTCTCGTAAACTTATTTTGTATCAAATTTTTTTACAGCTGATCTACTGCCTGTTATGTACAACATGCTTAACAGGTGTAATAGTTTGTGGTGCATAACGTGAATACCCTTATTGATTTATATGGGTGCATGCAATAACGCCCAGTGCTATAACGCCAATGGACGATATATCATGCTATTTCTCATAATTCGAGCTTTTGCATATTGTGAGATATTGGTAAATGCATGCAGGGGTCAATTATTTTAAATCAGTTCATTTTTCGATTTTTATTTTTACTTTAACACAATTCTTTGTGCCAGGTAATAATGCTGACAAATTGTAGAAGACTCAATGCAATTTTCAGGTGAAGCTTTTTATGGGACACTTGGCGACCAAACTGGTAAATTCTTATCACAAAATCGTCAGCTTTATAGATATTCCTATCAGTAAGAACGAAATTGTACAAGCGTGAAAGTGCATTACAGCCCGCTGTTAGTTATATCACTTTTCAGAATGTTATAACGACAATTGGCGTTAAAGCACTTTCGAGCGTTATTGCATGCACCCGATTTATACATATAAGTACGCTGAATTGATTAATTTGCACATGTTTTCAGATTATTTTTCCCACTGTCGAGCGTCATTTTTGGTTGATGTGCGTGTCTTTATCTACAACTGCCGCTTCATATTCTGTAGCAACTGTATCTGCATCTGCTTCTTGTTGGAACTTTACTTTGTTGTGTATGCTCTTTAAGTAAGTATGTGTGTATTGTGTGTGTGTGTGTTGTGTTGTGTCACTGTGTGCGTGTTGTGTGTGCTTTTTGATGTGCCGTTTTTATTAGTCTGCCAAAATGCAGTTTATATATTTTGGCGAAAATTCGTTTTGCAGTTGACATAACTTTGTCAGCCCCAAGTTATGAACAACAATTAGTAGAGCAGAGACGGACTAACTGACTGAGTGACTAACTGACTAATGGCTACCCGACTAGCTGACTCATTCTGGCTGACTGACGTATGGCAAGTTGCTCGTTTTTTGGGGCGTGGCAAGTATGTGACAAGTATTTTGCACAACGATGCACAAAACTTTGCCCGTCTATGCGGCAAAGAGACGACTTGACTTGAAACGAGTTGCCCTGTCGACCTGATAAAGACGTTCCAGCAGCAGCAACACTAACACCACCAACCTAAAGCAACAACATGGCGTATGCGTAATATTGCCAAAAATAATTTATATGATTTTGACATATTTTGTTTGGCAGCAGTTTTGGGGCGAAGTGTCACACGTGGCACGAGCAACTGTCAGCTGGCTTATTAAAATGTCATCTGCTTCTGCTTCTGCTGCTGTACTTTTATAGTAACATCTATTGGGCTTCTTCATAACAAAGTATGTAGTAAATAGTTACCTGTATTCGTGAGATAAGAAGAAAGTGCCACGAATGTTGCACCCATTGGGATTCTTGCGCTTTCCGTTGAATATCTTTTGATAATGATCATAGTTGTTTAAGTTGACAGCGCCATCAAATGTCAGCATTATAATTTGCGGTATCTGCAATACACAGTAAAGAAGCAAAAATGTGTGTGTTTTTAGTAAGTTAGTAAATTGAAATGTTAAAGGTATAAATATAAGCTAAATGTCAACTGGTAGCAGGAGCAGCAGCAGCAAAGGCTCTTAATTATATGATATGCTGTAATCTGAGTGTGTGTTTATGGGTGGATTGGTTGGATGGGTGTGTCGGCCCAATTAGGGGACCGCTGACCTCAAAATCAGCCGGGCATGCGATGGCATTGGAAGCCACATCGACAGCAACAGCAGCAACTCTAATTGAAGGTTTTGCATTTTGAGTTTGTTTTTCCTGTCTGTGTTGCGGCTGGCTGCGCTTTTGACTTGCCGCCTGCGTTGCAAAAACACTATTTTTGCACGTAGCACGTTGCAAAGTTGGGCATTAAACATAATTAGTGGGCATGTGGGTAACCAGGCCGCAAGTTGCATGATCTGCACAGCTATATTAAACAAAATAAATTTCGAATACTAATACTTAACTATCACTAGCGCAGCGTCAGCAAACAACAACAACAGCAATAGCAACAGCAATAGCAACAACAATATCAACAAAAATATCAAAACAAAAATATCAACAACAATATCAACAAAAATATCAACAAAAATATCAACAAAAATATCAACAATAGCAGCCACAATTGCAATAAGTTTAACGAGTGCTAATCCACAGCATTTCCATTATAAAAATTACCACCCCTTTACGCACAGCAAATACCAACTGACAACGCCTTTTTATAATCTTTTTTTATTTTTTTGAAAAAAAAAAAGAAACAAGTTGGAACGTTGCAGTCGGATACACCCGACTCGGATATACTCTTCGCGGTGTCAGAAGAAGGCGTGGCAGTTGTATTTTTGGTAAAATATTTCAAGTTTTACCATCAATTTAAATTTGGTTGGAGCAGATCTACAGATCTCAGTTAGATCTTGACACTTTATCTGCCTATGGTATATATCAATATGTATACCAAGTTTGGTTGCTCTAGCTTAAAAACTGTGGAAAAAAACTGCGTTCATACAGACGGACAGACGGACCGACGGACACAAACCCAATATACTCTTTATTCTTCTTTTTTTTTTTTTTCAAAAAAATTAAAAAAGGGGTATAATAACTTAAGTTTCGTAAACTTGTTTTTTTTTGTTTGTGGTTACATTTACGAAACAAAAATTTTGTACATATTACGAATCATTTCGTTGAGCAAAACCACGAAAGGTCTTTGTACAATCTACAATTTTTTCGTACATATGCACAATAATTTTTCAGTGTGCGTGGACTACCGTCCACAGAGATAGACAATAGAATGTAATGCAAAATATTAAAAAATTTTAAATTGAATATTTTCATTATCAAATTATATTTGAATATGAGAAAACTTTAACGAAAATATTACAATAGCAATATGGCAGATTAACATACATTATTTATTTCTATCAGTGTACATGACGGCATTATACATGAATAAATTAATAGGTAACTTTAAAGAATAAATTAAGAGCTCAACTGACTGCTTACAAGAAACAAGTAAGAATACTTAAGTGGAGTGTGCCCGACTACGAGACTCCCTGCTCCCAACTTGCATTTCAAGCAGTTCAGCGGCAACACAAGCAAGCAGCGCACTTAACGTGCCCAGTTCCTGTCAAACTGTTGTTTCTGCCTGCTGAGACGGGGGTCATAGATTCTTCCATAACTTTGGTGTTAATTATCCGTCGCAGCTGATCAACATTGATACAACATACATGTGTACCAAAAATCAAAGCTTTATCTTTAAAATTGTGGATGTGGAAGTCTTTTGTGATTTCCGGTGGTCCGGGGGGTACATCTGAAATTAGAAATAAACTTGATCTGCGTATGGTATACAGGAACAATGCCAAGTTTGGTGTTTCTAGCTCTTATAGTCTCCGAGATCGACGCGTTCATACAGACAGACGGACAGACAGACGGACATGGCTAGTTCGTCTCGGCTGTTGATCCTGATCAAGAATATATATGGTTTATATAGTCGGAAATGCCTCCTTTTGTCTGTTACACACATTTGCAGTACTTTATAACTCCCTTTTTCCCATTTTTAATGAGAACAGGGAGTAAAAATTAAAATCTTTATTGAAATTGAAAGCTTAATTTACTGAAAATAAAGTGACGCTATTTTCCAATCTATCTTATTGTACAAGTATGTACCGTTCTGTAAAAATAATCAAATGTTTACGTAACAATTGAAGATATCAGTCGAGGCTTAAGCAATTAAGAATCTACTTAAACTCATATTCATGTTTATTTTCACACAAGCTTCTTTTACCTCCAAATTGGTATATGCACCATTTGGAGTTGCCATTTCATAAAGTGCAGTTGACTGCTATACATTACTCATGTGCATCCTTCGTTTGGATAGTCCTATGAATCCTTTCCTTTAATCTCTCAATGTGTGTTTGTGTTTAAGTGTGTCTGTGTACGTTGATAATTTCTGCTTAATGCGACTCAAGTTTGCACTCCAGTCTTTGAGCAAATATGGCAGACAGCAGTTGACAAGCACCTTTGACTGAGAGACAGAACTTTTCCAAGCAGAGAGCCTCGCCGAGTACTAGCAAATAGATGATAGATGGGTTTTTCATGCTTTTCTTTGGTGGTAGGGTAGGGTTACGCCTGCCTGGGTAGATGGGTGTTGGGGATGCAAATTTGCATAGTTTAGTTGCTCAATCGCAGCGACAATTGAGCGGCTCATTGATTGAGTGATTGCAGCCGTGCATTAATGCAGCACCCTTAAACATCAACCACCATACAGTTACCCACCAATCTACCAACCTCCCAGACCCGAACAATTTCGTAGCAATCTCTGCCAAAGTTTTTGTTGACACTGTGTGCCATCTTTTCAGTTTCCTTTTGCAAGCTCAAATCAAATTGGATTCGCATTCAAATTGAGCACAGCGTTTTATTGAACGCCTCCACCCCCTTCACATATAATGGGATAGGTTTGCCAACTTCTTGGCATTTTTAAATATACCCAGCACACAATATTTTATGAAAAAGGTATTAACAGGCAAAAGCAAGTAAGAACGTTACAGTCGGATACACCCGGCTGCGATATACTCTTTTTTAATCTCTCTGCGAACTATATTTTTGCTCAAATCTTTCAAGTTTTGCCATCAATTTAAATTTAATGGGACCATTTCTACAGGCTTGGGAGAAACAAACTTTACTCCATTTCAAGGGCTGGGGTGGGCGTGGTAAAATTATTTTTATCAAATATATTTTATAGGGCAACAGAATCCAGCCTGCAAAATTTGGTGATTCTAGCTAAAGGGTGTGAGAGATACGGACTTTGCTTATCTGTGGGGGCGGGGGTGGACGTGGCCAATTTTTTTTTTTTATCAGATCAATCAAGGAAGTGATTAGTAGCCCTTGTGCCAAATTTGGTTACTCTAGCTGTTAAATTGGAAGATATTGGTTTTTGCGGTTTGTGTTGGAAGGGGTGGGGTTGGGGGGAAGATCTTAACACTATGGCTGCCTATGGTAATACTAACATGTATACCAAGTTTGATTGCTATAGCTACAAAACTGTGGAAAAAAACTTCGATCATACAGACAGACGGACGGACGGACAGACGGAAATTTCACAAACCCAATATACTCTTTTTTCTTTTTTTTGAATAAAAAAGGAGTATGAGAAATGCACCTTCAAATCTAAGCTCGATTTATATGTTTATCTGTATGTATGTCAAATATTAGAGATCATTATGTTTAATTTGTAAAATCTCAATTATTTATTTTAAATGTCAATGTAACCATACAAAATTGCATTTTATGCCACAGAAGAATCTTGATCTTACGCCATAAATAAACAAAAACCGCGATTATTTCAAACCTGCAAGTAGTTTTTGACAACGATGAATGTAGTTTTACTTGTTTTACTTTACTCTCTACCAATATCTTATATCAAACCTTGTGTCATATTGTCGGCCTGTGTAATTCGTTTGCTCTACATTTATGTGGAAAATTTTTTTCACAAAGATATTTTTTCTACATTCAAACAATGGCAATAGATAATATTTTCGGTGCCTGCATTAAAGAGATTTTGTTGCAGGGCTTTTGAGCACATTTTCGCTACAACAGTTCTACTTTCTAATTTTGTTTTTATACTTGTGCACTTTCATTGCGGAAATTGGCTGCGCTGTGAAATCGAGCGCGATGCTTCTAACGAAAATCGAAAAAAACCCACAAGTCAACGTTGCGTATACGTAATGGGAGCATAACTCAAACGATTTGCCAAAGAAGTTGGCAAAATGGGTGTACAAATTAACCGAAAGTTTGGGGTTAATGGAGATGATACTAATTATAATTATGCGCTGTCGCACACAGACACACACAGATACACACGCACACACAGACACATACACACGCACACATTCGCAGTACAAATAGGCTGTCAGAAATTGAAATCGTTTTGTTGGGCGGCTGTAGAAACACTAAGCGCTAATAACCCTTAAATAGACACCCACCGCATGCTGCCTGCAGACAGAGAAATAGGAGGTAGGCTGGGCGGCAGGAGCACAGGGTGGCAGGTGGAGGGGGTGGTGGAGGGCGAGGGGGAGGTGGAGTGAGCAGGAAAAAACTACAGGAGAAACCTGACACTGCGAGAGACACACATTTCAATTTCGAAATTAAGTGGCTCACTTGCGTTGTTTGTGTTGTGTAGGGAGTATTTGCGTTTTGCGTTTATGTTGAAAATCGGCCGACTATGTTGACGCCGCTGTCGACGTTGCTGCTGCCGCTGCCTCCACATAAACTTCCACTTTGCTTTTTGTTCGTATTTGACTTTTTCTACACTATTCAAATTGCGGTCTAATCATAATTGTCAAGAACCATGAGGCGCAGAGAGCATATCTGTATGTATTAAAGTGTTTAACCTCCCTTATATGCGTTGCTTGCACAGGCCAAACCGTAAGCCATGAGCTAGAAGGCTTAATTTTTCACATTAGTTTCGTCTTATGCTGAAATTGCGTACTATTCCCGGATTTTGAAAAATTCGGTCGGAAAATGTCGAAAATTCGAGGAAAACCGCTGTATGCAACTTTTTTGCTTATCATCCGATCAGCTTCAAACTTATTTTAGAAAGTCTATATAAGCAATGTACCCGACTGCGACTTAGTCTTTTTTCAGCCTCTTTTCGGAGTCAGAAGTGGGAGTAGCAATTGTATTTTTGCTCAAATCAATTTAAGTTTGGTTGGGCCAGTTCTACAGGCGTGGCAAAATTATTTTTATTCAATACATTTAATAGGGCAACAGAATTCGACCTGCAAAATTTGGTGATTTGGATATGCAAACACTGCAATCTGAGCGTGCGCTCTTTGTTTATGCTTTGCACTCTTTATTCGTTCGCATACATACATATATATTCACACAAAGAGCAAAAGTGTCGTTTCTCTGGAGAATGCACTATTTTTCCCATTCCAGCCCACATTCATGTCCTAGGCCGTCAGGGGTTTGTCCCGCTGCCTTACCTAAGGCATGCAAAATGCCTCCTTCGTCAGGCATGCAAAAGGTACTCTGCGTCAGGCATACAAAAGCCATTGTGCGTCCGGCACTTAAATGTAAAAATTCAAAGTAATTGTTTTCACCCATTCTATTAATTACAAGATGTAACAATCTGAAACTTTTCGCATGCAGCAGGATTCATATTGAGAATAATGATACGTTAGAGGTCCCTCATCACAAAAATAATTCTGTTTTTTTTCTATGGCAAAGTTTTTTTTTTTTAATTTTAAAAGTTTATTTTTTTACACCCTGTTCCCATTAAAAATGGGAAAAAGGGAGCTATTAAGTACTGTAAATGTGTGTAACAGGCAGAAGGAGGAACTTACGAGTATATAAACTCTATATATTCTTGATCAGCATCAACAGCCGAGTCGATATAGCCATGTCCGTCTGTCTGCCCGTTTGTCCGTATGAACACACAGATCTCGGAGACTATAAGAGCTAGAGACACCAAACTTGGCATGCAGGTTCCTGTATACCGTACTCAGATCAAGTTTATTTCAAATTTCGGATGCAGACCCAGCACGCCCGCAAATCGAAAAATCAGCAGGCAGAAATAACAGTTTGACAGGCACTGGACAAGTTGCTTGAAATGCAAGTTGGGAGCAGGGAGTCTCGTAGTCGGGCACAATCGACTAGAGCATTCTTACTTGTTTTTTTAAGCGGTTGTGCAAATTCGAAGGGCACATAGCTCTTGGCCAAATATACAAAACCAAAGTTATTAAACAGGATATTCGACTCAACAGGAACAGCAGGAATAACTACAACCCCAACCTCAACAGCAACACCAACACCAAAAGCAACATCAACTAAACTGACTGTGACAACAATAAGCAACGAATGGAAACAACAAATAGCAAAGACAACAAAGTACAATTTCCTTATGCAAAGCAGCGATAACAGCAGCCGAATGCAAATACACAGATTTATGGCCAGAACCAAGTCGAACCCAAACTTAAACACAAACAGAAGCAGAGACAGACGGGAAAATCCCCTACCCCAACCGATTCCAAGCTGCTATAGTCCTGCTCCTGTGCTGTCAATGCACTTGCAAATTTATCGCCTTGCAAATTAACACTTAAAGGGTAGCAGACAAAGAAAAGGTAACAAAAAAAAACATCAAAAAAATATGAAAATTTGTTTGTGTGTACAATATGTAACAACGTCTATAGAGTGGGAAGAAAAGTCGCTTGTGTACGGATGTAGGACTTACCTTTTCGGCCTCCAAGTCGCCAGGGATCTGGGTGCCATCCTTAGAGCAGAAGCAGTAAGGCAACTGACACTCCTCCGTATTGCAACGCTGGGCGGTATCGGCTGGTGAATCCGTTGCCGGCGCAGGTGCTGTAAGGTAGGATAAATGGTATAGGGTTAAGAAGAATCTTGGTTGAAAATTAGTTTCGAAATTATTAACAAATACATTTGGTTATGCGAGTACAATGGAAGTCTTCAAATGGAATGACTCTCACTGACTTCTGCCCTTCAAGTCTGGGCAAGCCAAGCGCGGTAACAGCAAAAGCAAAAGCAAAAGCAGTAGCATGTCGAAAGTTAAAAGTCAACAAAATAACACAATGCAATACAAATATCAATAAGGCAGAGGCAGCCAGCCAAACAACGGACAAAATGTGCAAGAAACAAGTTAAAAGAAAGTTAACAAACCAGCTAGCAAAAGAGAGAGAGAGAGAGCGAAAGAGATGGAAATACAAATAACCAGGGGCTAAATCACAGGCAACCTCTTTCCAGCCAAACCATATATTCCTTACTCTCAGAACCGGCAACAAACCAATTCAAAACCCAAATCTAATCCCAAAAACCAAACCCAATCTCAATACCAAGCGCAAAAACTCAACCCGTTCAGGGCATCTTTTTGGCAAAGCTATTTGCATATGTGGGTGTTGGGCGTGACATCTACATAAATGTGTTTGTGTGTGTTAAGCAAAACTCAATGGAATTCAATTGGTATTTCTTTATTTTTGTTGTTGTTTTGTGATCGAGTAAACAAATTCGCATAAGGTCCACAAAACAAAAGGTTGCCCCATGCACATGTATTTATAGAGCAAAGCCAGTTCTGGAAGCCAACAGGTAAAACCAGCATTAGTCATGCACTGGGCCAAATGGCAACGCCCCAGGGCCACGTTCAGAATAGAGCAGGGGACTTGTAAGAGATTGCAAACAGCAGGCATCAGGCAGCAAATATTAAATGCATTCCCTGCGCCTCGCTGCGTTCAATCAATGAATATCCGTGATTCACCTCCACAGCATCCAATCCTCCACCCAATCTTTCCTCCTGCCTCCTTTCTCCTAACTTACAGCCAACACCATGTTGCTCTGCGGGATTCTGAGGCCACAACTAAATTAACGCCAGCCATCGAAACGCTATCAGAGGAAACTAACCCACTTCAACCATTGATTTGATTTTCCTGAAAGATCGCTAAAATTAGTTCGCAGCGGGTGTGTGTATGTGTGTGTGTTTAAGAGCACAAACTTCGCATAGAGTGCACATTATTGAGTGTGTATTTCAAATTTATGGAAAATCGTTTGGTTCGGCGATTAAACTGCAAACTGAAGTGGAAAATCTATTAAGTAAAAGCTACGATTTGAAATGTCTACTTAACTTATATCGATATGGGGCTTTTAAAATGTAACTCAATTTTATATACATTTATCGATTAATAACAAATGTACAATTTATCGGTATTTAGTATTCAGGTATTTAATTAACTATTTTAAAGAATTTAAATGTATATTTTTCATTGTACAAATCTTGGTTTGGTTTTTGGCTGTTTACCCAAATACCACTAGTTTGAAACAGCTGATCCCTAGACAACGACAACGACAACGATAACGATGACAAACGACGATAACGGAGTAAAAAGGATGGCGAATTCGTAAAGACGACGATCAACGAGAGCGAAGTGCTGCACGACGGCGGCAGAGTTGGTTCTTACTCGTTGAAGGTGCAGGTTGTGCGTTCTTCCTGAGTGGCTGAGCGAGCGATAATAAGACAACGGTGAAGACGTTGGTAAAGACAACGGTAAAGCCGCGACGGTGAAGACAACTGCGACGAATTTCTTATAATTAACTATCCTAAACATTAAATATTTGTTCTGGAATACGAATAAAGCTCATACTATTATATAAAAACCTCGCTTTACTTGTTTTCATTGTAAATATTATAAAGTAATGATAAATTTAAAATTAGGTTTTTTGCTTAATTTTAAACTCCTTGAAAGCGACGTTCCATGGTTTGTAATTCGTGCTGAAAACGTTAACCATGCTCGTCGCTTTCATCGCCGAGGTTGTTCGGGAAGAAATAAGTTTCTTCCATTTTCTCGTAGTCTGGACTTTTAAAATTTTCCAAAAAGCTGATAAGCCACTTTACAAAATAAGTCCCAAGATTAAGACTCAATACGCGATAAAAATGATGTAAAGTACTTAGATGTACCTGTGTACCTGTTTACGGTTATATAATACCTGAAACTAAACTAATTATTAGCTATATCTGTATTCGATTTGACACTGAAAAATATTCGAGTCAAATATTTCATTTAAGTACAGGTAAACGACCCATTTGTCAAAATTTTACTTTTCCCAAGCTAAGGGTTAAATACAGCGAATGCCATGCTCAAACATAGACATTTCAAACTGTGAAACGAAAAGAATATTACATATTTTATTTTTCAAATTCAAACATGCAGTGGCGTTACATTTTGAATTGCTACTTTTACTTAACACATAATTTTACAGAGAGTTTGAACACTTTACAGAATAAGTCGAATGAAGTTATTCGATAAATTTAATTAACACACAGTTTAATTAACATTTTGAGCTACTAACAGAAATGTTAAGTCAAACGAAAAATACCTGAATTTACAGGCCGGAATTTCATTTGAAGTGAATATCAAATGAGCAAAGGCCTTTAGAAAGAAATTTATTTTTAGAACGATAAATTTCAAAATCTTTAATATAACTGGAAGTTTTCCAGTTTTCTCCGTCCCTACTGCTTAGCTCATAGCCGCCCCTGAATATAAGTTCATTATGTGTTCGTCGACTTTGATAAAATATCACTTGTTTTATTTGAAATGAATTGAGCTTTAGGACCAAAGACAGAAATAAATTTTGTTTTGTTTTAGGAGAAAATTCCATCTGAAATCTGGCTTGCTTTTAAAAACCTGAGATTTGAATGCAAAATTTTCAGTTCAAACTTAAATTGCAAATAAGCGAATAATACTTTTAAAAGTTGATATGCAGGTGGTTTTTAGAACATTATATAACGTATTCAGAAAACGAAGCTTCTTAAGAATCATAATGTTGGTTTCAGAGATATTGAAAAACGGAACAGCTTGGTTTTTTTTGTTTAGATTAAAAACGCCCACGTAAAAGATTTTTTTTTTAATTTTCTCGGATTATTCGACCGATTTTATGTAATAAAATTAAAGTGGCTGTTCTTGGCACATTTTTTTTTTCCAAACTTGTTGCTAATAATAATAATAATAAGCGGAAATCCCGATTTTCCACAATCAAAAGGTTTTAAGATAAGTCAACTATGAGGCATTTGTTACTTGACCAAAACTTTTATGCAAAACATTTCCTCTTAGTAAATCTTATATCGAATTTCTTGTTTTTAAGCGAAACTGTTTATAGAAATCATTTCGACCATCACTATCAAAAACTTTTGATGCCGTGCACATTAATGTTTTACCATCACTAGTATATCCTATGTGAAACTAAATCGAATTTTTATTTTTTTTTTTTCAATTTTTCCATGACTTAAATTCGTTTTTTTATTAATTATAATATTGTGTACTTAAATAAATGCATAGATAGAGCCCTGCACGAGTTCACACTAAACAACAAATTATCCCATTTTACTCTAACTAAACATGTGTTACACACAACACTATCAATATTAACACTGTCAACACAATCACTATTTCGAACATTCTCATGTGTGAGCGAGATACAATATTCCTGTCAAATTCGTTCCCAAAGCAAGTGTGAGTGCGAGTGAGAGCAAATTATGCGTTTTCAAAGTACAGCAAGAGCAGAGAGCAATGACAGTTTTCTCGTTCTATGAACACTGTGCACACACTTTGAGCATTGTGCACATTTATAACAATGTTAAGTCGATTTGACAGTGTGCACAGTGTGATTCTTGAATGCTAACACGACAGTAGTGTTCATTTGTGCAGGGCTCTAATAGATACATTTGAACAAAAGTTTATCTAATGGCCAAGTGAATACCTCTAAAAAATACGTTTAGATTCGACGGGAAGTTTGACAAAGCTTAGATTACTTGTAATAAATATTTGAATGAAAATGAATTGTTTAATATGGGCTTGAGCATTTGTGAATGTGCGACTTAAGAGTTAAGTTGTCCCTTAGAGTTGCCATTTAAGTTGCTTGTCAACTTCCATTTCCTTTCAACTATGGCATAAGGTAGCCTATTGCCCATTGACAACCATCATCAATCAATTTAAAGTGGACTTATGCCGCTTGACATAGCCAAAATGCAAAACAAACTAATGATGTCAAGACGTTTTTTTTAACTCAACGATTTTGTTTTGCAGTAACTTAAGCTCACCAAAGATTATCCAATTCTTTGCCAAACAAAGTATGAGATATAAAACATCTTCATTCAAATGTGCTTCTTCAAATGGAAACGATGAGTATTCAAGGTTCAGAAAGTACACGTACCTCCTGCTTTGTGTTCTCAGCTATTTTATTTAATTGCAAACAAATATATAACTCTCTACATCAGGTACAATTCTGATTTCAAAGCCATACAGTTGTTTATAATACCTTTCTAATAATATACACGTATAGAATAAATCTGTACATATTAGTTAATAAACATTTCGAAATTTCCAGTAATCGCTTAACGGTCTCGGCGCGGAATAGTCAGCCGGGTCCTTAGTCTTCTCTGCCAACGACCAAATCTGAACATCAATAGCATTTACACGTATACATATATGGACAACATGAACAAAAGCATCAGCAACTTCTAAGTTAGGCAACACGGTGGGACGGTGGTGCAGCTGATGGTGCTGCCCTCTACTGATCGGTAGGTCCGAGTTCGAATCCAGAGTCGGTCGGTCAAATGAATTATTTTTTTTATCGGACAATTTAAGGTGATTTTATGAAAGGGTTTCCTTTTTTGTTAATATAGTGAGCAATATTATAAACGGCGTTAATAAATTATAGCCCGCACACCTTCATAACTGTTACAAATTGCATGGCTGCTGTACATTAAAATATGTGCCATAAACGCAGAAAACCTTCTATAAATTGAGGAAAATTTCTTATACCCAATAAAAAATTCGACTCATAACTGTGGACGCATTGCAAAAACTATAGTAAAAATTATTGAAATTTTCTGTCATTTGTAGAATTTACTTCGATAACTCGGGGAAATAAAAGATGGAAAAAATGTATAATTTGATGACCATGATAAAAAAAAGTAAGAACGTTGCAGTCGGATGGACCCGACTGCGATATACTCTTTTTTTCGTCTCTTTGCGGATTCAGAAGTGGGCGTGGCAATTATATTTTTGCTCAAATCTTTCAAGTTTTGCCATCAATTTAAGTTTGGTTGGGCCCGTTCTACAAGTTTGGGAGAAACAAACTTTGGTCGATTGCAAGGGCGGAGGTGGGCGTGGCAAAATTATTTTTATCCAATCCATTTAATAAGGCAACAGAATTCAACCTGCAAAATTTGGTGATTCTAGCTAAAGGGGTGTGGGAGATACGGACTTTGCTCATTTGTGGGGGCGGAGGTGGGCGTGGCCAAATTTTTTTTTACCAGATCGATCAAGGAAGTGATTAGTAGCCCTTGTGCAAAATTTGGTTACTCTAGCTGTTAAATTGGAAGATATTGGTTTTTGCGGTTTGTGTTGGAAGGGGTGGGGTTGGGGGGAAGATCTTGACACTTTGTCTGCCTATGGTATATACCAACATGTATACCAAGTTTGGTTGCTCTATCTTCAAAACTGTGGAAAAAACCTGCGTTCATACAGACGGACAGACGGACAGACGGACGGACGGACATTTCACAAACCCAATATACTCTTTTTTCCTTTTTTTTCAAAAAAGTTAAAAAAAGAGTATAAAAATCAGTTATTTTTTAAAATTTAAATAAAAACAAGAAAGAAATGTTATTTTACAACTTTTTGTTCCTATGGCAGCTATAAGATATAGTGATCTGATTTTTCTAAAATTTGGTCAACATATGAAGAACGTGCTATAAATTAGATATAATGAGTTTGGTCGAGATATTTTGAAAAACATAAAAGTTTTTCATACAGAAACTAATTGTACAACCGATCGTTCGTATGGCAGCTATAAGATATAACTATCCGATTTCGATGAAATTTTGTCATCATGTATAAACTGTATAAACATGTAGGTAAAGTGAGTTTGGTTGAGTTATCGTGAAAAACAAAAAAGTTTTTCATACAAAAACCTATTTTTCAACCGATCGTTCCTATGGCAACTATATGTTATAGTGGTCCGATCTGGCCAATTCAACTATAGGTACTACCTGCAATAAGAAGCAGCATCTGTGAAAAGTTTCATCAAGATTGCGCTAGAGCAAAGTCTTGAAAAACGCATATAAACAGACGGACAGACGGACATGACGGACATGACTAGGCTGTTGATGCTGATCACGAATATACAAATTTTTATACTCTGTTTTCCAAAATGGAAAAAAAGAGTATATTGGGTTTGTGAAATGTCCGTCTGTCCGTCTGTCCGTCTGTCTGTCCGTCTGTCTGTCCGTCTGTCTGTATGAACGCAGGTTTTTTCCACAATTTTGAAGCTAGAGCAACCAAACTTGGTATACGTGTTGGTATATACCATAGGCAGACAAAGTGTCAAGATCTCCCCCCCACCCCCACCCCTTCCCCCACAAACCGCAAAAACCTATATCTTCCACAGTTTTACAGCTAGAGTAACCAAATTTGACATAAAGACTAGTGACCACAACCTTGACCGACCTGCCAAAAAAAAATATGCCACGCCCACTACCGCCCCCGCAAATGAGCTAAGCCTGTATCTCCTACACCCTTATAGCTAGAAACCCCAAATTTTGCAGTATGACTCCATTTGAACTCTTCGATAGATTGGAGAAAAAAAATTTTACGTACAGAAAACAGAGTATATCGCAGTCGGGTGAGCCCGACTGCAACGTTCTTACTTGTTTTTTTCTGAGACGTCTCGTATAATGCGGTACACATTTCATGACAAAATTATAACACCCTCTGCAAGGGTATAAAAAAAACAGAGTCTTATACGTTTTTATACTCTTTTCTTAACTTTTTTGAAAAAAAAGGAAAAAAGAGTATATTGGGTTTGTGAAATGTCCGTCCGTCCGTCTGTCTGTCCGTCTGTCTGTCCGTCTGTCTGTCCGTCTGTATGAACGCAGGTTTTTTGCACAGTTTTGAAGCTAGAGCAACCAAACTTGGTATACATGTTGGTATATACCATAGGCAGACAAAGTGTCAAGATCTCCCCCCCACCCCCACCCCTTCCCCCACAAACCGCAAAAAACTATATCTTCCACAGTTTTAGAACTAGAGTATCCAAATTTTGCACAAGGGCTACTAAACACTTCCTTGATCGATTTGGTAAAAAAAAATTTGGCCACGCCCATCTCCGCCCCCACAAATGAGCAAAGTCTGTATCTCCCACACCCCTTTAGCTAGAATCACCAAATTTTGCTGGTTGAATTCTGTTGCCTTATTAAATGGATTGGATAAAAATAATTTTGCCACGCCCACCTCCGCCCTTGCAATCGACCAAAGTTTGTTTCTCCCAAACTTGTAGAACGGGCCCAACCAAACTTAAATTGATGGCAAAACTTGAAAGATTTGAGCAAAAATATAATTGCCACGCCCACTTCTGACTCCGCAAAGAGACAAAAAAAGAGTATATCGCAGTCGGGTCCATCCGACTGCAACGTTCTTACTTGTTTATTTTACTTACACACACAATCGCAAACACACACAGATATGTACGCACACTGAATTAGCTCAGGAAAAGGCTTCTGACAGCGCCCATAAGTATGCAATGTCTTTTACGCAAATTATCGCCATATGTGAATAGTGCAATTTGGGGGATTTGACCAGTTTTTGTGGCCAAAACTCATTTTGTAAAAGTGTGAACTCAATGAGTTGTCTGAGATATTGTGTAAGTTTGTAACATGTCTCATACTAGCTAAATTTTGTAAAGAAATTTCAACTTTGGATAGACTTTTCCAGTTTTGTTTGAATTTTTGTGCAACTTGGCAACGTGACCTTCATAGAATCATCAACTATCTGTTCAAACCAATTAACTTTGTAACCAACTGCGTTCAACTTTTATTATCTTAATAAATAAAAGAGTTGTTCATACAAAATCTCATATTTTCATATCTAAACAGATTCTTCCTATGACAGCTATAAGATTTTGTGCTTCGATTTTTATGAAATTTGGTGAGAATGACAAAAACGTACTCAAACTTATAATAAGTGAGTTTGGTTGAGATAGAATAGTAACAAATAAGTTGTTCATCCAAAAATAGTTTTTTTGAGCCGTATAGTGTGGTACCACACCCATTTTTTTCAAAAACACTTTATAACGATATTAGAAACGTCATTCAGCATACAATTTATTAATTTTGGCCAAAAAAACTGGTAAAATTCCCCATAGTGCAGTGCAATTGCCACGCGCACGTTTAAGTTTACGTGTACGCCCCAAGTTCACAGATCTGAACAGAATGCCGTATTGTGAAAAATGTATAGAAAACTAATTCAAATATGTAGAGATATCAATACTTGTAGAAATGTATTTGTGGTCACGTCATAAATAACAGCAATGAAAATGATATGCTGAGCAATTAATGGGCCAGGACATGGGCAGCACAAGTGGACAAAAGGACGAAAGGACTTTGAAAGCACATTGAACGCAAACGGGCAGTCAATTACAGACAGTGCAATCAACATAAATTCTCATACCTCACACTCCCCTTCAGTTCCTTACAGCCAAGAAGCCAAAAAATAAATGCATACAATTTTATTATTTCAAAAAGTAACTTGGAAAATTTGAGCACTCGAGCACACACTGTGTGTGTATGTGTGTATGTGTGTGTGCCCAGGACTTGTGCACAGTTATTGAATAAAATGCAATAAACACTTTTAGTAACTTTGTCTTATGCATTTCGCACTGGCAGCGACAGTCTCGACAAGCATACAAATACGCATAGGAAAGCAGAGTAAAGTAAAGCAGAGCAGAGCAGGGCTCAAGCTGCTTACGTTTCGTATACGTAATGCGGACAACTCGGGCTTATTTGTGTTGCCGCTATTGCTATTCGTATTTTTGTTGCTGTTGATCGTGTTGTTGCTGCTGTTGTTTAAGCAATATTGAAATGCTGTCATTGAGCGTGCTCACTGAATTATGAAATTGAAAACTATTCAGTGCAAAATTGCTTCGTATTTTACTCAGCTGTGTGAGTTTTCTCGCAAGCAAGTATAAATGTGTGCTAGATGTATATATGTTTTTTTATATTATTTCGGGTAAACAGCAGTAGCAGTCTGTCAGCTGCTTGGACGCATTCTGTCAATAGTTTTGCCCATCTTGGCAACTAAATAAGTCAGTCAGTTTGTCAGGTTCTCAGTCTGTCATCTTGTCAGTTTGCCAGTAAGTCAGTCCGTCAGCTTTAGTCAAATATTTTGGCTAACAAAAGCTCAGCTGCAATAAAATTTCGTACGCAAATTTTATTGAATTTTAGCTGGAAAAGTGCCTTAAATATTCTAATTTCTCTCTCTGGCAATAACAAAACCAAATCAAATAGAAATAAAATGAAATAAAATCGTATTTATATGCACATTGTATTGCATACATTGTGTTATGCACCCCTCTTAAATTATATACACACATGCGTGTTTTTAATGAAAAGAAGCCACTTTTTGCTTATTTATTTGGGACATTTGCTGTCACAATTTCAAATTCATTAAGGTCTCGAATGAGTAGCAAGCCATTCGTCAGATGAGATTGTTGGCAAGGCAGCCAGGCTTGTGTATATGGCTATAAGTGTGGATGAGGGTGAGTATGAGTGTGAAAGTAGGGGTACGAGTAAGGATAAGGTTGAGAATTAGAGCTTCAGAACTAAAGCTGAAGTAGTTAAGCATATAACCCCAGGAAGGCTTAGGTAGCTGACAGATGGATTGCAAATTAAAGTGCCAGCCGATTCTAAGCCAGAGACTGAATTCAGAAGTTGCTTACAAATATACGTATACATATATTATATATATATACATATACTTACATATACCAGCGGCTTCGCCCGCCATTCCACATCTTATAACTTTCTCAATATTTCCCGACCGTGTGCGTACATTTTCCTCACTCTGACTCATACGCGCAACGATTTTTAGACAGATCTTGGAATCTGAGTTCGAAGTTGAAATGAAAACGGGAAATACGATCCCATCCGGCCCGTCGCGGGTGCCCGCCCGCTCTTTTTAAAATCCTTTCCTGTCCCGCACGTACATATAATTTTGCAAAAAGAAGTGTTGCATGCAAAAGTTTACCGACCATGTTCCGAAACTTCAACGGATTTTCCAAATTTTGAAAATAACTTTTAAAGCCAGCTTTAAGCAAATCCCACAAAAACTCAACTTTCGGCCTATTTACCACCCACTATCCACCCAGCGGGTTGAATTTTTCGGAAAATTGATATGCAGCTTATAACGAATTTGCATATATGTAGGTGTTTGAAAATTAATTTGGAGCAAATCGCACAAGAACTTAACTTTCGCCCAATTTACCACCCAGTTTTCCTGTTTGGTTTATGCAGAGCGTAAACACAAAAACAAGCAAGATCGTTGCAGTCGAATGCACCCGATTGCCATATACTCTTTTTTTCGCCTCTTTCCGGAGTCAGACGTGGGTGTGGAAACTGTATTTTTGATCAAATATTTCAACTTTTGCCATCAACTTAAGTTTGGTTGGGCCAGTTCTACAGGTTTTGGAGAAACAAACTTTGCTCGTTTGCAAGGGCAGCGGTGGGCGTTGTAAAATTATTTTTATCTAATCTATTTTATAGGGTAACAGAATTTAACCTCAAAATTTTGGTGATTCTAGCAAAAGCGGTGTGGTGTGCCTATTTGTGGGAGCAGGAGTGGGCGTGGCTAATTTTTTTAGTCCGGTCAATCAAGGAAGTGATTAGTAGCCTTTGTGCTAAATTTGGTTACTCTAGCTATAAAACTGTGGAAGATATAGGTTTTTGCCGTTTGTGGGGGAATGGGTGGGTTGAGATCTTGACACTTTGTCTGCCTATGGTATATACCAACATATATACCAAGTTTGGTTGCTCTAGCTTCAAAACTGTGGAAAAAACTGCGTTCATACAGACGAACGGACGAACAGACGGACATTTCACAAACCCAATATACTCTTTTTTCAGTTTTGTTACTCCCTGTTCCTTGGGAAAAGGGAGTTATAAAGTACTGCAAATGTGTGTAACAGGCAGAAAGAGACATTTCTGAATATATAAAATATATATATTCTTGATCAGCAACAACAGCCGAGTCGATATATGTTCGTCTGTCTGTCCGTCCACCCGTCTGTCCGTCCACCCGTCTGTATGAACGCGTCGATCTTAGAGACTAGAAGAGCTAGAGACACCAAATTTGGTTGATCAAGTTTATTTAAAATTTCGAAAGCACCCCCCCGTACCCCCGCAAATCGAAAAAAACTCCCACTGCCACAATTTTAAAGATAAATTTTTGATTTTTGGTACACATATATGTTTTATCAATGTTGATCGGTTGCGTAAATTTCATAACGATCGTAAATAGCACAAAAGTTATGGAAGAATCTATTACCCCCGTCTCAGCAGGCAGAATCAGCAGTTTTACAGGCACTGGAAAAGTTATGTGCGCTGTTTGCTTGTGTTGCCGCTGAACTGCTTGAAATGCAAGTTAGGAGCAGGGAGTCTCGTAGTCGGGCACAGTCGACTAGAGCATTCTTACTTGTTTGTATAGATTTTTTAACATGTTTTTGAAGCTGTTCGGATATTAAACAAAAAAGTTGCAGACAATGGTTTTCCACGAATTTTCGACACTTCCCGATCGAATTTTCAAAAATTTTCAGACGGACATTTCACAAACCCAATATACTTTTTTTTGTCAAAAAAAATTAAAAAAGAGTATAAAAAGGAAACATTGACGAGAGGAGCGATACGAACAGCATGATAAAAATCATAAAAAAAACAAACATATTTATAAATACATAAGTAACAATAAAATAAAACTATTTAAAGAAACACATTATGATATTACTGAATACGGAAACTAATGAATCAAAAATATATTTTGAATGTATTTTTTAGCAGGGAATTAAGCCTTCACTATAATTGCTTCTATCATGTGGAAATGGGAGGCTTAAACTAGAAAGGAAGCACGTTCGTTCAAACACCTTCTTTTGGCAGCGAGCGCTGCATGTAATGCAAAAATACTTTTGGTAATCCTGCCAATTTCCTAATGATTTCGGAAATGGTTTCTAGAAGCTACACCTGAGCGTTTCACGAACTTGACTACCACATGCCAAAAGGCCTTCTCGAAACCACATGAATTCATTGTTTAGTTCCTGTATAAAAGCGAATTAAAGATGTCACATGTTCCGTCTGCCGCAAACCCGATGACAGAATGCATTCTGTCCTGCTTCCAAGTTCTACTGGGTAGCTCTCTCACTTTTGTCTGTGCATGTGTGTGTCCTTATGGCTTTTGTTTATGTGCTTATTGACTTTGACGCCGTTTGTTTTTCTTGTCGCTTTTATGAACCAATACGCATCATGCACTGCATTTAGCATCGCATATCGCTGCCATTTGGGGTGGCCATATGTTTTTTGGATTTACCCATTCCATACTTTTTATTATTGCCATGCGACCAAAGAACAAAGAACAATGCTGTGAATGGAAAACGAACAAATTGAAAAATGGATAGTGGAGTTGGAACCGAAATTTGTTATACAACATAGCATTTTGTATTATTGTACACTAAAACGCAACGATAGAGAAAGTGGAAATATGACCTTAAAAATTACCCACTAAATTTGAACGATCTAATGTCCATGCACATAATGACTTTAATGAATAAATTTAATTTTTCAGCCATAATTTATGAATAACAAAAGCATTTAAAAAGTAACCGTCTATTAATCGCCCTTTTCGCTGAGTGTAACAATGGCTTGTGTAGTTTGACTTTTATTTTTATACTCTGTTTTCCAAAATGGAAAAAAATAGTATATTGAGTTTGTGAAATGTCCGTCTGTCCGTCTTTCCGTCTGTCTGTATGAACGCAGTTTTTTCCACAGCTTTGAAGCTAGAGCAACCAAACTTGGTATATATGTTGATATATACCATAGGCAGACAAAGTAAGATGTACCCCCCACCACCACCCCTTCCCCTACAAACGGCAAAAACCTATATCTTCCACAGATAATCACTTCCTTGATTGATCTGACTTTAAAAAAATATTGCAAAACTGAAAGATTTGACCAAAAATACAATTGCCACGCCCACTTCTGACTCCGCAAAGAGGCTAAAAAATATTGTGCATAGCAGTCGGGTGCATTCGACTGCAACGTTCTTACTTGTTTAATTCTAGAAAAGGTGTATAGGTTTTTCTGTCAGTGTCTTATCCACCCTTCTCTTTTTCGCCATCTTCCTTCCCCTCTCTATTTCTGTCTCCTTGCGATGTGTGCGTGTGTTTATATGGCGTCAGCAAAAAGCGCAAAATTTTTATGCACAGAGCTTTGTCCTAATCTCTGCTGCAATATTTCTCCTCGTGCCTTGCTTTACTTTGTTTCAGTATGTGTGTGTGTGTGTGTGTGCCATTTATGTTATTAGTTTTATACTCCAACATACTCACACACACACATAGAGAGGTTTGGAAGCTCGCAATCACCGTCACAGTCGCAGTAGAGAGCTATTTATATGAGACAACATTCCAGTTGGTATTACGCAGATCCCAAATGCTTTAGCTGTCGTAGGTTTCTTCCAAGCGGTTTCCTTCCGACAACGATGGCTAACTGCGACGGTGACGGCAACAGCGCAGCAAAGCCAACTGAGATGCTGGCTACTGCAAAAGTGCGTGCTTGCATTTGAGAGATATGTACATATTTGTATGTGTGTGTGCGAGAGTCAGAGCCTCCCTTCAGTTACTTTCCGTAGTTGAGAAGAACTCCTAGTGTATTTACCAACAAAACTCAAATAATGACGTTCCCATTACCGGTCTATGTTAAAAAGTTCTGATTTTTTTTAAGGCATGACCTAGGGCGTCAGGGGTTGATTCCGCGTTAGCAAAGTAGAAGTACTGCCTAGTAAGGAGAGTGAATGTACTTCCTAGTAACCAAAGTAGATGTACTTCCAAAATAATTATATTCCACACATTTTATTAATTCTTTTTATTTATTTATATATTTATGTATAAATTTGGATGTGTTGCGGATTACAAATAAAGTTTCTCCAGAACTTTGCGTTTTCTCTGGCAATTTCGTTGTAATGTAATAGTAAATATTTTTATTTTTCATTTATACTAAATGAACTTACTTTCAGAAGTTGAGCATCGTCAAAAATTTGGAGTAAATAACAGTTAAGAATAAAATATATAACATATGTATATATATATGTATATATATAAATATAATATATTCTTAATATGAACAACTTTCATCGGAAGTCAAACTCAGTGCGCAGAGTTCGATTTTTTAATGCAAGAAACATATTTTTCAAAAAACAAGTAAGAATGCTCAAGTCGAGTGTGCCCGACTACGAGACTCCCTGCTCCCAACTTGCACTTGAAGCAGTTTAGCGGCAACACAAGCAAGCAGCGTACTCAACTTGCACAGTGCATGTCAAACTGTTGTTTCTGCCTGCTGCGACAGGGGAAATAAGTTCTTCCATAACTTTGGTGCTATTTATCCGATCGTGTTGAAATTTACTGAATTACCGAAAGATATTGATTAAACATACATGTGTACCAAAAATTAAAGCTTTATCTTTAAAGTTGTGGCTGTGGGAGTCTTTTGCGATTTGCGGGGGTGCGGGGGGTGCATCCGAAATTTGAAATAAACTTGATCTGCGTATGCTATTCAGGAACCTGCATGCCGAGTTTGGTGTCTCTAGCTCTTATAGTCTCTGAGATCGACGTGTTCATACAGACAGACGGACAGACAGACGGACATGGCTAGAATGGTCAGCAAAGGATTGGTAGTCCCACTGGTCCACGAGACCGGGCTGACGCCAAGCTAAAGAGCTGGTGAACCCCCACATGGGTAGTAAAACAAAGTTGCTATCAAGGGCGGATTTGCGGCTTCTGGTGGCCTATCTCACAGGTCATCACACAGTCAAATACCAACTTCACAAAATGCGCCTATCCCCCGACACAGAGTGCCGACTCTGAGAAGAGGATGACAAAGCTACTAAGCACATCTTCTGTGAGTGCCAAGCCATTATTTGGAGGAGGAGGGAATATCTGCACGAGGAATTTGTTTCCCCAGAACACTCCCTTTAATTAGTATTATTATATACAATAACTATATACTATGGGCAGTCAAAGCGTTAAGATTTTAACAAAAATAATATTTCTAAGCATATTCCCGACTCCACAAAAAAAAAGGCTGGGTGGGCGTGTCCAAATTTGTATACCCTTGCAAAGGGTATTATAATTTTGTCACGAATGGTGTAGCGCATTGAAGGAGACGTCTCATTTTTATATTCGTGATCAGCATCAACAGCCGAGTCATGTTATGTCCGTCATGTCTGTCTGTCTGTCGTTTTTGAAGACTTTGTTCTAGAGCTATCTTGATGTATGCATAGACAGACAAAGTGTCAAGATCAAGATGAATGATTTTTCCAAAAATTCAATTGGCGCGCTCTGACTCCGTAAAGAGGCAAAAAAAAGAGTATATCGCAGTCGGGTGCATCAGACTGCAACGTTTTTACTTGCTTAATGTAGTTTAAATGTAAACTATAGGTAAAAATGCTTCCATCTTCTGTCCCTGATTTGATTGACAATGCATAGTTCGATGTATTCCATGGTAACCTTAGCACCCTTTTTAAAAGAACCGCTGTAATTGGTTGACCTCCTCAAAGCAGGTATAACCCCAAATCTGGGCACTATACGATTCAATGGGTCTGCAGGCTGCCAGAAAAAGCCCCCATTTTGAGCGGAGTGAGATGTCCTGTTGTGCAAAGAAGTACGTCCACGTGGAATAAATGCTTGTTTTTGTGTGTGCAATTCGTTGCATGACATGTTTGATAAATTAAAGCGAGGGGGTTAGAACTACGCCAAGGTATTTATATTCACGTACAATTTTGACTGGTTTGGTTTTATAAATCCACTTTTACGAAACACCACTTCTGCCACCTTTCTGGAATATCATGATATGTGATTTATCGAGATTGACTTCCATTTCCCAATCCAGACAATACTGCTCCAAGCGATTGAAAATTTTCTGAAGTTTAGTCGGCTCATCAGAGAGAATGACAATATTGTATAGTAGAAGTTTAATTTCAATACCATCAAATTTAATGAAACCATTCAAGCACTCGTGCAAGACATCGCTAGGGACAGCAAACAGCCTTGCTTAACCCCGACCAAAGTCGGAAACGGCAGACGTTGACCCGTCCACACTGCGGGTGTAGTATTCTTTTAAATGGCTTCTATCAATCGTACAATTTTTGCTGATACACCCAATCTATGAAGATTGTGCACTAAGATGACCGAAAGTCCACAAAGAAACCATATACCTTCCGCAGTGGAGTAACCTTTTTGAAAGCCAGTTTGATAATCATTCATTTTCTGATTACTTTGAATCCACGAAGTTAGCCGCTCGTTGATAATCCCCATTAAAATTTTTGCGATGCAGTTTATAAAAGAGATTCCACGGTATTTACTTGGCTCATTTGGGTCGCCTTTTTTATGTATTGGATAGATAATGCTTGTTTCAAAAGATTCATCAACAGCTCAATTTTTAAAAAACTTGTAAGGTATTCCATTCTTTCCAGGTGCTTTATTATTTTTTGTTTTAGCATTCTTTGTATTTCTTGCACTCTAACTGGTCCGTCGGTTGGCAAAAATCCTCAAACTGAACCCTCGACGAGTGTGCCGGCTGGGCAATGGGCACTGTATTTACTTTCGGAATAAACGGATAAATATCAAGTGTCTTTTGCGCGCTTACACCCTGTTGTAATGCAGTGTCTAGCGAAAGATCTGGCCTAGTGTCTTCTAACAGTCTTTTTAGACATGTTTGGTGGTCACTAGACTAGTGCCATAGTTCTGAGGTACCTGGCGGCAGGTTAAAAACGTAGGGTGATCCCCTACAGAAAAATCAAAATGGAAGAGAGCAAGGAGAAAACATGGGCTAGGATGTCAGCCCCAACGTCGGTGGGAGTGACTGCAGCCACCGGCGGGCACGAGGGGGAAAAATCCTCTCTGCGTGTTGTCTTGGTAGAAGCAGGCCCAGATAGTTGTGTAACTAATCCACTCGTCAGAGGCAATCTGCATTGGATCTCAAGACAGGGATTGCAGGGAACGAGTTCGTGTTCACCGGTCCGAATGTGACAGAAACTGACCTGGCGCTTGCGCTAGCTCGAATGCCACTACACGATGACCGCAGAGCACAACCGTTCAAAGCATCTCCCTCGAATTCAACCAGACAAGCCGATGACGAAGGTGAGATCCGACGTAAGCGGTTGAAGGGCTATTAGGCGGGACTGGACGGTCGTACACCCGAAAGTCTAACACCGAAGGAGCTCAATTTGAAGAAGAAACAGGAGTACAACGTTCGGCGCTTCGAACGGCTCGCAGCTGATACGACGCCCACGTGTCCAGAGTCCGGGCTGATCCAAGGGAACACCGCTGAAGCAACGGCTTCGCCGATGAAGAAGGCTACACCTTCAACGTCGGGGACAGCCACAGTCTCAAAAGTGGATCCCACGGTGAAGCTCGTGCAGATTCCCGAAGCAATGGCCCCGTCCAAAGCTACGCCTCCAGGATTGAAGGATCGGATGGCAAAGCAAGGACAAAAGCCGCAGCAAAACCGACGAAACCTTCCAACAAGAAGGGACCCGCCGGCAAGGGATATAGATCCTCTGTCAAGCGGCAAAGGTCTGATGACTCGACGAAGGCGTCGGAAACTAAGCGTCTGCGTCCAGAGCAAAATCTGGCCAGCCTTAGCTCCAAGCCCGAGCTCCAGGCAGTCATTATTGACCGAAGCGACCCGGAAGGGAAGTTTTCAAACCATAATTGTCTCACTCTGGAGAAAGTCATCAATCTGGCCATCCATGATGCCCTAGTTCACGGAGAGAATCCATTTCTTGCCGAATTAGCTTGTATTAATTTGTATAAGGGCGCCAAAGTTGTGGCTTGTGCTAACGAGGAAACCTTGTGTTTCCTTAAAAGCATGATACACGCGAACTCTGGCCTGGAGCAAAGCTGGACGTCGTTCCCACGGACCAAGTTCCTGAGAGATGGGTCATTAAGGTGTGGATCCCAACCCCATGTATGGACGACAGAACCACAATGGCCATGCTCAAGGGGCAAAACGAGGACAGTGCAACTTGCGACTGGACAATCAGATGAGTGGCACGCGACAACGGGAACGGCAAAGAACTCGGGATCAGAATAGGTCTGGATTCCAAGTTAAATCTCGAGAAGAAGCAGTGCCACCTGAAGCAGGGAGTGGGCAGCCTTCGGGCATAGATCTTCAGCAATGCTAGGTCCAACGAAAAGCATAAGGGTGGTGCAGATAAATCTGCATCTCTCCAGTGCGCCGTCAGTGGACCTGCTGCTCTTCATGGAGGAGGAGATGGTTGACGTGGCGCTCATTCAAGAACCCTGGATCGTCGGTGAAAGAGTTCGTGGTTTGAGCAGTCGTGGATACCATCTCCTCACGCCAAGTGACGCAGGTAAGCCAAGAACCTGTATCGAGATAAGAACTGGGCTTAATGTTCTTTTCTCCCCTCGTTACAGCAATGACGACCTCACAGTAGCACTTTGCGAAAGAAGGAACGGGCAGCCCCTGTACCCTGCTTCAGCTTACCTCCCCTACGAGGAGGAAGACCCGCCATCAGATGACACCAAAACCCTAATTCGCGATGCGCAGAAGGAGGGTGACGACATCATTTTGGTGTGCGATGCCAATGCCCACCACTCCCTTTGGGGGAGCACGGGCACAAACAGCAGAGGAGAGGTTAGTGACATAGCCCTAGCGTTGAACAGCAACTCCTTGACCATTGACAACTGGTATGTATCCACCGAGTGTTCCTTTTCAGATCACTTTCGGATCGTGGATCATTATAATAATATCAATTTGATTTTTTTTAACCATCAAACCTTAGTAAACCTTAGTAAAAACAAATTTAAATAGTTTTTTTTAAATTTATATTTAATAAATAAGGTTAAAAATTTTGTAAATTAAAAAATTATGTTGTAAGACAAAAAAATTAAAAATAATGGATCACTTGGCAATCATGGGAATTGAGTGTATGTGCTGTTGCTCTATCCAGTCCATGGTGCATATAGCTCCATATAACTCCTGTTTGGAATTTGTAGATCGATATTCCTTATCGGTATAACTCCAGATAGCCAGCGTGTAAGCCTCGGCTGCCGCTGGCATATTCACCATCGACAAAGACCTCATTTGCATTCAATCTTTAGAAGTGCCTGCGAACTAATTCCCGGCGCAATACCTATAACCTCTTCCAGCAGCGCAGGATGGATTGTATCCTGCCTGTTTGAATTATTTAGGGACATTTGAAGCGTGTCATGCTGATGCCAAACATAAAGCTTTGAATTTGCATATGCATATGCTCGCGTTGGCTTGACGCTGTAGTGAATCAAAATGATGAAGCCGTCAAAGAAGTTGGAATCGGAGGCCTGTGCCGCACTGCAGGTATACAAAATAATTAGATATAAATGAGTTTATAGCTTACCTTCTGTTATTATTGTGTGCAGACGATAAGATTGTCAATGATGTTATCCATTGGCAAAGAAAAGGACTTGCTTGATCAGCTTGCGAACGATGATGCTCCGACTCGATGTCATAAAGCAGCCTGATATTCAAAAAGAAATTCAGATTCCGAACGCCAAAAATGTTTTTTTTTAATAAAAACTCATTTTGCTATGTAGCCCTCAGACTGCATCGACTTTTAAAATTGTTTTCATAACGAATAATTACTATGAATAACGCTTCACACACATTTCTCTCTCTAGTTCCTTTGTGATTTTCGAGTTTTTAATTTCGAAAAAAATATCAAAATATCAAATATTAATATCAAACTATTTCTTAGAGTCAACTTAATATTTTTTAGCATTAAACTAATATTTTTCGAGGTCAAATTGATTTGAAAAAAATGATATTAGAAAAATATTACATTTACAAGTTTATATCAATTTGATATTATTACTCGAAAGAACAAAATGTCCACTTTTGCCACGATATTTTAGGACTATTCCAAGAATTCGGCGAATCATATGATTCTTCCCAGTGGCAATTGTTTGTCGACAGTAATAAACAGTAAAAGCTGTATTGTTGGATGAGGGCAACGAGAAGACTTCAATTCCTTTGGTACATGCAGTCAATCTGAAGGATTCACATGAATAAATTGCCATGGTCTTAAATCTTATCAACTACAAGGAACATCAGTGGAAAATTTGGCTTACAGCAAAATACATGTGCTTTTTATGTAAATGGGAAAGTCAGGCACGTGAGGATCATTGTTTTAGACAGAATTGGGCTGAACGAACACACAATGTAAGATTCGAGCCACTCGTTGAAAAGCACAAAATTATTCTGCCACCGTTACATATTAAACAAGGATTTTTCAATAACTTTGTAAAAGCTCTACCAAAATTTGGCGATGCAATTAGTTATTTGAGAAACCTATTTCTAAATTTGTCAGACGCTAAGATAAAAGAAGTCATCTTTGTAGGACCCCAAATAAGAAAACTTCTTGGAGACTCCCAATTTAGCTCAACTTTATCAGAAATTGTGTCTAAAGCTTGGGACTCAGATTTTCTGAAGTCCAGAATAAAAGAAAATGGTAGTAACCTTAATTGACAGGTACAAAGAAATGGGTGTGAAAATGCCTCTAAAGATTCACTTTTTACACTCGAATTTGAATTTGTTCCCGAAAAACCTTGGCGATGAAAGCGACGAACATGGTGAACGTTTTCACCAATAATTAAAAACCATGGAACGTCGCTATCAATCAGATTGGAATGAATCAATGATGGGTGACTATTGTTGGTTCCTGAAAAATGAATCTAACGTTTTATCCATGAAGAAATGAAGAACGAGCTTAGCTCAATTTTAGATACTTAAAACTTAAAATAATTAATAAAATTTACAAAAAAAAAAAAATTATTTTTTAACCATTACAAATCGTTGTTATTGACAACGTTTCCTTAGAAAGAAGTTTATATTTCAGCAGCAACGCAAGCAAGCATCGCATTTAACTTTTCCAGTGCCTGTAAAACTTTTGCTTCTGCCTGCTGAGCCGGTGGAAAATCGATTCGCCAATAACTTTGGTGTTTATTTTCCAATCGCAACGAAATTTACGCAACTGATTAACATTAATAAAACAAATATGTGTGCCAAAACTCAAAGCTTAATCTTTAAAATTGTGGCTGTGGGAGTTATTTATCGGACTGAAAATCAAGTGGAGAAAATAGCTCATGAAGTAACTTCATCTTGTAAATCCAGTTTTACGCTTAATCTTGCGCTTTTTTCCATTTAGCCCTTTTTCGATCTCCGTCTCTGTCCCTTTCTCTATCTCTACCAATATCTCTGTCCTTGTCTCCTTCTTTGATTCGGTAATTCTGTCAGTTTCAGGTCTTTTTATCTATGGCTTGTGTGTTTTGCGTTTTTCTAATAGAATGCCCAATTCTATTTTGAGCTTAGAATAAATTTTCTTGCTGCTCTGCAGTTTTAGCCATGTAATTTTTTGCCGCCTTCTCTACCCAGCTCAGCTCTGTTCTGGTCGTCTGTTTTCAGCTGGACTTGCATCTAAACTTCTCCTTGAACTTCGCCTTTTAACAACTTTAACAACTTTGGTTTTGCAAACTTGAAATCGTTTAGCAAACCGCTTGGCATTTCCCACAAAACCTGCTCGCTCTCTTCACTCATTGCGGCTCTGTCTTCCTCTGTTTCCTCAGTGCCTGTGCTCCTCTGTCTCTTTCTGGCATGCATACATATGTGGTACTTAGAGTGCATTTAAACTCTTGGGTTGCTTGATTTATGACGCACTTTCAATTGTTTCTTTTGCTAATGCCACTCCCTTGGCTATTTGTAGACTACAACATTGGCTTGACATTGTAAACTGTCTGTAAGCCCTCTCTCCTCACCAATATATATATCTGTCTGCCTCCCTCTCTTATGTCTGTCGTTTCATAATCTCTTATCTGTCCATTAATAGAAGTCTATGCAGCTTAGACATTACTTCATCACTTACTTGTTGGCAACGGTCCGCATTTGGCTTCATCCTTAAATGTGCAGAATTTTTGCGCATCGTCAAAGTAGAGCCCAGAAGGGCAACGATTTAAATAGGGGTACCCGTCGACGCACTGCATAATAAAAGATATTAAACAAATTAAACATATTTAGAGCTATACATATGTACCATAGGTTTGGAAAATTCAATGGTAAGTTATTAACCTGATAGAAGCGGCGACAGGTCGCAGGATCAGCATAGTTGCCATTGGCAATATGGGATGGACACGTGAACTCCTCCTTATCCTTGCTTTGACCTGAAACATGAAGTAAACTTTTGAGTTATCTGATTTCACAATACAACAAAAAACGCCTAAACGAAAAGTCCAAATTAATAATGATGTGTTAGTGATTGAAGCATTCCTTTTTGCCTTTCATGGAAAGTCAATTTATTTAAAATCAAGAAACTCAATCTGGAGAAATTTATATTTTTCTAAAGTCACTTGCGAAGCTATTTAAAAACAAGTAAGAACGTTGCAGTCGGATGCACCCGACTGCGATATACTCTTTTTTAGCCTCTTTGCGGAGGCAGAAGTGGGGGTGGCAATTGTATTTTTTGTAAAATCTTTCAACTTTGTCTGCCTATGGTATATACCAACACATATACCAAGTTTGGTTGCTCTAGCTTCAAAGTTGTGGAAAAAACCTGCGTTCATACAGACAGACGGACAGACGGACATTTTTTCAAAAAAATTAAAAAAGAGTATAAACAGGAAAATATTATTTTTGGACTATCTCAAAAACGGTCACACTTTTTTGAATTTTGACTTCATTTTCGAAATCAGCGGGCGATTTTACTTAAGAAATGACTCTAAAATTGTCAAGATCCGAGAATTTTTAGAAATTGTTCTACCAGCTCTTATGATTAGCTGACAGCCGCCCCTAAACAGGGCGTGTCAAACTAGAAATGGAAGTTCTCATTTTTTACAAAAGAGCTAATAACTTAACTTATTTGTCGATCGATTTTGATAAAATATCCTTTATTTTGTTTTGAATGAATTGAGTTATAGACTTAAAGAAAACAATTTTCAAATGTTTTGTTTTAGGAGAAAAACTTGTTTGAAAATCTAGCTTTTTTTTCAAAACTTTAATTTTAATGCAAAAGTTTCAGTTTAAGTCTAAATAGCGCCTAAGCCAACAAGAATTTTGAAAAGTGATGTCCTGGTGGATTTTAGGACAATACATAAAGTATTGAAAAAAGTAAATTTTTTAAGAATCCAAACTCTGGTTCCGAAGAAAATGACAATTCTTTGAGTGTACCTTTTTGAAAAATCGAAAATCTACCTTTCTCCATTTAGCTGGAAAACGAGCCTGACAACATATTTATACAATTCTTTTTAGTTTTGTTGAAAAAGGAAAACAGAGTAGATTGGGTTTGTTAAATGTCCGTCCGCCCGTCTGTCCGTCCGTCTGTCTTTCTGTCTGTCGGTCCGTCTGTATGAACGCAGTTTTTTCCACAGTTTTGAAGCTAGAGCAACCAAACTTGGTATACATGTTGATATATGCCAGAGGCAGACAAAGCGTCAAGACTCATCGGACTCAGATGCTGGTTTTACATAAGAAATTCTTATTAAGAATATTAAAGTGGCTGTTCTTGTTACATTTCGCTGTTGCATAGTGTTATTAAACAGGAGGTATTTGAGTATTTATTAAGATGAAGACGTTGACGTTTGTTTGTGTGATAGAGAACTTTATCCTGTTTACAGGGTATCTCCTAGTCTCTCACTCTCCACTACAGCATTTTGACATATTTTATGATTCCGTGTAATGTTTAATTTTGTTTGCTATTCGCAAAGTGACAAATCGAAGTATTAAAAGCCGGTCGGTTTGACATGTACAAAAAGCCACAGAAAAAAATGTTAATAGAAACAAGTAAGAATGCTTTTGTCAAGTCTGCCCGACAAAGAAACTAGCTGCTCCCAACACGTGTGCAGTGCCTGTCAAACTGAAGTTTCTGCTTGCTTAGACGGTCGAAAAAATTATAGTATTGTATTCAATTTGCTGCAGAGCGGGGCGGAAGGGGAACCCGACATTTGAAATAAACTTGATCTGCCAATGGTATAGAGGAACCTACATATATGCCAAGTTTGGTGTTTCTTCCTCCTATAGTCTCTGAGATCGACGCGTTCATACAGACGCGTTCATATAGACGGACATACAGGCAGACGGACAGAAAGACGGACATGGCTAAATCGACTCGGCTGTTGAATCTGATCAAGAATATATACAGTTTATATATTCGGAAACGCTTTCTTCTGCCTGTTTCACACATTTGCAGTGCTTTAATACTCCCTTTTTCCAATTTTTAATGGGAACACGGAATAATAAAATAATAAAAAGATATAAAAATAAAAAAGTGAAAAAAGGCCAAAACACCATTAAAACTCACAAATAAGAGATACGTAAATTATAATTAAATGGCGATTTTAATTTGATTAACTAAAAAGTGCAGTGAATTATAGATAAAATATTCATGCAAATCGCTCGAAAACAACAACAACAACACAGACATCAGTACAACTGTACCAATAGCAAGCCACATGTTAATAGAATATGCGTGGCTGTGGGTGGTTATATATTTACATATAATGAACATAAATTGGCTTACTACATTAGATTAACACAACGCGGCCTAAACAACAATGACAAAATGCTAACCAAGTGGTTGAAGAGCCAGAGAGGAGAAAGGGGCTGTTTGTGTGTGTGAAACAAATTGTATCGGCAATTATTCATAATGCATATCCATTTTGGCTGGTATTAATTAAATGCACACTATTATTGAGTTAAGTGGCGTATACGCAATACGGGCCAATATCAAAGCTTAATTCGATGTAAGCAATATAATTATTGTATTTTGTTTTCGATTGATTTTGCTTACCTCTTTCATTTTCATTTTCAGAGGGTATTAGAGTTTTGTTACGAAATATGTAACACATAGAAGTCGGATGTATCCGACTGCAACGTTCTAACTTGTTTTTGTTGAAATATTTAATTCGTTGAGGTAAAGTCGAGTTCGATTATGGTCAAGGCTTAGCTTGCTAATTATCCAATTATTGGAATTACTTGCATAAGAATATTTAAATTCAATATTTTTTAAAATCTCCGATATGCAGCTCACTTATATTTAACCTAATTTTACTAGGAAACAGCAGGTTGGCAAACACTTTCCAATTCTTAAAATCTGTATTGGTTAGCTCGATATATTCTTACCAAGTTTGATTAGTACTTGCAATTCTTATGAGGATGGGCCATTCACTTGGCAACAACATGGTTCGATTCCTAATAGTCTATTTACATTGCCGCCCCAAGGCATTCGCCCCAGCTGTTGCGACAATTGTGTTAACATAACACAGTACAACCAAACTGCCCCAAACTGACAGCTAAAACATTTTTTTTGTTTAAGGCACATTTTTATTATCACAAAAAAGTTGAAATTTAAAAGATAATAAAAATGAACGCAATGAACCATTTAACCCAAATAACAACTAATTTTTGATAAATTTTAAAATATTTATGTCGGTTTGGATGTCTGGCACTGATTACAAAATTACATTGCATTGCTGAGAAGTTACGTTTATTGACTTTATAGAGTCCGCAACTCCATTGTTTATTATATCCCTCTGTCCAAACGAGCCAAAAGACAATTGTCTATGTCCAAGCAACTCCTCCTTGATAAAAAATAAATCATTAATAATAAAATATAATCAAATAGCTCATATATGACTTACTTTTGCAATTTTTTTGTTTGTTTTTGTTTTGTTTTGTAATTTGATTTCAAATTATTTCCCGGCTGTCATTCATTAAGTGATGGAACATGGAAAAAGCTGAAGGTTGCTGGGAGAATTTCCGCCCCAACTCTCGGGGCAATTCTCGGGGCGTCTCTATTTAAAACTCAACTGTCACTATTTTGTTTGAGGTGGGGCGATAAAATGAAACGCCACTAGACATTTTTGCTTGAGGCGTAGTTGTGTAATGTAAATAGACTATTCTCAAATGCTGTTTTTCATTCCCTCACGTATATAATGGGTACACAGTAAAAAATAAAAGTTTAAATTTTAAGCAATTTTGGATTGTGTATATTACAATGCCAAAAAAGTTGTAAAACTAAACCACTCAATGATTGAAAAATGACAGAGGAAGCAAAACAAAGAGAGCCGAAAAAATGATTTGATTTTAAAACAAAAATAATGAAAGAGAAATAATTTTGTACTTCTATTTTGGTTTATCTTTTGAACTAAAAATCTTAAATAAAAGATTAAAATGTTTTTAGTCCCATTTTGGTTTCATTTTTAAACCAAAAATCATAAGCTATAGACATATATTTCACTCCAATTTTGGTTAAAAATTAATATAACCTAGGTTTTAAATCAATTCCAATCGTTTTAAAAGCAAACTATTTTGGAAAGAAATTTAAATTTAACTCCTTCAAACTTCTTGCAAGAGGCGTGTGAGATATACAGATTTTGCTAATTTTTTTGTCAGATTAATCAAGGACGTTATCAGTTGTCTTTATGTCAACTATGGTGACTCTAGCTATAGAACTGTGGAAGATATATATGTTTTTTGCTCGCCTAGCTTCAAAACAGTGGGAAAAATTGCGTTTCTACAGACGGGAAAACAGTTAGAAAGACAAATGGACATTTCACAAACCCAATATACTCCTTTTATCATTTTTTTGAAAGGAGTGGTATAAAATTATGCAAGTATTTAAATTTTTTCTTCTAATTTTCCTAGAGAGTCTTATTTTCAGGCCTATGTATTGACTTCTAGATATTATTAAAATCGTCAATGTTATACGCAAGCTAAAATCAAATATTTAAACTCACTTCGAAAAAGGTCAAGTTGAAAAAAAAAATAATTTTCCGGAAAATTGGGATGCAGTTTAAATTGAATTTTTATATAGATCTTGAAAACGAATTTGAAGCAAATCAGACAAAAACTGAACTTTCGCCCTTTTTCGGCTTGCAAACTAAAACATATAAAGCCCAAGCAATGTGACAAAACGAGAAAGCAATATTGAAAGGCATGCAAAGTACAGCGCTTGATATTCGTATCTCTGTCGCAGGCACAAAATTAAAAGTTAAAAGCCTGTTTTCTACACACTTTCCACCAAATTTTCCGAAAAATTGGTAAGCAGTTATTGATGAATTTTTGTATGGATTTTTTAAGCTGAGTTTGAAGCTGACCGAAAAATTTGATACTACGGTTTTCCGCGAATTTTCGACATTCCCGATCGAATTTTCTAAATTCCGATCTTAGTACGCACTTTCAGCATAAGCCGGAAGTAATGTGAAAAATTCAGCCTTCTAGCTTTTATGGTGTGGGCTGTTCGAAAATTGTAAATCAGCCAGTCAGTCAGTCAGCATGAACACTTTTCTATATATATATATAAATATAGATTTACTACCATTGTACCAGATGTATAATAGCTGCATACCCAGTAGTCTTTTGTATATAGATTAAACTTTTGCGATTGTTTACTTGCCTTTTTTATTCGCCCAATCCCCACCCTCATTTCTGCGTTTCAACGCCAAAGAGTAATATAACTGCAGCAGAATAATATTGCGTAAATTTGAATTTATTTTGATCAAGTAGACAATTTGAAATACATATATATTTCATCCTTATACATACTCATATCAAGTTATATGTAGACAGTTAAAAATAAAGTTTAAAATTAAAGCTACTACTGTGGTTTTAATTTAAATCTTTTAAGGAATTAAATTCAAATTTTATTCCAAAATACATTATTAATAAAACCATTAAATTTTAAACCAAATTTGGAATGAAAATATATAACTCTCTCAATTTTAATATATTTTGGTTTAGTTTGGGCCTTGCTAGCTTTGCCAATCAGTCAGTCAGTTTGCACAGTTTTTTATGTATATATAGATAAATATATGGTATACTCTATAGGGTCGGACAAAACCATAATACCAGTTGCAGTGATATCAAAATAGCTGAAATATGCAAGAAACAGATAAAGGAGCAAAAAACAAACAGCAGGTAAAAAAAAAAACAACAGACAAACTAAGTAAATACATTTTCATATAATTATTATGGTTAATTAATATTTATTAACTAGCGCATGGACACAGTTGCGGCGATTGGGAAGGGGTCTACTTGTAACATTATCAACAAAATGGATTCCCTGACTTAAGAATCGAAGCTATACTTTTCCATTAATTTGTGTTTAAAATATTGGTGAACACCCTCTGCCAACTGCTTGCTGCTGTCTCTGCATTATTGCGCCCTGTACCCATTAAAAATAATTAAAAGTGGGTAATAAAGTACTACACAAATATGGAAGAGGCATAAACACTCATCTCCGACACTATAATAGTATTCTTGATCAGCCGAGGCCATCTGGCCTTGATAAACTGTTTGTCTACTTTTATGATCGCGTCGATCTCGAAGGCTATATACCATACGCAGAACAAGTATATTTCGAATTCTCTCCTCCACACTCCCGTAAGGCGAGCGACGGATACAATACAGTCTTGATTTTTGTCAACGGTGTAAATTTCATTCTGATTGGATAAACACCGAAGTTAGAAATCAGAAGAAGCAGTGTTTTGCGTCTACGTGAAGTGCTCTGCTTGCTTGTGCTGAAATTAACTGCTTGAAGTGTCCGTAACGTATTGCTTAATGCAATTGTGTGTATTTGAATGCGTGAGAGGGTAAAAGGATGTTTGGGATTTCAGAGCTGGGTAAAGGGTGTCTCATAGTCTGGCACACTCGACTAGAGCAATCATATTTGTTTATTGTTGTTTTACCTGCTTTTTGCGCTGGCTGTGGTCAGAGCCAAATTATTGTAAATTTATTTAAAACGTATAATGCCAATTACGATGGAACATTTTTCTTTAATGAAGAAATTGCCAATGCAAAAAATTATAATTAAATATAAGCCCAAAAGTGAAACGTGCAAAGGATATTTTCTCAATATACTCCGCAAATTCCCTCACTTTCTCTCTCCCTCATTTGCTAAAGAAATGAAATGTGCTGATGACAAAAAATAAAATACTGTGAAATGCAGTTGAAAAATCTGCCGAACGACTGAAAAATCGACCAACTTTATTTTATGCACGTTGTGAAGCCCGTATTTTTTTTATTTTACATAGTATTCATACACATACGAGTACATACATATATATATGTATGTTTGAACTTGTTGTTGTTGTTATTATTGTGCGGCGCCTGCTGATGTTGCTATTGCAGTTATTGTTATTGTTGTTGTTGTTGTTATTTCTCATTTATTTTTTGCACTTTTTTCGCTCATGCCCATAATTTATTTAACATTTGTGGCAATTTAAAGCGAGCTGAGCCGAGCTGAGCTAGTCCTCGATTGCAGGACGAACGGGGCCAAAGCGTTGATGCGCCGCGCAATTGAAATTCAATTCAGTGGCATTGCCCAACGCTGCATCGGTTGCATGTGCCTCAAATAATTTCTATAAATTAACAGCAAGAACAATAAAAAGCAACATTAGTGCAATATAAACCAGTTTTCACACTTAAAAAGAGTATCGTAAATTTTAAATTAGTTTTTGAAGCCGAGCTTGTCAGAATTCAGAATAGGCAACAATTTTGTTACCAAATGAATTGTATTGAATTGGAATTCTGGCGTTGTTTTAGATACCTACAATTTTAATAACACTTTCAAAAACATAATTTTTTTGCTGAATGCAATATGACCTATTAGGGCCAAATCTTACTATACTATTTTCACCTTCTCTGTTTCAAATTTTATTTTTGTTACATCTACGGATCGAGCTGTTAAGTACCCGGCCTAGACAAGAACAAATTTTTTTTTTATTTAATTTTTTAGTTTTTGTTTTTGAACATAACATCCTTTAAGAGCAATACTCTTATTAATCCAAAGGTCCTTCAATTTTTTGATGACTTCCAAATAATAAGTTTTGCCAAGGTCCTCGAAATATTCATTTGTTTCACAGAAGACCTGCTTATTTGACTGTTATCCCTTTCCACAGAGACATTTTTTTAAGTTTGGCAGAAGATAATAGTCACAAAGGGCGAAATCCAGAAAATATAAGGTTTGTGGAACCAATTCGCATTTCATTTAATTTTGATATGGCGACTAGGTTCTTGGGTGCCGGTGTAAAAATGTACTCAGGGCAATGTTGCCAAAAATACCCTCTCAAACTTTAAGTCTTGTGTTAAAGTATTAAAGACAAATTATTTCGAAAATTTAATGTACCAGTCGGATGCACCCGACTGCGATATACTCTTTTTGTAGCCTCTTTACGGAGTCAAAAGTGGGCGTGCCAATTGTATTCTTGGTATCCATCCATTTAAATTTGGTTGGGCCAATTCTACAGGTTTGGGAAAAACAAACTTTGCTCGATTGGAAGGGCGGGGCGGCGGGCGGGGCAAAATTATTTTTATACAATCTATTTAATAGGGCAACAGAATTCAACCTGCAAAATTTAGTAATTCTAGCTAGAGGGGTGTGGGAGATACAGACTTTGCTATTTGTGGGGCCGGAGGTGGCGTGGCAAAATTTGTCAGATCAATTAAGTCAGATCAATCAAGAAAGTGATTAGTAGCTCTTGTGCTAAATTTGGTTTCTGTAGCTGTAAAACTGTGGAAGATATAGTTTTTTTTTGCCGTTTGTGAGGGAGAGGGTGGGGAAGATATCTTGACACTTTGTCTTACTATGATATATATCATATCATATATGTATACCAAGTTTGGTTGCTCTAGCTTCAAATCTGTGGAAAAAACCTGCGTTCATACGGACGGACAGACGGACGGACTGACATTTCACAAACCCAATATACTCTTATACTTTTTTACTCCCTGTTCCCATTAAAAATGTGAAAAAAGGAGTTATAAAGTACTGCAAATGTGTGTAACAGGCAGAAGGAGGCATTTCCGACTATATAAACTATATATATTCTTGATCAGGATCAACAGCCGAGACGAACTAGCCATGTCCGTCTGTCTGTCCGTCTGTCTGTCTGTCCGTCTGTCCGTCTGTATGAACGCGTCGATCTCAGAGACTATAAGAGCTAGAGACACCAAACTTGGCATGCAGGTTCCTGTATACCATACGCAGATCAAGTTTATTTCAAGTTTTGGATGCACCCCCCCGCACCCCCGCAAATCGCAAAAGACTCCCACAGCCACAATTTTAAAGATAAAGCTTTAATTTTTGGTACACTTGTATGTTTAATAAATGTCTTTCGGATGTGTAAATTTCAACGCGATCGGATAAATAGCACCAAAGTTATAGAATAATCTATTATGCCCGTCTCAGCTGGCAGCAACAACAGTTGGACAAGCAGTTTACGAGTTAAGTGCACTGCTTGCTTGTGTTGCCGCTGAACTGCTTGAAATGCAAGTTGGGAGCAGGGAGTCTCGTGGTCGGGCACACTCGACTTAAGTATTCTTACTTGTTTTATCAAAAAAATGTAAAAAAAGAGTATAAAAGGGTATGCGTTCCAAAAAACCTGTTTTGAAAAATAAGTGACAGCTTATTGTACATATAAAGACTATGTCATATTAATTCGTAAATAGTAAAATTAACTTATTTTCAGAAGTTGAGCATCGTCAAAAAACTTAGAGATAATAATAAGTAAGAATAAGAATATTTACTTTTACATAGTTACTTGTATACGCAAAGTAAACGTCACAATATTTTCAGCCCCATTGGCAACAAAATTGATACAGGAAACGCAAATTTCTGGAGAAACTAAAGCTGTAATCTACAACACACACAAATTTATACATAACAAGTAAGAATATTCTAGTCGAGTGTGCCCGACTACGATGGTATCCAGGAACCTATATGCCAAGTTTGGTGTCTCTAGCTCTTATAGTCTCTGAGATCGACGCGTTTATACAGACGGAATGACAGACAGACAGACGAACATGGCTATATCGACTTGGCTGTTGATGCTGATCAAGAATATATATAGTTTATATATTAGGAAATGTCTCCTTCTGCCTGTTACATACATTTGCAGTACTTTATAAAAGAGTATATTGGGTTTGTGAAATGTCCGTCTGTCTGCCTGTCCGTCCGTCCGTCCGTATGAAAGCAGTTTTTTCCACAGTTCACTTCCTTGAGTTGATCTGACCAAAAATAGTTGGCCACGCCCACCTCCGACCTGACAAATGAGCAAAAGCTGTAACTCCCACACCCCTTTCGCTAGTATCACCAAATTTTGCAGACTGACTTCTGTTGCCCTATAAAATAGATTGAATAAAAATAATTTTTCTACGCCCAACGTTCTAACTTGTTCATTTTGGAAGTAGTTCTACTTTGCTTACGTGGAAGTACATCCACTTTCCTTACTAGGAAGTATTTTTACTTGTATTTTTACTTTTATGTTTGTACGTGTGTGGTGTGCGTGTATACGAGTGTACATGTGTGTGGGCGTGGTTGTGCGTATGAGGAAAAATAAAAATCGAAACGGAAGAAATGGCAATAAATTGCACAACTGATATATGAATATGAATGAGAACTGCGAGCCAGTCGCAATTGGGTGTTGCGCGAAGTTAACTCGATAAGTTCTCGTTCCAACTGCGAGAAATGAACAAAAAAGCGTTATTATACCCTTGCAGAGAGCATTGAAGGAGACGTCTCAGAAAAAAATTTGTATTTCATATCATCATATCGTGATATATCAGCATCAACAGTCCAGTCATGTAAGTCAGGACTTTGTTCGCAAACTATCTTGATGCAATTTGGCACAGATGCTTCTTCTTTCTGCAGGTAGTACAAATAGTTGAATTGGCCAGATCGGAAGTTGTTGTATGAAAAACTTTTGTATTTTTCAAGATAACTCAGCCAAACTCACGTTACCTAAGCTTAAGAACAGTTTATACATGGTGATAAAGTTTCATCAAAATCGGACGATTATACCTTATAGCTGCCATAGAAACAATTGGTTGAAAATAAGTTTTTATATTAAAGTCTTTTTTTGTATATAAAAAGTGTTCATCCCGACTGATTTACAAGTGTCGCACAGCCCACACCATAAGAGCTAGATAGTTGAATTTTTCACAGTAGTTTCGCCTTATGCTGAAAGTGCTTACTAGATCGGATTTTGAAAAATTCGGTAGGGAAATGTCGAAAATTCGTGGAATACCGTTGTATGCAACTTTTTTGTTTATCATCCGATCAGATTCAAACTCACTTTTAAAAATCTGTACAAAAAATTCATCAATAACTGCATACCAATTTTTCGGAAAATTTTTTAATTTTATGCGTGCGACAGAGATAGAAATGTCAAGCGGTATACTTTGCGTGCCTTTCAATATTGCTTTCTCGCTCTGCACAAAAATTTTTTTTTTTTTTCGAAGAGAGCACGCTCTCTCTGCTTTTTCTTTGCACTCTTTATTCGTTCGCATACATACTATATTTTCACACAAACAAGCAAAAGTGTCGTTTGCTTTTGTATTTACGCTCTGCATTTCACTGCAGGTGCATAAATTAAACTGATTTTCAGTTTGCACAAAACTAATTGTTTTCAAAATGCATGTTCTTTTCTTTGCGTTCACATATCAAAGTTTAATTGCGAAAATCGGCTCTCTTGGCTTTACACTCTTAGCACAAAGTTGGTTTACTGCAAACGTAAGAGAATGCTACGCATACGGCAGTTACACCCTGTGGCTTTAGCGAGAGTGCTCTTGGTGGCTGCAACGAAATGCATGCAAATCAGATCACCTAATATTCCATTCTCTTTCGCACGCACAAAAACACACCAAAGGTTGTGCTAAGCGAAAACTACAAAAAGCGCGTTCAGCATGTCCCTAAAGAAGGCACCCGCGACGTATCGCCCGATCGATTCAGTTCCATTATATTCACATTTAATTAAAGAATACTTATAATACTATCTAATTCGTCAGCTTCATTTAAATTTTCAAGTAAGAACGTTGCAGTCAGATACACCCGTAGCGATGTACTCTTTTTATCGCCTCTTTGTGGAGTCAAAAGTGAGCGCGGCAATTGTGATTTTGGTAAAATCATTCAAATTTTGCCATCAATTTAAATTTGGTTGAAAATTGGGAGAAAAAAGACATTGCTCAATTGCAAGGGCGGTCGTGGGCATTGTTAACCATTTGTGAACCATTGTTAATCGTAATTTGTGAAATCAATTGCAAAAAGGTATAAAAAAATCAAAAAAGCTAAAGAAAACTACAAAATTGTTAGTTTTGTAATAAAGTTGCTAAAATTGCTCAAGTAAAATTTAAAATAGCTGATTTGTGGCTAATAGCATTCTTAAAAAAAAGTTGCCAGATCTAGCAATTAAATTGCTGAAGTGGCAGCACTGTATCCCTGATACCCATTACACATCCTCGCCAGCTCAAATTCTAGCTGCCTCTCACTCTCTTATCCTCTCTCTCTCTCTCTCTCTCTCTCTTGTCCTAGCGCTCTCTTTCGTTTTGTCACTTTTTCAGTGCGTCTTCGACTGTGTTTCTGCCTCAGGCATGCCAACTGTTTGTATTTGGTAAAACGGTTTCTGGTTTTTATCCGTTGGCATTTTCAAGTAATTTTTCACGCATTTCTGTGGCTGCTTTGCACCTCATTCACGACGCATATGTGTGTGTCTGTGTGTTAAGCTGCTTTAATGTTTTTACCGCTTCCTTTTAAAACATTGTTTTTGTTGTCGTTTCTTTATGTTTTTTTTATCTCTCTTGTGTGTCGCTTTTTATACTCTTTTTTAATTTTTTTGAAAAAAAGAAACAAGAGTATATTGGGTTTGTGAAATGTCCGTCTGTCCGTATAAACGCAGTTTTTTTGCACAGTTTTGAAGCTAGAGCAACCAAACTTGGTATACATGTTGGTATATACCATAGGCAAGCAAAGTGTCAAGATCTCCCACCCACCCTTTCCCACACAAACGGCAAAAAACTATATCTTCCACACTTTTACAGCTATAGTAACCAAATTTGACAAAAGGGCTACTTATAACTTCCTTGATTGATCTGCAGAATAAAAATTGATTACGCCCACCCCCGCCCCCACAAATGAGCAAAGTATGTATCTCCCACACCCCTTTAGCTAGAACCATCAAATTTTGCAGGTTGAATTCTGTTGCCCTATTAAATAGATTGTATACAAATAATTTTGCCAGGCCCAGCCCCGCCCTTGTAATTTACCAAATTTTATATATCCCCCACCTGTAGAACTAGCCTAACCAAATTGAAATTGATGGCTTAACTTGATAGATTTAAGAAAAAATACAATTGCCACGCCCTGACTTCTGACTTCGCAAAGAGGCAAAAAAAAAAAGAGTATATGGATGTCGGGTGCATCCGACTGCAACGTTCTTACTTATTTGTTGCTGCGTTTACAACACTTAAGTTGTAAATAATTCCGATTTGGTTGCCCGGACTTCAACTGCTAACAGAAGACTCACCCCTCCCACTCACCAAGCTACTGTTCTCTCTCTTAGTCCTCTCCTCGAGTGTGGAATGGCTAAAGCCACTTGCCTTTGTCAACAAATTTGCGTTTAAATGGGCTCATGTGCCGTCGAGTCAGTCGGCTTCTCGGTCGTTTTGTCGGCTCATCTCGGCTTCTCTCAGTGTTGACACTGCCAATTCGCAATTCGTTTTAATGTATATATACACTGTTTTCCAAAATGCAAAAAAAAAGAGTATATTGGGTTTGTGAAATGTCCGTCCGTCCGTCTTTCCGTCTGTATGAATGCAGTTTTTTCCACAGTTTTGAAGCTAGAGTAACCAAATTTGGTAAACATGTTGGTATATACCATGGGCAGACAAAGTTTTAAGATCGGCCAGATCGGACCACCATAGCATATATCTGTCATAGGAACGATTGGTTAAAAAATAAGTTGTTGTATGGAAAACTTGTTTTTTCAAGATAACTCAACCAAACTCAGTTTACCTAAGTTTAAGGACAGTTTATAAGTGATATCCAAATTTTATTAAAATCGGACGACTATATCTTATAGTTGCCATAGGATCGATCGGTTGAAAATAAGTTTTTGTATGAAAACTTCTATATTTTTTAAGATACATAACTGAATCAAACTTACTTTATAGTTTGTAGTATATAAGTAGTCTTCATAAGAATTTAATTTATTAAACGTACATAAAACAGAGTATATCGCAGTCGGGAGAACCCGACTGCAACGTTCCTACTTGTTTTAAATTATGTTTAAATTTTTGTTCGTTGCAGTAAGTAGAACAGAAGCGAGAGAAAGAAACGAATAGAGCGAGAAAGAACATGTCAAATATTCAGCCTGTGCTTAAAATTTCAGAGCATCATATTATTGTTATATGTTATTATACTTTATTTCTCGCCTTAAGCTTCATCACAGTTATTGATATTCCCTAATGTAAAACATTTAGTAAGTCTGAAGTCGAGTTATTTATTTCGTATTCCACATATGATCTACATATTATTAACGTTTTTTTTTTATCTTGACACTTTGTCTGCCTATGGTACATACCAACATGTATACCAAGTTTGGTTGCTGTACTAGCTCTAAACCTGTGGAATAAAACTGCGTTCATATAGACAGTTGGACAGACGGACGGACGGACGGACATTTCACAAACTCAATATACTCTTTTTTCTTTTTTTTTCAAAAAAAATAAAAAAAGAGAATAAAAACTACATTTTATTGCTGAAGTATTAATTTATGAACACTCCAAAGATAAGTTATCCCTGACGTCATGTCGAACTTACACCACACAAAAGTCCTCCCTTGGCATTTTCGTGCAAAAGTCTTTTAAATTGTGAACACAAATCTAGTGGGTCTCCTAAGACTATTTGTTAACATTAAACTTAAATATTAATTTTCAAATTTATTATTAAAATAATGAATAAAATCAATTACTAGCACAGCTGCAATCGGCATAAATATACCCAATACAAAAGAATAATTTTTTCTTTTATTTTTTTTTAAATTAACCATAATTTCTATTAATATAATAAATTCATTTAATTTCAAATTTATCCAGCTTTAATTTCTGTATTTAAATAAAGAAAGTCACTTCAATAATTATTTTTAATTATTTAATGATCACCAGTCGCCGCCATTTTGTGAAGTTGCACAACCAAGTTGTGTCAAAAGTTGCTACGTGTGTGGCAAACGTAAAACCCGACAGTGCGCAACACGAACGAGCATGAAGTCGTACGAGCGCTCGGGATAACAGTAAAACACGAGGGTTGTACATCCCTCCCATAAGATTAATATTGAGAATAGCTAAGGGACGCATCCGTGACGGCCTAGGACATGCTTGTGTAAAACTCAGGTAACATTTTTTTTCTTTTTAGTTTTAAATAGTTTAATTAATTTAATTTAATTTAATTTTAATTAAATTATCTACAAATGAAATTACTGAAATTTTTATATCGATTCATCCAAGTAAAAGTTATTGACATTTGGAAACTTTACGGCAACAACATTTAGCCCCCCATAACATGGCAAAGACGAAATACACTGAAAAAAAGTTCCTCCAATTACTTGTTTTTATTTACGCTTCAACAAATTTCATTGCCAGAAATATTAAAACAATTTTTTTTATAACTGTTTTTTTATTAGAGAGTGCCCCATATATTGATTTAGTCATACATACTCACATACAAACAGTGATACACACATACACATACAGACATTGACAATTTATCGATTTTGTCAATTTTTTGCCGCTTTCGAAATGCTAATTAAGCCAACTGAAAACCAAGTTAACGTAAAGATAAGTGAGCACAAGAACCTGCTAATCAAGTTGGAGGTCAACATTGGAGCACGCATGTTACGTAAAGATCATCGGCATGGCTAAATTAAAATCAGAGAGAAAAGAAATAAGTAGAGAGAGAGAGAGAGAGAGAGAGAGAGAGAGAGAAAGAGAGAGAGAGAGAGAGAGCGGGCGTGCAGCATGGATCGTGGAACATAACATATGAAATGAAAAGTGAAACCGGTTGAATTTCCGGTTTTGTAGTTTTTGTTGTTGGGTACAAGGACAGCTGACCTTGCGGGGCCTTTTAGGTAGGTGACAAATCAGTATAAAACCAGTTGCGAAAACCATTTATGATAAGAGCAAAAGTCAATGAAATACCAACAATGTTACCTAATTCGCCAGACCGAGAGACAACATTAAACCAGAAATACGAGTACAACCGGGCAATCGCCCCAGGAAGACAAAGACTTTTGGAGGCACCGCACACAAATACACATAAGAAGCCCAAGTCGAGGCTAAGAGACTTCCAAAACGCAACGTCAACACTTTTTGTATCGCACAGTAAAAAAAAAAAAAAAAACAAAAAAAAAACAAACGAAAAACAGATTAAATTTCGACAAAATGCCACTTTTAACATTAATAGCAAACACTATTGCGGAAACGTCTCATATTTTAATTTATTTACATTTTTTGCATGCAACATTGCGGCAGCTGATGCAATTGAATGAAGATACTCACCATAGACACCAACTGCGATTAGCAGTGTGGCAATTAAACAATACCGCAGCATATTGAAGCTTCCACAGAAAGTGATGTGTTAAGCCGATGCACTTCAATAAACGAGTCGTGTTGTAAAACTCAACTCAACTCAACGTTCAGACACAAACTTGGACCACAACACGCGAGTAGGAGAGACGTCCGCAACGCGCAAATGCAAACCGCCAACTGAACACAGAAGGCAGCAAGAAATGGCAAGAAGCCAAGTTAGAGCCACAATCAACCAACGATCGCTTAACGGCAATCGGCAATGTTCAGAGGCCCAGAGCTTGGAGCATTCAGCTTAACTTATTCTCAATTCACTTTCATTTCAAATGATTCGATGACGCTGAGCATGCGAACAGCCGCAGCCGGTTTGAGTCTTTGTGGCGCCGCGGCGCATGCGCACGCATTTCAATGAGGCAGTGCACAGTCGGAAGAAAATGAAAAGTTTTGCATAACAAATCTGAATTTTTCACCGATTGTTCCTATGACAGGTAATAGAAAAAAGCGCCTGAATTGTAAAAAATGTAGGCAGCAGGTGTGGAAAATTAAAAATATTGATTGCTAGCAAGTTTGGTTGAAATATCTGAATGAAAAACAATTTTTTCACACAAAAACTCATTTCTTAACATTTTTTCTATGACAGCTTTAGTAGTCCGATTTTAATGAAATTTTATCAGAATGCCAATAACATACAAAAACATAGAATATTTGATTTTTATCAAAATTAAACAAAAATTGTTCATTCAAAACCTTTTTTCAACCAATCGTTCTTCTGGCAGCTATAAGATATAGAAATCCGATTTTGATGAAATTTTTTCAACATGTATGGAGCGTGCTTTGACTAAGATATGGTGAGTTTGGTTGAGTTATTTTGAAAAAAAAAAGTTTTTTACTCAAAAACTTATTTTTCAACCGATCGTTTCTATGGCAGCTATATGTTATAATGGTCCGAACTGGCCGATTCACACATAAGAAATACCTACAAGTAAGCACGTTGCAGTCGGAAACACCCGACTGCGATATACTATTTTTTTTGCCTCTTTGCAGAGCCAGAAGTGGGCGTGGCAATTGTATTGTTGATTAAATCTTTCAAGTTTTGCCATCTACTTAAATTTGGTTGGGCAAGATCTACGGGTTTGGAAGAAACTAACTTTACTCGATTGCAAGAGCGGGGGTGGGCGTGGCAAAATTATTTTAATCGAATCTATTTAATAGTGCAACAGAATTCAACTTTTGTGGGGGCTGGGGAGGCCGTGACCAAATTTCTTTTAGTCAGATCACTCAAGGAAGTGATTAGTAGCCCTTGTGCGAAATTTGGTTACTCTAGCTGTAAAACTGTTTGAGATATATGTAGGTTTTTGCGGTTTGTGGGGTGGGGTGGAGTTGGGTGATAGATCTTGACACTTTGTCTGCCTATGGTCTATATCAACATGTATGCCAAGTTTATTTGCGTTCATACAGACGGACAGACGGACGGCAGACACATATTTCACAAACCCAATATACTCTTTTTACTCCCTGTTCCCATTAAAAATTGGAAAAAGGGAGTTATAAAGTACTGCAAATGTATGAAACAGGCTATATAGCACCAACAGCCGAGTCGATATAGCCATGCCCGTCTGGCAGACGTGTCTGTCCGTATGAACGCGTCGATCTCAGAGACTAAAAGAGCTAGAGACACCAAACTTGGCATGTAGGCTTCTGTATACTATACGCAGATCAAGTTTATGTCAAATTTCGGATACAGCCCCCGCATCCCGGCAAATGGGGCAAACAAAAAAGACTCCCATAGCCACAATTTTGAAGATATATCTTTGAATTTTTGTACACATATATGTTATATCAATGTTGATCAGCTGTGCAAATGTCATTATCAATCGGATAACAAACAATAAAGTTATGGAAAATCTATTTCCCCCGTCTAAGCAGGCAGAAGCAACAGTTTTACAGGCACTGGAACTGTTAATTGCGCTGTTTGCTTGTACTGCCGCTGAACTGCTTGAAATGCAAGTTGGGAGAAGGAAGTCTCGTAGTCGGCCACACTCGGCTAGAGCATTCTTACTTCAACCTGCAAAATTTGGTGATTCTAGCTAAAGGGGTGTGGGAGATACAGATTTTCTTCATTTGTGGGGGCGGGGGTGGGCGCGGAAAAATTTTTGTAGTCAGATAAATCAAGAAAGTAATTAGTAGCCCCTGTGCTAAATTTGGTTTTTCTAGCTGTTAAACTGTGGAAGATATAGGTTTTTGCCTTTTGTGGTGGAAGAGGTGCAGGTCCGAGAGAGATTTTGACACTTTGTCTGCCAATGGCAAATACCAACATAAATACCAAGTTTGGTTGCTAAATTAGAATCAGTGCTTAAATTTATTTCCTGTTTATAATTTTTCATTAATCTAAGCTCAATACTTTTCAGATTATCCATACATGATTTAAGCTAACTTTAACTCTAATGATACGCTCGCGATAACAGTATAACAAGTTGTAAAACCCAGGTGCAAGGTTAATGGGGCCTATAAGATACACTTAAACTAGTTAGAAAAACGTGTCAATAAAACAGTATAACGAAACTTAAGTTTTATAGATTCGACTTTATTTTTATAAATGTCAATAGAACTTGAATCAATTTAAGCTTATTTTTTTCGTGGAAGTATTTTGACATAGTTTTGTTTGAGATTAACATATTTCAACGTGTTTTATTTGACTTTGCTTTTTGTATATTTAATTTTTGTGCTGTGCGCTCATTCATTTCAATTTGAGCCAAATGAAATTTTAAATACAAAATACATAAACACAAACTCGAATCAGTTTGAATGGTACAACCAGTGTGAATTTGAATGAAATTTGCACATTTACACGAATGCTGGCTTACATCACTTATTATACGCATTTAAGTTTTTTTTTTTTATTGCTCCGCTTAATATAATATGCTTTGTTTTTCGTACAATTATCTGTGCGTGTTTGTGTGTGTGTGTGTAGCTAAACCGATATTTGTGAAATTGTAAAGCACGGGGCGAGTCAGTTTGTGTGTGTTATTGTTTTAATATTTATTGGTTAGCTCGTGCGATCAATGAGCCAAAACGTATATTTTTAAAACAACACAGATATCAAATGCAATCAGAGTCAACAAATTGGATGGACGAGTTGTTATGGCTGTGGATGCTGAGCACAGGATAACACTTGCGTAACGATGGTTGCCACATGTTATTGAAACTGTTTAGTTCGCCATTTGTGGTGATTGAGTAGCTTATAGAAGAGCGATGCATGAAATCATCGAATTTCATGTATAGTTGGCCCTTTCTGAGCAGTCCTCTTACCTTCCACGTTTTTTTTTCCAATTTTTATAACTATGCCTTTAGTGCAATCGACACATAATTACCCTAACAATGTCTCCAGTTAACAAGTAATTTAGCTAATGTATTCAAAATATTTGCAGCACGATATTATTATGTCGCAATCTTTTAAAGCACATACCAAAATCTTTAAAATTACAAAATTTGTATATAAATCTGCATTTCATATAGCAACTATAAATGAAAGTTATGTTTTTTCTTCACAACTGTGTTGAAAATGAGAAACTCTGTGGACTGTTCATAAAGTTGAGCATTATTTTTACTCTCTGTTCCCATTAAAAATGGGAAAAAGGGTGTTATAAAGTATTGCAAATGTATATAACATGCAGAAGGAGGCATTTCCGGCTCTGTAAAGTACATATATATATTCTTGATCAGCATCAACAGCCGAGTCGATCTAGCAATTTCCGTCTGTCTGTAAGAACACACAGATCTCGGAGACTACAAGAGCTAGAGACACCAAACTTGGCAAGCAGATTCCTGTATAGCATCCGCAGATCAAGTTTATTTCAAATTTCGGATGCACCCCTCGCACCCCTGCAAAACGAAAAAAACTCCCACAGCCACAATTTTAAAGATATACATTTATGTTGTATCAATGTTATTCAGCTGCGGTATTTTCATTAAGATCGGATAACAAAGATCAAAGTTATGGAAGAATCTATTACCCCCGTCTCAGCAGGCAGAATCAACAGTTTTACAGGCACTGGAAAAGTTAAGTGCGCTGCTTGCTTGTGTTGCCGCTAAACTGCTTGAAATGCAAGCTGGGAGCAGGGAGTCTCATAGTCGGGCACACTCGGTTAGAGTATTTTTACTTTCTATACTCTTTTTTTAAAATTTTTTTGAAAAAATAGATAAAGGAGTATTTTGGGTTTGTGAAATGTCCGTCTGTTCGACCGTCTGTCCATATGAACGCAGTTTTTTTCCACAGTTTTGAAGCTAGAGCACCCAAACTTGGAATACATGTTGGTATACACCATAGGCAGACAAAGTGTTAAGATTTTCCCCCACCACCACAATAAGCAAAAACCTAAATCTTCCACAGTTTTACAGCTAAAGTAACTAAATTTGATACTAGGACTACTAATCACTTCCGTGAATGATCTGACTAAAAAAATTTGGGCCACGCCGAACTCCGCCCCCACAAATAAGCAAAGTCTGCATCACCCACACGCCTTAAGCTAAAATCACCAAATTTTGCAGGTTGAATTCTGTTGCCCTATTAAATAGATTGGATTAAAATAATTTTGCCACTCCCACGCCCGCCCTCGCAATCGAGCAATGTTTGTTTCTCCCAAACCTGTAGAGCTGGCCCAACCAATTTTAAATTGATAGCAAAAATTATAAGATTCGAACAATAATACAATTGCCACGCCCACTTCTGACTCCGCAAATGGGCTAAAGAAGAGTATATCGCAGTCGGATGCATCCGACTGCAACGTTCTTAGTTGCTTTTATTTATAATTTTTTATGAATATTCATTTATATATTTCGGCTTTAGACAGTCGACAAGCACGCATGCATATGCCCAGCACAACAGTTTTGGGCATTTAAACCAATAAATATGTAAATTTTTCATAAATTTAATTAAATTCACCACAAAAGCTGCGTCGGCGGCTGGTAAAGTTTTCACAAAAAGTAGAAGAGAATAACGCAAAAAGAAGAAAAATAAACCAGCAAAATAATAAATAGAATACTATGCGAGCAGTTCGGTAGCGGAAGTGAACTGAGAACGAGAGCGAGAACTTTGCATCTGTGAAACTGAGAAGTTTAGGGCAAGGCATAAAAGATCTATGAGTTGTGTGCAAAAATATGAAAATAAAAGAAGTTGAAAAATGTATGCAAATATCTATCGCAGGCGGTAGCCAGATCCTGAGGAAGGTGGCAGATGCTTGACTGACTTACTGGCTCAATGACTGACTCAATGACTGACTGACTGAGTGAATAGCTGCCTGGTTGCATGCTTGGTTGACTCAAAGTTATGAAAGTCCAGAAGGCTGTCTGCGCTGAGGATTCGCCGCGGCGGATGATAAATGAGAATTGTCAGAGAATTTAACGATTTGACAGACAAAGGCATTTCATAGTTTTGTTTATGCGAATGTAATGACAACAACAACATTGCACGTAGGCGGGCGGACCATTTGCTTATACCAGCAGGGAATAAGGGGGGTGTCATTCGTTCGGTGGATGAGCGCACTCAAACAAAAACAGTTGAAATGACAACGGCGCGAAAAATGTAAGTGAGCGGACATGAAAATTAAAAGCAGCTGAAAGGACAACGCATGACTGAGCCCAGAACGGGTAAGAGCGCAAGGATGAGGGTGAAGGATCAGGATGAGAATGAGGATGAGAATAAAGACTGCTAACCAGGCAGATGACATTGCTGACTCCTTCACTGGACATGGCACTGGGCTGGGGCAAGCGACTTCAGAAATGAAAAAAATGGCGAATGAAAATGTTTGTTTTCCCATTGTTCTTATATCATAATAAGCACTCGTCACCCTGGCAACTCAACAGTTTTAATTAATACTCACACGATTTTCCGGTGATTGGCCTATTATTTTTTCGGCTTACGTGTCAGCATGTTTTATACTTTTGCAAAAATGTATAAAGTATTTTGTAAAAGTTCACAATATATAAGAACATATAAATAAAATTGCAAATATTAATATGATTGATTTTAATATAGTTGCCATACATTATACGTGCTCGCATATTTTCTATACTTATTTAATTTGAACTATGAAAATGAGTTCAACTTGAATAGATTCTTTAATAATTATGAGTATCAAAAATCAAAGCTATAACTTTAAAATTGTGGCTGTGGGAGTTTCTTTCGATTTGCCGAGGTGCGGGGGGCTGCATCCGAAATTTGAAACAAACTTAATCTGCGTATGGTATACAGGAACCTATGTGCCAAATCATGTCCGTCATATCCTCGACTTGCCGAAGACATTTACTCTTGCAGAAAAGTTTTGCATAAGAAAACATAATTTTCAATAGACTGTTCCCAGAAGCATTAGTTGTCCGAATTAAAAAAAAATAATGTAGACAACATGTAAATAACGGGTGCATAACATAACGCCCGATGTCATAATGCCTCTGGGCGTTAATCAAATTTTGTTTGTAAGGCAACAGAAGTCAACCTTGAAAATTTGCTGATTTTAACGATTTATCAAGAAGGTGATTAGTAGGCTATATTTCAAAATTGGTTACTCTTCCTATGAAACTGTGGAATATACAGTTATTAAATTGTTAGGTAAGGTGTGGGAAAAAGCTTGACACTTTGTGTGCCTATGGTATACACATGAAGTATGTACATCAAGTTTTGTGACTCTAGCCCCAAAACTGTGGAAAAAAAACTACGCTCATATGGACGGACAGACGGTCGGACGGACAGAAAGGAATTTACATAAATTCAAAATGTTCTTCTTTTTTCAAAAATTAAAAAAATTGTATTGAAAGAGAAGCCAAAATTACGATGATGCTGGTGATGAATACGAATTTGTTTATGAATGTTTTGGGAGTATATGCAAGTTTTAAATCAGGTACATTAATTATGACGAATTGCGAATGGGTCGGTTGACCGAGGCAACATTGTGGCTGAGAGCGAGAATTTGCATGTGGCATGTGGCTGGAGGCATTTGGGGCAATTTTGGCGCTGTTGGCTAGTGGCCGTGTTAGGTGTTGTAAAATTGAAATTGAATTGGAAATATTTGCACGAAGTTCCAATTTCAGTTTTCAATTGACGTGGCTAGAGCGGCGTGTGAGTTTGACGACGAGAGCTGCTGGTGAGGATTCTACCCATTCCTTTAGATCCAAACTCACCTTTTGCAGTACATAGCAGTGACTGCTTATTTCAAACAGCCATTTTCCTGTTTCACTCAATTACAGGCCTTTTGTGTCTATTCGATTGTCCAGCGGAAAGTGCAGGCGAGTTGGCGTGCTTTCAGTAACTGAACCCAAGCCTGAATCATACCGCAAATTGTTACTTGTGTGTCTGTGTGCGTGATTGATTGATGTGTTGCCGTTTGTTTGCAGCCAGGTACCCCCGATCCCCAATTCCATTGGACCGAATTGAAAGAACTGGCAACAATAACATTTGGTCAGGGAACGCGCATTGCCCGAATGATGGACAACAGGGTGAGTTACTCTATTATATTTTGTCACGAAATTTGTAACGCATTAAAGGAGACGTCTCAGAAAAAAAATAGTATATTCGTGATGTGAGTAAGCAAAGTCGAAGTACTTTCTAGTAAGCAAAGTAGAAGTACTTCCTAGTAAGCAAAGTAGATGTACTTCCCAAATGAAAAATGCAAAATAACTATTTTTTCACACATTTCATTAATTCTTTTTATTTATTTATAGATTTATGTATACATTTGGATGGGTTGCGGATTACAAATAAAGTTTCTCCAGAAATTTGCGTTTCCTGTGGCAATTTCGTTGTGCATTGGGCTGAAAATATTGTGACGTTTAGTTTGTGTATAGAAGTAACTATGCAATAGTAAATATTTTTATTCTTACTTGTTATTTACATCAAATTTTTGACGATGCTCAACTTCTGAAAATAAGTTAATTTAGTATTTAATATATATAATATATTTTTAATATGTACAACTTACATCGGAGGTGAAACTCAGTGCGCAGAGTTCGATTTTTTAATGCCACAAACATATTTTTATACTCTTTTTTAATTTTTTTGAAAAAAAAAAGAAAAAAGAGTATATTGGGTTTGTGAAATGTCCGTCTGTCCGTCTGTATGAACGCAGTTTATTTCCACAGTTTTGAAGCTAGAGCAACCAAACTTGGTATACATGTTGCTATATACCATAGCCAGCCAAAGTCTCAAGATCTCCTCCCCACCCCTTCCCCCACAAACCGCAAAAACCTATATCTTCCACAGTTTTATAGCTAGAGGAACCAAATTTAGCACGACTACTTATCACATCCTTGATTTATCTGACCACGCCCACCTCCGCCCCCACAAAAAAACAAAGTTTGTATCTCCCACAACCCTTTAGCTAGAGTCCCTAAATTTCGCAGTTGCAATCGACCAAAGTTTGTTTCTCCCAAACCTGTAGAACGGGCCCAACCAAACTTAAATTGATGGTAAAACTTGAAAGATTTGAGCAAAAATACTATTGCTACGCCCACTTCTGACTCCGCAAATGGGCTAAAAAAGAGTATATCGCAGTCGGGTGCATCCGACTGCAAGGTTCTTGCTTGTTTCAGTTGACTTGTTTACGAACCAAAATGAACTAAAACTCTGCGAAAAAGGGAGAAAAGAAAAAAATACATGTTTTGCTTTGCCTACTCTCTCATATTAAATATCAGAGAGCGTAACCCACCACCTCTCTTTTTTGCTGTCAATTCTGTATACAAAGTGCATCTCTCTGCCTTACCGAGCAACTGGCTTAGCATCACTTAGCACACAACCAATGCAGAAGTAATCAGAGAGCGTAACCCACCACCTCTCTCTCATTTTTGCTTTCAATTCTGTCTTAAAATGTCCATCTCGTTGCCTTACCGGGCAGCTGGTGTAGCATTACTTAGCGATTACCAATGCAGAAGTAATTCCACTCTAGAACTGCTGACGCGGACGGACGGACATTTCACAAACCCAATATACTCTTTTTCCTTTATTTTTCCATTTTTAATGGGAACAGGGGGCTATAAAGTACTGCAAATGTGTGTAACAGGCAGAAAGAGACCTTTCCGAATATATAAAGTATATATATTCTTGATCAGTATCAACAGCAGAGCCATGTCCGTCTGTCTGTATGAACACACACAGTTCTCGGAGACTACTAGAGCTAGAGACACCAAACTTGGAATGCAGGTTCCTGTATACCATAACGCAGATCAAGTTTATTTCAAATATTGGGTACACTACCCGCTCCACCGCAAATTGAATATAATAATACAATACGCACTCCCAAAGCCACCATTTTGAAGATACAAGCTTTGATTTTTGGTACTCATATATGTTATATCAATGTTGATAAGCTGCGTAAATTTCATTAAGATCGAATAATAACAAATACCTTCAACATCACATCCTAAAATCTCAACGCTGCTGTGAATTGAACTCGCGGTCTTCGCGTATTTGTGTGGTCTGTTAGACATATGAGCTACCGACCAAGTTGTACATCTGACAAAAATTACACAAATATTTGGACGATCGATAGGAATTTTTGTTAGAAATGCTGTCTGTTTTTTTGAGGACCCAGGTTCAAACCCCGGCAACAGCCGAATAAATTTTAATATATTTTTTTTAATTTTTTTGAAAGAAAAAAAGAAAATAGAGTATATTGGGCTTATGAAATGTCCGTCCGTCTGTTCGTCTGCCTGTCTGTCTGTCCGTCTGTATGAACGCAGTTTTTTTTTCCACAGTTTTGAAGCTAGAGCAACCAAACTTGGTATGCATGTTGATGGTCACATGGTTTGGTCTAACAGACCGACCAGCTCTGACTGGCTGTTGCGCGTGGATCGCGAGTTCAATTCCCAGCTGCAGCCCAAAATGTTTTTCTCTTTTATAATGCCATGCCTATTCAAGCCTTAAATAGTTTGATCTTAGAATTTTGTACTTTTTCTGTGACTGCTCTCGATTTGCTCTCGATTTGTTTTTAATTTAAGACTGTTATCCCGATTCGGTCTTAAAATAATTCTGGTCAAAATTTAAGTACGACCAAACTTAAATTTAGACCGCCGTTTTTCTCTCTGTGCACAAAATGAAAATGGCTGCTCACATTTATTTATTGAACGCCACTTGAAGGCCTCGTCTGAGCAGCGGATGTTATAACAAGTAGCAGGACCGGGTGCAAATGACTTGAAGCGTTTTACACCTGAAATCATTTAGTTTTCAGAACACTGAGCGACAATGTCAAGTTTGCGTTTTTGTTTACGCAATTTCAACGCCAAGTGTATTAAATAAAAAGTGACAACAAATATTGTTACGCTTAACGCTTCCAGCGAAATCTTTTCGACCTTCTCCCCTCTGGTGTCAGTATCTGGCCTCCTTTTTGGTTCTTCGTCCTTCGTCCCTTACCGTTGTGTTGTGCCATAGTTCGGTCCCGGCTTATGCCCAGAAAACTGGCCAAAAATTTCATTTTGCAGCCAACTGCGTCTGCCCGTCAAACGCCAACGCCTGGAACTAATTGAACTGAAGCTTACCTTACTCTTAAGCAAATATTTCCCACTGAAATAAAGTAAGTAACTTGACAGCCTTTTTTTTTTTTGTTTTATTTTTTGCCGGAGCTGTATGCGAATTATCAAAGCAAACAAGGAAGTTTGCACCCTTGGAACCTCATCGGCTTCGTCCTACAGCTGACTGGATTGCTTAAACCCACATAATATGTATATATTATATACTAGTTCACTGATGATAAAATGGTGTCTCCCTCAGTTATGTAAGGAATGTTGGATATCATTTACAGTGAACGAGTAATAACTATTCGGCAGTACTAAAATAAGATATTGTGTTTTAATAGAATATAGAGAATTTTGTTGATACATTAAAATATTCATATTTAAATATTTTCATGGGTTAATTTAAAATACATATATATGGTAATGTTTCGATATAGCTACCCCTGCGAAACAGCGATCAAAAGAGCTGGTTTTGGGCTCAAAAAATGCAGAAAAATTATAGAATTTAAAACCGTCCGATGCCGGTTGACTTAAATGATGTAAAATATAATAAAAATCCAATTTAAGTTGTGCCAATGCTGTCGATAGACGTAAACGTTAACAGTGAGTTAAGTTTGTTAAGTTGGCGGCGCTTCAAACAATTTTAGCAAGAAATCGGTGATCACCGATTGTGCGCAGCGCCTCTAAAACTAACAATCCCCACTACTCTCTTAACTCAAAAAGGCACCGATATGCATTATCGATAGGCCAGCGCGTGAAGCGGGTATCGGCTAAACTAAAAATAGCTTTTTAACAAATTTTTTTCGCATTAAAAATAAAACCAAATGTTTTGGAGCTTTTTTTTCGATTTCACTTGGAGTGGCTGTTACGAAACATTACCATTTCTTAGGTTTTCCGTCCAAAGGATAAGCTCCGGTCCCGGTTTTGTAACACGAGAATTTTTGTCTGGGCTCGGAATATTTTTCTTGATGGGGAAGGTTTGAGGGTGGGGGGGAGGTCTTGACATGTTGTCTGCCTATGGTATATGTCAACATGTATACCAAGTTTGGTTGCTCTAGCTTCAAAACTGTGGAAAAAACCTGCGTTCATACGGACAGACGGATGGACGTTCAGGCGGATATTTCACAAACCCAATATACTCTTTTTTTCGTTTTACTCCTCGTTCCCATTAAAAATGGGAATAAGGAAGTTGTAAAGTACTGCAAATGTATGTAACAGGCAGAAGGAGGCATTTTCGAATATAAAAACTATATATATTCTTGATCAGCATCAACAGCCTAGTCGATATAGCCATGTCCTTCTGTCCGTATGAACGCGTCCATCTCAGAGACTAGAAAAGCTAGAGACACTTAACTTGTCATGCAGGATACGGTATACCATACGCAGATCAGGTTTATTTCAAATTTCATATGCACCCCGCACCACCACAAATCGAAAAAAAATCCAACAGCCACAATTTTAAAGATACAACTTTGATTTTTGGTACACATATACCAGTGTATATCAGCTGTGTAATTTTCATTAAGATCGGATAACAAACACCAAAGTTATGGAAGAATGGGCACACTCGACTAGAGCATTCTTACTTGTTTCTTAAAAAAAAATAAAAAACGAGTATAACAAGTAAGACAGTTGCAGTCGGGCTCTCCCGACTGCGATATACTCTGTTTTCTGTACGTTTAATCAATTAAATTTTCGTAAAAACTACTTATAAACTGTCCTTAAACTTAGGTACATTGAGTTTAGCTGTGTTATCTTGAAAAATAAAAAAATTGTCATACAAAAGCTTATTTTCACCCGATTGTTCCTATGGCAGCTATATGTTATAGTGGTCCGACCTGGCCGATCTAATCACTTTGCCTGCCTATAGTTTACCAACATGTATACCAAGTTTGGTTGCTCTAGCTTCAACACTGTGGAGAAAGCCTGCGTTCATACAGACGGACGGACGGACTGACGAACATTTCACAAACCAAATATACTCTGTTTTTACCATTTTGGGAAAGAGAGTATAAAAAATGTCCGTTACATTTGCGCTTCTGATTTCTTTTATTTGGCTTGGTGCGTGCACATTCATAAGGCAGCTTTGCGTGCCCCTGATCATGACATATTTGTATAGTACAGTTACTAACGATTGAAACTCAGCCATTTAGCTGCACCTACTTAACTGTGCCAGTTTCAGAGTCTAATTTTCATTATCGTTCATTTGATGATGTCACCAAGAAAGTAAAGTAAATATGTACAATGTACATGTATCTGATGTTAGAACAATGGCAAGTCATTGAAAGAGCTTAGTCAAGCCGCTAATGGGTACACAACTGTAGCGGGTAGCCAAATATATTCGTAGGGATAAGCAAAATAAAACAAAGCTCTTCTACATGGCACCCACTTGCAGCAATAAATCACAATTTATTATATGTATAAATATATGTACTTGTATATGTATGTATGTATTACCTCTATTAATCAAATCAATCAACTTAAAGACCAACATAAGTGGCCTGTTCAGAGTACAAATGGTGACAACTTGAGATATAGAGTGTTATATACAAATGTGTATAATTATACTCTTTTTTGAATTTATTTGAAAAAAAAACAAGTAAGAATACTCCAGTCGAGTGTGCCCGACTACGAGACTCCCTGCTCCCAACTTGCATTTCAAGCAGTTCAGCGGCAACACAAGCAAGCAGCGTACTCAACTTGCACAGTGCATGTCAAACTGTTGTTTCTGCCTGCTGAGACAGTGGAAATAAGTTTTTCCATAACTTTGGTGCTATATGTTGAAATTTACACATCTGAAAGACATTGATTAAACATACATGTGTACCAAAAATTAAAGCTTTATCTTTAAAATTGTGGCTGTGGGAGTCTTTTGCGATTTGCGGGGGTGCGGGGGGGTGCATCCGAAATTTGAAATAAACTTGATCTGCGTATGGTATACAGGAACCTACATGCCAAGTTTGGTGTCTCTAGCTTTTGTAGTCTCCGAGATCTGTGTGTTCATACGGACAGACGGACAGACAGACAGACAGACGGACATGGCTAGATCGTCACGGCTGTTGATGCTGATCAAGAATATATATAGTTTATATAGTCGGAAATGCTTCCTTCTGCCTGTTACACACATTTGCAGTACTTTATAACCCCCTTTTTCCCATTTTTAATGGGAACAGGGAGTAAAAACAAGTAAGAATACTCTAGTCGAGTGTGCCCGTCTTCGAGACTCCCTGTTCAGCGGCAACACTAGCAAGCAGCGCACTTAACTTGTCCAGTGCATGTCAAACTGTTGTTTCTGGCCTGCTGAGACGGGGATAATAGATTCTTCCATAACTTTGGTGCTATTTATCCGATCGTGATGGTGGTCTTGACACTTTGTCTGCCTGTGGTATATACCAACATGAATACCAAGTTTGGTTGTTCCAGCTTCAAAACTATGTAAAAAAAACTGCTCGACTAGAGTATTCTTACTTGTTTTATTATGCATCACTTGCGAATACAACAACAATAGGTTGTTGAACATTGGGAAGATGTAAATGTTAGTATGTTAATATATGTAATAATATTAAAACTAAATGTTAAATAAAATTAAATTATAAAACTAAATGGTGTTGAACGCATATTTTTCTCTGCTGATGAGCAAAATACTTGTGTATGTATGTATGTATGTATTATACAAACATAAATGAGTGGTCTTTTGCTTATATGGTTGCGTGTGTGTGTGTTAAGTGTGTGTATCCTTGCACTAAAGACTAATTAAGTTTTCATGGCCATGAGTCCTGCGCTCTGCATCAGGCAGCAGGCAGTGGAGTCCTGTTTTAGTTCGTCGTTGTCAGTTTGCTCGTTGAATAAATGAATGGTCAACTTGATTAATTTGAGGCAGCTAGACAAGCATTAATAATCCGGTTAAAGTATAGGCAGCACACACACACAAGAACATGAATGTAAACACACTTAAGCAGGGATTGTGGCAACAACAGCAATAACTACAACAACAACATTAAACAAGAACGTTGCAGTCGGATACATCCGACGGCGATATACTCTCTTTTTCGCGTCTTTGTGGAGCCAGAAGTGAGCGCAGAAATTGTATTTTTGGTAAAATCATTTAAATTTTGCCTTCAAATTAATTTTGACTGTGTCCGTTTGAGAGAAACAAACATTGCTCAATTGCAAGGGCGGCCGAGGGCGTGGCAAAATTATTTTTATCCAATCTTCTTTATAGGACAACAGAAGTAAATCTGCAAAATTTGGTGATTTTAACTAAAGGGGTGTGCGAGTCAGTTCAATCAAGGAAGTGATTAGTAGCCCTTGTGCTAAATTTGGTTAATCTAGCTGTGAAACTGTGAAAAATATAGGTTTTTGCAGTTTGCCTGGGAAGGTGTGGGGTTGAGTGGGAGATCTTGACACTTTGTCTGCCTATGGTATATACCAACACATATACCAAGTTTGGTTGCTCTAGCTTTAAAAGTGTGAAAAAATCAGCGTTCATACGGACGGACAGTCGGACGGACGGACGATTATTTCACAAGCCCAATATACTCTTTTTTTTTTAAATTTAAAAAAGAGTATAAGAACGGCGCAGTAAACACAAACTAAGTATAAAAGTCAAAACAAAGCCACAAAGTGTTGGTAGCACCAATACACACACACAGACAGACTTATGTTATGAAGGAGTGAGCGGGGATATTCTTGATTCTAGCTGTATCAACACCACGAAGTATGCAACATTTTTATTCAATTCAAATATTTCAGCCCCCAAATAAGTGGAAGCTAATGAAAACGCAACTGGGTTTAGGCATCTTAAGCGCAATTTGCGTGCTGCTCGCGTGATATACGAGCTGTAAACGAGAGACCCCCTGCTCAAACCCCCTTCTATCCTACCACCAGACATCGCTTTGTTGGCCAGAAGAGCGACCCCTAGACAATACTTGATTAGTGGGCAGGATGTCAGTCGCGATGTGTGAGGTCAGGTTCATAAGTAAGTCAATAAGTCAGTTGGTTAATGACAAGAACAAGAACAGCATCATGCTGGGTAAAAGCATCAGCATCCCTAACAGTTTTTAGTATTGTATTCATTTCTCCGGCCGGCATTCTTCCCGCCCAAGTGGGGAAATTCTCTCTCTAAATCAGTTCAGTTGTCAGCGTGTCCTCATTTTCTTGCTTAGCAACATTTGTGCTCGGCAACATGGTACGAGGTGTATCAGTTAGTAATGTAGGTAACTTTCACCAAAATTGAGTGACGCAGCATGCAGCTTTCACTGTCGTTATTGCAACAATATCAGTTGCATAGCAACCGGCTTTTCTTCATGGATCTGCAGCTAGTATTCCTATGAGACGAGATTCAAAATACTTAACGATCGAAAAGTGTAAGAGTAATACTGTGACATCTAAAACTTAAGTCATCTGATGATTTATGTGACTAGAACTAGTTTTGACAAAGCTATTTTCAATGATTTGCTTACTGAAAAATCAAGTAAATTTTTGTATAGTCTCATATTTTAATTATATTATTTATAATTGATATAAAGTTTGCCGCCAACATATAAATTTCTTCGATATTTTTATACTCTTTTTTTAAATGTTTTTGAAAAAAAAAAAGAATAATTGCACAAATAAATTAGTTTACATATAGTTTAATAAAAATGTATCTTAATAAATTCGTTCATCAAATGAAAAACAAAATAAATTGTGTTTGCTGAAATCCCTTTAGCTTTGCAAAACCAACCGAAGTCTAATCTCCGGAGATTTTTGTTCCACCTCTGTAACATACATATTAGATAAAAATCAATTTGAAATCACTTTGTTGATCGTCGCATTGTTTTAAAGTAAATTTATTAGGTTACTTTCGTTTATTGATAAGAACAATGTTGTTCATTTCTTTTTTATTTCTCTCTCTGCTGAATCTGTCCCTATTTAGGGAAATTATTGCTAAGGGAATGCCCATGGGTGAGAAAATCATCTTTTTGAAATGTGTTCGCATTATGCAAAGTGCGGCTAACTGAATTATGCTTTGCCAAAGCGAAGCCCTGGCATCTTTGGCGGTTGCGTTATTTTTCCATGTATTTTTGGTTTCGCCTCGGTGCTGGAATCCTTTTCAGCGTCGCCTAACTGAGCTGTGAAGTCTATGGCCACCAACTTCCTGCTCTTCCTTCTATTTTTTGTTGGCTTTGTCTTTGTCTTTTGTATGGTAATGCGCCACAGTCAATTTTATGAATATTTCACAAATTCCATCTTAACGTCAAATTGGCCAACGGGTTTTTTGTTTGTTGGGTTTTTTCATTTTTGCGTTTTGCATTTTGCTTGCCTTCTTTTGTGGCAACGAAAAGCGCAGCCGCCACCGCGAAGGCAGCAATACTTATCGTCCGCCTATGCCCTTTTGCTTTCTACAACTTCTTCATCTTGAAACCGCTCGAGCGTCAAGTGATTGATGCATTGCGCTTGTAAATTTGATGGCGCGATGGCTTGTTGATGAGGGAGCTCGTCGGCATTGTGGCGCAGGGGAGCAAGTTTTGGTCCTGCTCCTGCTTTTGCTGCTGGTCCGGCTCCATTTGCTGCATTTGCCAACTCAAACAGTTTCTGCTCTGTGGCCTGGCGGGGCATGCAAATTGACTTTGCTTTTGCGGGCGCTGACAGTAGCATTGCTGGCTGCTGGTGGTTCAGTGTCCTGCGTCCTGCTTGTGTACTGGTCGGGTAATGGTTGGATGGTTGGATTGTTGGCCGGGTGGTTTGGTTTGGATTTGGGCTTGGGGCTCTGTTGGTAGCTGCGCGAATGATGAATGGAAAATGTGAAAATTGTTAAGGCAATGCCACAGCAGCAGCACTGCAAAAGAAATTGTGAAATCTTAGTTGAAATTATTATAAATTAATAGCTATCCTTGTGACCTAGTTACCCCAATGTTTCGGCATAAGCAGCCACTAAAGCCGGCGTTGGAGGCAGCCACAGCTGCAACTTGGTAAGAGAGGATAGAGCGTCTGTCCATTGTGCAACGACAACGAAAATAAAGGAAGCTGCTGCTTTACCTCCCACACACGACACACACAGTGCACATCCTTTAAGCAGCCTGTCGACTGTCTCAGTGTGTGTATGAGTGTGAGTTTGTAGGTGTGTGATTGCTTAGCAGGACTGTTGTCCTGGTTTGACAGTTGCATTTTTAATGCTGGCCATAATTAAGTTTGTGCAGCAACAGCAACAGCTGCAGCAGCCCTGCCAGCTTCAGGGCAGGCTATCATTAGCTTCGTATCTCGCTGGTGTGCACTGTACAGTAAGGCCCCACTGTTGATAATATTTATGAATAAACAATGCCATCCTTGGCTCATCGATGTTCAACCAAAGTGCGACGCCCAAAAAATTGTTCTACCTGCTCTCAAATATGCGACCTTCTAGCAATAAAATTCATTGCATATTCATGAGTATTCATATTGACACAATTACAATACTTGTGTTTGTGTCGTGGAGATGCATATGTCCGGAGGAGTTAGGTTGAGCAAAACTTGATTTTGTGTCAATTTCTAAAAAAAACTAAATGGATTTTAGCGTATAAAAACCAGATTTGAACAATTTAGCCAAGCTATCTTATATACTGAAATACAATCTATCTATATATATAAAAGAGTTTGTCCTCATGGGCGATGGCGATTGGCGATTGGCAATCAACGCAGGGCCCAAACCATAAGATCTAGATGGCTGTAGCTTAGGTCTATGCCGAAAGTGTGCACTAATCCCAGATCTTGGAAAATTCGGTCGGGAAATGTGGAAAATTCTCGGAAAACCGTTGTATGCAACTTTTTTGTTTGTTTGGAAGTTCTACCATAGATTTAACGAGTGATGACTTTTTGAATAAGTTATGAATGTATCAAGATGCCCAAAACAAAATTTAAAAATTTTTTGCAACAGCAAATCTTGCATTCTACCTGTATATAATGCTAGTCGCCTTTTGTGCACTTCGTGCTGCTTCGTCCCTAGCGTAGACTGCCGTCCACAGTGATAGTGGTCCGATCTATCCGGTTCTGACATATGTACTGCCTGCAGAAAGAAGAAGCATATGTGTCAAGTTTCATTACGATAGCTTTAAAAATTAGGGACAAGTTCGTATATAAGCAGACGGACATGAATGACATGACTTATCTGTTGATGCTGATCACGAATGTACAAACTTATTTTACCTAAGACGTCTCCTACAATGCGTTACACAGTTTGTGATAAAATTAGAGCACCCTCTGCAACGGTATAAAAACATGTGTTTAACTTTGGCTTGAGAGCTCTTTAATCAAATTTTCGAAGGAGCATTTCGAAATATTTATTTTGATCAGTTACGTTCATTAAAATTTGTTTCAAAAGTAAAGTTTATAAAAACTGATAAAACTTCTTTTTTTTTTAGTTAGAACTCATGCGAAATATTTAAAATAATTTTGATTAACTTGCACAACTTTATCAAAACTGAAAGAACTCTGAGCATCATGCTTAGAAAACTCTATTTGAATAATAAATTAACTTCATATAAATGTTTTGTTTCGAAGTATAAAACGCATATTAAATTTTGCTGTGTTAATTTTGTTTCGCAATCATCGTTATTCGGATTTCGTCGAGCTGTCGACATGCCACATATTGATGAATACTTTTTTGTTGCTGATGTTGCTGCACTTGCAGCTGTGTTGCCATATGTTAACAATGAAAGCACCTCCGAGGTGCAAGTGAAGTTGGCCTAAAGCCGGCAACGTAGCCGGCAAACAAGCTAAAAAAAAGAGTAGACAACTAAATAGAGCAGAGGCGCGCTCGTGGCAGATGTCCAAAGCGGAGGGAAATTGTTAAACAAACAGCAAACAGACGTAGACGCAGCGTGAAAATTAATCGAACAGGCCAGCGAAACGTCACTGACCTACGCACATACGTGAGCAACAACAGCAGCGGCAACAGCATCAACAGAAATAGCCAAAACAAGAGGCATGCTCCCGCAGCGTGAATTTCAAATTTCCCATAGTCGGCAACATTTGTCAGACGTGTGTTGGCTTTATGTTGCTGCAACAATCGGTGGCGCGAACACTGTGCGCTGCCGCTCGTGCCATTTTGCTGATGTTCGGCTTTTGGTATTGGCATCGGCAACACCATCGGCATTGGCATCGTGACTATCAGAACCGACCGACGATGGCAGCCTCCAATATTTACAGTGGAAGCTGGCAGCTTCAGTCTTTGCGCGTTTTTCAGCTGCTGCGGTACAGCGTTAGATGGCAAAAGCGGAGCCCCGTTCTACGTGTGTAGAAAGTACGAAAGCATCTTTTACCATTTGACAAAAGCTTTTACGTAAATTTGTCGGTGCGCGAGTGCTTCTTCTTCGTCCTGAGCAGAGCTGTAAATGATTCAATCTTTTTTGATTGAATCTGCGATTCAATCAGGCATAGATTTATCAAAAATTTGACTTAAATCACTTCATAAAAAAACTAAAAAATTTAAAGCTGATTTCATTCAATTTGAAAAAGTGTGAGCCTTTGAAACTTGTTTCAAGTTAAAAGGCTTATCAATTGTGATATAAAAATCGTTTCTTTAAAAATTTAAATCTTTATTTAAAAATGTGTGTGTTAAATCTGTTTCATGTTACAAAAGATTCCTACAATTAGACATTAAAATCTTTCCATTAACACAATCGATTTGAAACATGACTTCTTAATTCAAGGATATAATAGTCCCTGTGTCTCCTGTCAATTTAAATCTGTTAAGCTGAAATAAGTGCTACAATTTTAGTTTGAATTTGTTGAGCACATTATCAAGATGTCAGGAATATAACACAGAATAATCTAAAGTATATTTAATTGCGAAAATATAAATATTTTTACTACTGGAACTAGTCAATAGTCGGCAACAGCCTCTCGTTGAACTACAGTGCAATCTCCTTATTGGCGGACTCGACAGCGTCAGAGCCGTGGATGATGTTGCGGCCAACCAGGATGCAGAAATCACAGCGAATGGTGCTAGGCAAGGAATCAGCTGGGTTGGCAGCACCCAACATATGACGGCCGGTCTTAACCACATTCAATCCCTCTCAAACTATGGGAAACACTGGGCCGGAGTTCATGACCGGTGAAGAAGGAGGCTAAAAAGATCATCATAGTGCTTTTCCAACAATTACTTTGCAGCCCAGGTGAACTAAAAGGCCACCAATATGAAGCCCTTCTGCTCAAAACGCTCAAAAATCAGCACTTTATTACTCGGATTGAACTGGAATAAGAAAAGACTCAAGATGTGCCTCTTAAATTTTAAATCACCACTGTTTACACGCACATTAAATCATAAACAAAAAGACAGATGGACATCTAACAACAAACCCGACATAATTAATAATAAAATAAAAACATATCAACTTAATTGCTCTTGTTCTTAATTATTTGTGTTTAAAATTCTCCAAGTAGAGAATTTCATGGATGCAAATGTTCAACCTGTGTCTGAATGTATCTGTATCTGAATGTATCTGTATTTGAATGTAACTGTATCTGTATCTGTTAGTTATTACGCTTAACAGATTTAAATTAACAGGAGACATAGGGACTACTATATCATTGAATTAAGAAATCATGTTTCAAATCGTTTGTGTTAAAGGAAAGATTTTAATGTCAAATTGTAGGAATCTTTTGTAACATGAAACAGATTTGACACACACATTTTAAAATAAAGATTTAAATGAAGTTTCAAAAAAACACATTTTTAAAGAAACGATTTTAATATCAAAATTGATAAGCCTTTCGACTTGAAACACGTTTCAAATGCTCACACTTTTTCGAATTGAATGAAATCAAATTTAAATTCGAATTTTTTTTTAAAAAAAAGATTTGATACAAAAAATTATTAAGTCATAGCGACTTAAATATAAATAGGATACAATCATTTACAGCTCTGATCCTGGGCACAGATTTACCCACTAAATATTAAATTGGCAAAAATATTTTTTACGTTTTTATTTTTAAGTAAATTTTGTAATATTTATTGTGGCTTTTTTTTCAAAAATATATAAATATTTGTTTTGCCGTTTCTTGCACCGTGTTTGGTAAAAGTTCGTGGAGCGCTTTTAGGAGCACTGGTTGCCAAGTGAGTGGAACTGTAAATCTAAACAGCTTACATATACAAAATATACATACAATGTGTGTCTGACATTTTGGATGTGGATCGGAGAATAAAAACGGGAGCGAGGAACGAGGAACGTATTGTGCGGGTAAGCTTTGACTTGGGATGGTAAAGCCGCAACTCTTGACGACCAAACCACACATACCACACACAAAATTTATCAATTGAGATTTAGTGGCCCAATCAGGGCGATAAAGCTGCATTCATCAGCAGAGATAATGCAACTTTATTATCTTAGATGGATATGCTGCATAGCCACTATCAACAGCTTATTGCACTTGACATTAGCCGGCAAATTGATTGTACTATTTGTTCCACTTATTGTTCTTGTTCTTCTTGTTGCAAAGTTGAGCTAGGTCAAGTATGCATGTGTATGCATATGTATGTAGGTGTATATTATTGATGATTTTTGGGAATTACATATATTATTGTACCATATAATTTCGGCAGTATTAAAAAATTGATACAGTCAAACTGTATTTAAATAAAACCCCCAAAGAATTGCAAATATAAATTGATAGTTGAATAAATTATTTCAGGAGAAAAAACCAACATACTATATATAAACGGAATAGATAAACATTTGCCTAAAGCCTTAAACTATATCAATAATAAATGCACTCGCAGTGTGTACAAAATAAAAGAAAAACAAGCAAGAACGTTGCAGTCGGATGCACCTGACTGCGATATACTCTTTTTTTGCCTCGTTCCGGAGTCAGAAGTGGGCGTGGTAATGGTATTTTTACTCAAATCTTTCAAGTTTTGCCATTAATTTAAATTTGGTTGGGCCTCTTCTACAGGCTTGCGAGAAACAAACTTTGCTCGATTGCAGGGGCTGGGGTAGGCGTGGCAAAAGTAATTAGTAGCCCTTGTGTTAAATTGTATACTACTCTAGCTATAAAACTGTGGAAGATATAGGTTTTTGCGGTTTGTGGGGGTGGGGGGTAGATCTTGACACTTTGCCTTACTATGGTATATACCAACATGTGCTATTGTTATTATCCAATAAACACATTAAGTTATAATCATGCCATTGAAAGCACCAATAAATCCGTTATTGTGTGACGGAACTGAAAAATGTTGTCGCAGGTCACGAAAAATCAGCTGTTTTGGCAACTTTATTGTCACCCTTCATCCTTTTTTGCCTTTCGCCTGTTAACGTTACACGTAAATATAAAGGTCGATTGAAAAATTGAAATTGCTTATGGGCCGTTTTATCTAATACATGATCCTACTATGTAGGACTTTATTTGGAGATTGAAAAATCACACCTTAATCTTCAAGAGCTTAAATCATAATTGTTTTGATTTTATTTAAGAAATGTCAAATTATAAATTAGTGTTAATAATCTGTTAATAGACTACCGATACTACATTGTTTAATTTTAAGGACCAAAGTGTAAGAAAATAAGCGGAAACATTCTTGGCTTACGATACATATCAAAAATATGCCTTTCATTACATAAATAATATACCTATAATATACCACGATCACGAATATACAAATTTTTTTTTTTTGAGACGTCTCCTTCAGTGCTTTACACATTTCGTGACTAAATTGTAATACCCTCTGCAAGGGTATAATTATCTAAACTAGAAATACACGCCATTACTCAAAAACACAAGTCTTTGTACATACCTTATATATATACATATACACACCAAAATGGTAACACTTTCCGTTAATGTCTCTGTACCAAGTTTTTTTTTTTGAAAACATAGGTTGAAAGGTGAAACAGTTCTTTACACCTTAAACGGAACCAAAATTATGAAAATATTTTGTGCAATTCAATTATTGAATTAATATGATTTCTTGCAAGCAAGCAGCGTACTTAACTTGTTCAGTGCGCGTCAAACTGTTGTTGCTCCCTGCTGAGACGGGGGAAATAGATTCTTCCATAACTATGATGCTATTTATCCGATCGTAATGAAATTTAGGCATCCGATCAACATTGATTAAACATATATGTGTACCAAAATCAAAGCTTTATCTTTAAAACTGTGGCTGTGGGAGCTTTTTGCGATTTGAAGGGGTGCGGGGAGGTACATCCGAAGTTTGAAATAAACTTGATTTGCGAATGGTATAAAGGAACAACCTGCATGCCAAGTTTGGTGTCTGTAGCTCTTATAATCACCGAGATCTGTGTGTTCATACGGACAGACAGACGGACATGGCTAAATTGTTTCGGCTGTTGATGCTGATCAAGAATATATATGGTTTATATGGTCGGAAATGCCACCTTCTGACTGTTACACACATTTGCGGTTTTTATACTCTGTTTTCCAAAATGGAAAAAAAGAGTATATTGGGTTTGTGAAATGTCCGTCTGTCCGTCCGTCTGTCCGTCTGTCCGTCTGTCCGTATGAACGCAGGTTTTTTCCACAGTTTTGAAGCTAGAGCAACCAAACTTGGTGTACATGTTGGTATATACCATAGGCAGACAAAGTGTCAAGATTTCCCCCCCACCCCCACCCCTTCCCCCACAAACCGCAAAAATCTATATCTTCTGCAGATTTGCAGCTAGAGTCACCAAATTTGGCATGAAGACTACTGATGACATTCTCGACCGATCTGTAAAAAAAAAAAAAATGCCACGCCCACTACCGCCCCTGCAAATGAGCAAAATCTGTATCTCCTACACCCTTATAGCTAGAAACCCCAAATTTTGCAGTATGAATACTTTTGATCTCATCGATAGTTTGGAGAACAAAATTTTGACACGCCCACCCCCGCCCCAGTAAACAGAAAACAGAGTATATCGCAGTCGGGTGAGCCTGACTGCAACGTTCTTACTTGTTTTTAACTCATTTTTTGACATTTTTAATGGAAACAGTGAGTAATTGATATATTTACAATTTCAATACGCTAGGAATTGAACTGACAGTTACATTTTTAATATAATTTTATTAATGTTAATTTTCTAGCATATTAAATTCATTATTTCTAATTGGCTAGAGAATTACTTCTTTTATTTCTTGCAGAGCAAAGCTCAGTGCTTGTTTTTCTTGATGCAAAATTAACTCAATTTTCATGTTGTGCATAAAAGTGCTAAAAACACTGAAAACTGCACATTGATTTCACTTGAAAACACAAAACAGTCGCTGGGCTGTGGCCTTCAAAATTGTTGTTCGTTGTGGAACATTTTTGATCGACTGCAAAGCGCCGAGCTAAATAAATAAGCACTCGGAAAAGTTGCCTCAAAAAATTACTACAAATGGATATATGGTACAAATGGAAATGTTGAAAGTGCATCTGCAACAACAACAGAAGCAAAGCGAGCGGAAATGGACAGAAAATAAATGTTAACAATTTTTCTGTTGGGCCTGCTTCTGCAGAGCTTTTTATACTCTTTTTTGTAATTTTTTTTTTTTAAAAAGAGTATATTGGGTTTGTGAAATGTCCGTCCGTCTGGGCGCAGTTTTTTTCCACAGCTTTGAAGCTGGTGCAACCAAACTTGTTGAAATATACCATAGGCAGACAAAGTGTCAAGATCTCCCTTTCACCCCCACCCCCTCCAACACTATTGGCAAAAAACTGTAACTTCCACAGTATTACAGCTAGAGTAACCAAATTTGACACAAGGGCAACTCATCACTTCCTCGATTGATCTAACTACAAAAAAAAAAATTGGACACGCCCAGTTTCACCCTCACAAATGAGAAACGTCTTCCACACCCCTTTAGCTAGAATCGCTAAATTCTGCAGGTTGAATTCTGTTACCCTAATAGATTGGAAAACAAATTAATTTGCCACGCCCGTGCCCGCCCTTGCAATCGCGCAATCTTTGTTTTTCCCATACCTGAAGAACGAGCACAACCAAATTAAAGTTGATGGCAAAACTTGAATGATTTTACCCAAAATACAATTGCCACGCCCACTTCTGACTCCGCAAAGAGGCTTACAAAAGAGTATATCGGAGTCGGGTGCATCCGACTGCAAAGTTCTTACTTGTTTAGCTTGTTTTTATACTCTTTTTTAATTTTTTTGATAAAAAAAAAGAATAAAGAGTATTTTGGGTTTGTGGAATGTCCGTCTGTCCGTACGTCCGTCCGTCTGTCTGTCCGTCTGTATGAAAGCAGTTTTTTCCACAGTTTTGAAGCTAGAGCAACCAAACGTGGTATGCATGTTGGTATATACCATAGGCAGACAAGGTGTCAAGATCTCCCCCCATCCCCACCCCTTCCCCAACAAACGGGAAAAAACTATATCTTCCACAGTTTTACAATTAGAGTAAACAAATTTTGCACAAGGGCTACTAATCGATTTATTGATTGATCAGACGCGCCCACCTCCGCCCCCACAAATGAGCAAAGTCTGTATCTCCCACACCCCTTTAGCTAGAATCACCAAATCTTGCATGTTGAATTCTGTTGCTATGTTCTATTAAATATATTGGATTAAAATAATTTTGCCACGCCCACGCCCGCCCACGCAATCGAGCAATGTTTGTTTCTCCCAAGAGGCGAAAAAAAGAGTATATCGCAGTCGGGTGCATCCGACTGCAACGTTCTTACTTGTTTGGTTTGTTTTGCTTTTTGTTATTGTATTTTTTTCTTCACCGGTGGCACATAAATTTTGAGGAAATTGTGTAGCCGCTGGTGAAATAATGGTCAAAGGGTACAGTGGAGTAGGGGATGCGGGGGAAGGGGGCGTTGGGGAACGTGGCCAAATCAGGACTTAGAATAAAGCACAAGAAATGAGTATATGAATAATGTGCTATACACTTACATACTTACATTGTTGCAGCAGCTGCTGCTGTTGCTGCCTCTCAGATAACCTTATTTCATTTTGCATTACATTTTAAGCCATGCTAAAATATATATTTTGTATTTCTCGAGCGCTGCGCTTTTCATTAGCAACAACAAGAAATTTAAAAAAAATTTGATTAAATAAAATAATACAAGAAAGAAATGTTATCTTCGGCGTGCCGAAGAAATATACCCTTGCAGAAAAGATTTGCATCAGAAAACTTATTTTTTAATTGATTGTTCCTATGGCAGCTTTAAGATAAAGTGATCCGATTTTGATCAAATTTGGTCAACATGTGTATAACGTGCTTTAATTTAGATATAGTGAGTTTGGTCGAGTTATTTTGAAAAACAAAAAAGTTTTTCACACAAAACTTATTTTCAACCGATCGTTCCTATGTCAGCTATAAGACATAGTGGTTCGATTTCGATGAAATTTTGCCAACATATGTGGATAGTGTTTAAACTGAGAAATAGTGAGTTTGGTTGAGTTATCTGTGCCAAGTTTCATCACGATAGCTCTTAAAACTGAAGGAGAAGTTCGCATATAATAAGACAGGCAGACAGACGGACATGACGGACATGACTCGGCTGTTGATGCTGATCACGAATATGCAAATAATTTTTTTCTGAGACGTCTCCTTTAGTGCGTTATACATTTCGTGACAAAATTATAATACCCTCTGCAAGGGTATAGTAAGAACTGCACTTAAAGGCAGCAGCAGAAGCAGTCGGGAGACAAGTAGTGCAATTACTGCATAAAGTACTTGTAACGAGTCGGCTCTGCCGCTGATGTTGATGCTGCCAACTGCCAACTGGGAACTGGCAACTGGCACCAGGCTGCGCTTGCTGCTTCTCCAACAGTGCCCTCTGTTTTCTGTTTATCCCGCCCCTCTCAAACTCTTACTCGGCCCCACTGTCACTATGAACAGAGGCCGTGTGCTGAACCCAACTGTGGCGCTAATTTAAGGAAATTATTTTTGCCACCCGCGCGCTTCAAAAATTACATATTGAGCTATAGTGTGTACATATTGTGTAATAAAATTAGCATCTTCTGTTTAGATTTGATTATTTATTTACGTAATAAACACAAGTTGCAGATATCAACCAAACAAACATTGCTTCTATCCCATAAAAAGTACAACAAAGAATTAAAATGGTTGATATCGGATGTCCCATTTAAATTCACATACAAATTAAGTTATTTTCAGTGCTTTAACTTTGAATTCTAATGGCAGCTAACCTGCATACCCAAAATTCTCTTTAAGCTTTTCTATAGATTAATTATTAAAACAAATTTGTGAATTTTAATTAAATGCATCTTGACAATATTTTAGAAAATTAACTTATTTGTTTATTTAATTCATAATTGTTTTCAGCCATAAAGCTGGAATTTTCTGATATACCTCTTTTGGCTTTATGCTAGTCTGCTTATGTGTATTTCAATAATGATGTTTTTGTATGTTAGATTAATTAATTGGTGACATTAATTCCAAAAGAAATCAAGTAAGAACGTTGCTTTCGGATGCACCTGACTGCAATATACTGTTTTTAGCCACTTTACAGAGTCTGAAGTGGGCGTGGCAATTGTATTTTTGCTTAAATCTTTCAATTTTTGCCATCAATATAAATTTGATCGGTCCCGTTCTACAGGTTTGGGAGAAACAAACTTTGCTCGATTGCAAGGACGGGGGTGGGCGTGGCAAAATTATTTTTATCCAATCTATTATATAGGGCAATAGAATTCAACCAGCAAAATTTGGTGGTTGTAGCTAAAGGGGTGTGGGAGAAACAGACTTAGCTTATTTGTGGGGGCGGGGGTGGGCGTGGCCAAACAGACGGACAGACGGACGGACGTTTCATAAGCCCAATATAATCTTTTTTCTCTTTGTTTTCAAAAAAATTAAAAAAAAAAGTATAAATATTGGAGAATTTTTCTCATAGATGACTCTTTTTTTACAATACCTAACAAATAACATAAGGAATAGATTCAATTCAATATCAAAATAATGTCTAAGGAAATTGAAAAGATATTAATCTAGAAATAAATTCAAAAGGCTGAATTGCTAACTACACTATGCAACAATTGGAGGCATCTCGTGTGCATATGAAAATCATGATACATTTGAGGTCTATATATCAGACTTTTTCTACCCTTGCAGATGGTATTATAATTTTGTCACGAAATGTATAACGAATTAATGGAGACGACTCAGAAAAAAAAAAATTTTTTTTTATGATCAACACATTTTGTGCCAAAATTATAATACCCTCTGCAATGGCGGGGGTGGGCGTGGCAAAATTATTTTTATCCAATCTATTTAATAGGGCAATAGAATTTAACCTGTACAATTTGGGAACTCTAGCTAAAGGGGTGTGGGAGATACAAACTTTGCTTATTTTTGGGGCGGGGATGGGCAAGGACAATTTTTTTTTAAGTCAGATCAATCAAGGATGTGATAAGTAGCCCTTGTGCTAAATTTGGTTACTCTAGCTATAAAATTGTGGGAGATATAGGTTTTTGCGGTTTGTGGGGGAAGGGGTGGGGGTGGAGGGAAATCTTGACACTTTGTCTGCCTATGGTATATACCAACATGCATACCACGTTTGGTTGCTCTAGCTTCAAAACTGTGGAAAAAACTGCTTTCATCCAGACGGACGGACAGACGGACATTTCACAAACCCAATATACTCTCTTTTTTTTTTTTTTTTATTAAATTAAAAAAGAGTATTAAAACTTTATTTCACGTATAGTTTTTCACTTGAGTGTCTTAAGGTAAGCCTCAAAGCTCTTATAAACACCTTTCCAATGAAATTTTGAACATGTCTGTAGCTTTCTTGGTTCTTAGCGTTTTTCCGCTAAACTAGCGGTTTTCAGAAAAGGTAGTCCAAACGTTTCTTGGGTCATGATAGGGAACAAGTCCACAAAATTCTAGACAGCTACCTCAACGCGTTGATACAAACAAACAGACACACAAACAGACAAATAATATTAAAATGTTCATAACTTTTGAACGAATTGTCAGATTGGGATGAACGAGGTGTCATTCGACGCGTATTCTGAATTAAATAAGCTACAATAAGCCTTGCACATTTCGTGAGCTTCGTCCCTTGTGTGGGCTGCCGGCCACAGTAATACAATTGAAGAGAGCAGTTTTATATTATTTCCCAATCTAAAATGTTTTCTCTTTTCGGCCTTTTTTCGTTCTCTCTATATTTCATTGGTGAGTGAATAAAGAACAAACATAAGTAGACTGAGACCCACATTCGCTGGTCGGTTGCTTGGTTTGACTTCTTCACCCGCATCCACTTTTCCAGCAGTTGCATTTAAGCACATTTATTCATATTCATCTGTGCGTGTGTGTGCGTAGTATTCGTCTATGGCTTAGCATTCATTCAGTCATTTGCAGTGTCCGTGGCTATTTAATGCACCTATTCATTAAAATACAAAAAGGAAATGCAAGGGATAAAAATGGCGACCATGACGAAACAAGAGTGAAAATGAATGAAATAAAAAATGTAAACACACACAAGTGCAATGCAAATTAAAGCAGACAACAAAGTGGCTACTCGTGCCCTGCTGGCGTGGGGCAGTGCGGAGTAGGACGAGGCGAACCAAGTGGCACGGGCGCAGCCGGGTTGGTGGCAGCAGGACTGGCTGCGGGGAAATTTGGCCAACGCCGACTGATGCGGCGAACGAAGACAACAATGGGTTGAGCAAGAGTCTAGGGGGTGGGTGAAAGGGGAACCGGGGGTGAGAGCGAACGGTTGTAAGTCATTCCGAATGCGAAGAGGCAATTCATTAGCTTTAATTTAGGTAAATGTCCTTGGTCCTTGTGGCGTTGCCTCTTGTGGCGAACGTTGCAAATGCAACTAAAATGTTGCGGTTACCGCCATTTTCATTTGCGTTCTTTACCACACGACTATAGTATGTGTGTGCAAGTGCATATAAATGTATGTACATATTTGTATGTGAGCTCGTTGTGTTTCCTGTGTCAGCTCACTTAATATTTAAGGACTCCAAAAGTCATCAAAGTGACCCATTTTCTTCAACTATTTTCTTGGCTTTATTTTCAAAATAATACATCATGTTCCATTAATAATTAATAATTAATAATTAATAATTAATAATTAATAATTAATAATTAATAATTAATAATTAATAATTAATAATTAATAATTAATAATTAATAATTAATAATTAATAATTAATAATTAATAATTAATAATTAATAATTAATAATTAATAATTAATAATTAATAATTAATAATTAATAATTAATAATTAATAATTAATAATTAATAATTAATAATTAATAATTAATAATTAATAATTAATAATTAATAATTAATAATTAATAATTAATAATTAATAATTAATAATTAATAATTAATAATTAATAATTAATAATTAATAATTAATAATTAATAATTAATAATTAATAATTAATAATTAATAATTAATAATTAATAATTAATAATTAATAATTAATAATTAATAATTAATAATTAATAATTAATAATTAATAATTAATAATTAATAATTAATAATTAATAATTAATAATTAATAATTAATAATTAATAATTAATAATTAATAATTAATAATTAATAATTAATAATTAATAATTAATAATTAATAATTAATAATTAATAATTAATAATTAATAATTAATAATTAATAATTAATAATTAATAATTAATAATTAATAATTAATAATTAATAATCAACGGAGAGATTTCCGTTTCGATCTGACAGTATTGGACATTTTCCCAAATGTATGAAGAAAACGATTGTTCATTTCGTTCAAACACTTTTTGCGAGAAATGTAATGTATTTTAGTTCTACAATGACAAAAGAAACTGTTTCACAAGCTTTCACACAGAGCAAGCCATATGCATAGAGAACCATTTATCAAATACCACTTTTTTTCCATGAAATGTAGTTAATGCATAGAGAGTCATATATGACTTCATTTTTTTTTTCCATAAACTATATTAAAAAAAAAAATTGTCCAAATATATTACTAGCATATACCAGCGGCTTCGCTCGCCATTCCAAATCTTTGAACTTTCTCAATATTTCTCGACCGTGTGCGTACATTTTCCGCACAATTGTTTTTAGACAGACCTTTAAATCTGAGTTCGAAGTAGAAATGGAAACGGGAAACAAATTCGATCCCGTCCTGCCCGTCGCGGGTGCCCGCCCACTTGTTTGCATGCAACAGTTTACAGCCATGTCCCGAAACGTCGAGCGGATTTTTCCAAAATGTGAAAATAAATTTTAAACAGAGACTGAAACAAATCGTACAAAAAGTCAACTTTCGACTTTCCACCACCCACTGGTTGAACTTTTCGGAAAATTGGTATGCAGCTTATAATGAATTTTCATATAGATCTTTGAATATTAGTTAAAAGCAAATCGCACAAAAACACAACTTTCGCCCCATTTACCACTCAGTTTGGTTTATGCATAGCATAAACACAAAAACAAACGGCACTTTTTCTGTTTGTGGTAATATATACATGTATGTATGCGAGCGAGTAATTCAGTTTTCATTCTATGCGAACACACAATTAACAGTTCTCCGCCAATTTTACGCAATTGAAATATATTTTTTGTATTAAATAAATACTTATTTAAAAGACAGAAAATAAGTATTAATTTGATGTATTTTTACATGCATTTTGAAAACAAAATTAGTTTTGTGCAAACTGAAAATCAGTTTAATTTATGCATCTGCAGTTAAATGCAGAGCGTAAATACAAAAGTAAACGACACTTTTGCTGTTTGAGTGAATATATAGTGTGTATGCGAATGAATAAAGACTGCAAAGAAAAATCAGAGAGAGCGTTCTCTCATTTTGCAAGTGTATGCGTACACACGCATCGAAAAATATACCAAAAATTTTTTGTGTAGAGCGAGAAAACAATATATACCGCTTGATATTCCTATCTCTGTCGCACGCATAAAATTAAAAGTTAAAAGTCTGTTTTCCAGCCACTTTCCGCCAAATTCTTTGAAAAATTGGTAAGCAGTTATTAAAGAATTTTTTGTATAGATTTTTTAAAATAAGTTTGAAGCTGATCGGATGATTTTCCGCGAACTTTCGACGTTTCCCGACCTATTTTTCCAAAATCCGATCAAAGTACACACTTTCAGCGTGTAATTACGGCACGGAATTTCTTCTAAAAAATAACATTCTGCTAAGTTGCTGTTAATTAAAAGTAAACCGAATATTCTGGCAACCTTACGCTACTATTGTGCTGTTAAAAAATAAATCAGCTGTTTACAGAAGCCATAGTAAAGAACACATATACATACATATGTATTAAACAAAACGAAAGTGAAATTATATTTAGAATAGATACGCAGTAAGTTGATAAATAGATATTCAAGTATTTATCTTAATGCACGGATGTTCATAGATATGAATGCATGATGAATATAGTGAAATTTATTTAATTAATATCATCAAATTTGTTTTTTTTTTAATTAAATTTATTAATTGTCTTATCTCTTCATTTGAAAAGGCAAGCAGCCGCCGCTTTCGTTTTTTTTTCTCACTCATTTTGCTCTTCTTCTTATTGTTTTACAATCTCAACTCTAAAACATGATTGCGGCGCGAAATGTTATCTTAACAGCTCTGTTAAGCATAACGTAATGGACAACATAACGTATTGACATTATGCGCCCTTTTTTCGCGTCGAGTGAACACTACTTATGGAATGGATTCCGCACACAAATTACACAGCTGTTTTTTTATATGGAGTTTAACATTTCCGTGCCATTTCGCGTCAAGTGAATACCACCCTTAATCCACAAAATCGGATAAAAAACGGAATCAGTTTCGGATCCGTAACAGATCCGTTTTCGTGAGAAATTCCGTTATAAAAACGGATCCGATTTTCAGTCCGTATCGGATGAATTTCTCACGAAAACGTTACGGATCCGTAACGGACTTCGTTTGTTTATTGGGTTGAAATAAAATTGGTGTTCTTTACATGTGTGCGTGCGATTTCTTTTGTTTGTATTGGTGCGTGCACACCCATAAGGCAGCTTTGCGCGCCCCTGCTTTAGACCGAAAAGCACAGCTATGGTGCAATAGAATCAAGGCATTCTTCGTTGCAACAACAGCGTCCAGCAACAGCAATAGCAGCAACAACAGTTGATGCAACATCGCATCAGCTGTCCAACTTACGTTGTTATCATACCCCAGCCCCAACCTCCAGATCCAGCTTCATCTGCAGCTGCAGCCTCAGCCTCCCGTCCTAGCCAGCTTGACATTGGCATTCTCTGTCATCAGCTGTGAGGGCAGTGAGAGTAACCCTCTCCCTCCACCCCTTTCGCCCAGCAGAAATAAATCATGCGAAGGCAGTGAAAACTAGCCAGCCTCTATGCAAAGCTGCCTCGTTTGCCTAATTAGATAATGTCAGCAGCACGCAGCGCGTCATTTCCTGCGTCTGGGCCGAATGCTCGGTCCTCTTTAGTCTTTGCACTCAATGCAGCACGTCCGGCACACGCTTGTGTGTGAACACACAGACACACACACACAGACACACACACAGACACGCGTATATTTTTGACCTCAATTAAATTTAAATCATTTGAGTGCCTCCAAAGTAAAACTAATTGCTTTTACCCCCACATACACACACACAAACTTAACTGTCTATGTGCTGGCACAACCTCCCGCCCCACGCAACTTTCCCTTAGCCCTTTTCTTATTATCATCATCAGCTTATTGTTGATGTTGTTGTTGCTCAATTTGCCATTTCATTTGCAATTGCCTGCGCTTGTTTAACTCCTGCAAATGTTAAGTGCCCACAACTTGAGTCTTGATTCTTGTTGCTTGTTTTTCTTCTTTCTGATGATTCAAAAATCATAATATCAAGGCGGCTGCTCCCGACTGCAATATACTCTCTTTGTCCCCTTTTTTTGGATTCGGGAGTGTGGCTATAATATTTTTGCTAAGTCTTTCAAGAGTGACCTTCAATTAAAATTTGGTTGCGCTAGCTATACAGATGTGGATATACTACAATCTGAACACCTTGTCTGGCTATGCTACATATACCATGCAGACAGTCAGATTCAAAAACCCAATATAATCCTTTTTTTAAATTTTAACAAATATAGAGTATAATAATAATACTAAAAGGGCAACAGGAAACAAGTTTTGCTGATTGCTCTTGTTATACCCTCGCAGAGGTTATTTTAATTTTGTCACGAAATGTGTAACGCATTGAAGAAGACACCACAGAAAAAAATTATTTGTATATTCGTGATCAGCATCAACAGCCGAGTCATTGTCCGTCTGTTAATATGCGAACTTGTACCTCAGTTTTTGAGCTATCTTGAAAAAACTTGGCACATATGCTTATTCTTTGTGCATTCTTTTCTTGTTTTTCAAAATAACTCAACTAAACTCTCCAGCGGTGGAAATTAGAATGCGTGACTAAATCAGCGCTGAGTTCATACCTGATTTCTCGGACTCTGTTAAATCTCTGAATATAGAAGCGAAACCGGAAGCGATACGGGAAAATAGCCCTTAGAGAAGGTAATGCCTACGTAAACGAAATTTTGCGAAAATTCCCGATTGAGAAGTTGAAAATAAAACGGAGATATACATATTTAATACATAAGTGTGTAATTTTTGTAATTTGATATATTCGGTAGCTCAGGGTGTAACACTGACTGTTGTTTGCACGGGTCAGGAGGCCTAGCGTTCGAATCCCAGTTGTTGTGGTACCAGATGGCTTTTTTAATTATTATTATACTCTGTTTTCCAAAATGGAAAAAAAGAGTATATTGGGTTTGTGAAATGTCCGTCTGTCCGTCCGTCTGTCCGTATGAACGCAGGTTTTTTCCACAGTTTTGAAGCTAGAGCAACCAAACTTGGTGTACATGTTGGTATATACCATAGGCAGACAAAGTGTCAAGATTTCCACCCCACCCCCACCCCTTCCCCCACAAACCGCAAAAATCTATATCTTCTGCAGTTTTGCAGCTAGAGTCACCAAATTTGGCATGAAGACTACTGATGACATTCTCGACCGATCTGTAAAAAAAAAAATGCCACGCCCACTACCGCCCCTGCAAATGAGCAAAATCTGTATCTCCTACACCCTTATAGCTAGAAACCCCAAATTTTGCAGTATGAATACTTTTGATCTCATCGATAGTTTGGAGAAAAAAATTTTGACACGCCCACCTCCGCCCCAGTAAACAGAAAACAGAGTATATCGCAGTCGGGTGAGCCTGACTGCAACGTTCTTACTTGTTTTTTATTTAGGCAAGTGAATAGACCTTACGAAAGATGGCCTTCTGTAAGTAGGACATCCCATACAAAAAGGAAAGCAAGCAGTATTGTATAAGCTCAGGCCTGAACATTAATTTTAAGGCCTGAAACAATGTATGTCTAAGTTTTATCACTTTTTACGCGTGTTGACAAAGTTTCATCGTAATCGGACCACTATATCTTATAGTTGCCATTGGAACGATCGGTTGAAAAATAAGTTTTCTTATGCAAAGCTTTTCTGCAAGGATATATATCCATTTCTTTCTTGTTTTAATTCAATTTGTAATGGCCGCAAGTAAAAAGACACTTAAATGCCACACTGTCTGTTTTTGTTGTTTTTGTCTGTGTCCATTTGCTACAAATCAGTCTGCATATTAATGCGCCTCTGGACGCACATTAATGCATTGGATAATGGACAGCTCTCACAGGCAACATATACCCAAAAAACGCAGAAACGGATGCGGATCCGTTACGGGTCCGTTTTAGCCGAAAAAACGGACTGATTTACGAAACCCGTAACGGATCTGTTGCGGACCCGTTACAAATTTGTTTCAGATCCGTTTCTTCATGATATATCGGATCCATTACGAACTCGTTACGGATCCGATTCGAATCCGTTTCGGATCCGGTATATCATATAGATTTTTCCATAACTTTGGTGATATTTATCCGATCGTAATGAAATTTACGCAACCGATCAACATTGATTTAGCATATTTGTGTACCAAAAATCTAAGCTTTATCTTTAAAATTGTGGCCGTGGGAGTTTTTTTTTCGATTTGAGGGGGTACGAGGGGGTGTTCCAGAAATTTGAAATAAACTTGATCTGCGTATGGTATACAGGAAACTGCATGCCAAATGTGGTGACTCTATCTCTTATAGTCTCTAAGCGTTCATACAGCCAGACAGACGGACTGATAGACGGCCAGACGGACATGACTAGTTCGACTCGGCTATTGATGCTGATCAAGAATATATATATATATATATATATATATATATATTACATCCATTTGCAGTACTTTATAGCTCTCAATTACCCCAAGAAGCGCCTCCAAATTCGAATACAACTACAAATTTTCAGGCCCAGCAAAGTTGACTTTAATAAAATAATTGTGTACGGCAATTAGTAAGTTGTGCGAGATGTGTTTTTGTGTGTATGTGTGTGCAGCTCTGTGTAGTAAGAATGGCCAGAGTCTAACCTAAAACTTTACAACCGAGCCGAGAGTTAGCCAGAGATCCCAACTCATGTCTTGCGCCTAAAACAGGGCGAACGTATGTTATGTTGCCTGATTACTTTTAAATTATTTTGTGACATAATTTCTGTGGCTCTACGCCAGCCACAACAACATAGTCGCAGTCACAGCCACAGTGGCAACAAAAACAAGAACAACAACTCAAACATTATGCTAGCTGAATCTGTAGCTAAGAATGAAACTCGCTTGCATAATAATAAATAAAAGACGTGTGAAGAGGGGACCGATGGAGGGGGAAAGGGCTGCTGGCAGGCCAAAAAGGACCAGAATGACAGGGCTGCTGAAGGGGCGTAGAAAGCTCTGCGGGCTTTTGTTGAAAATGGCATCACACACACACACACAAGCATGCACACTTTGCGGCTGGCTCTGGCAAAATAGCCCAAGCATATGGTAAATGGATAAGGACACTCTTTGAGGCGCCTCTCACATTATGATATGCTTAAACAGCACAAAACTGTTTAATTATTTATGGATGCTTTCTTTGACAGCAAACAGGGTCAACAAGAAAAGAAGGGGAAAGGGAGAAAGAGGACCAGATACAGAAATAGAGACAGGAACAAGGACTGCAGCCAATTTTTAGGCAATCAGCGAAGCGTGGGTATCTTAGTGTGTCCCTGGAATAAAGTTGCAAATCGCTTATACGCATTGTGCACAGTGGATCAAAAGATCAGCAATCTCTGGACAAAGAGAATATCTGAATAAAAACGTTTAAACGACAGATCATAAAACATCTGCCAGTAATCTCTTTCTACATATAATCTCTTATACATACCCGAATTTAATCAAAATTGTAATTCATCCCATCTAGCAATCTGGCTTATATGAACTACAACATTTTCGGTTTGAAGTTCAAACTTTGAACAACTAAAGCAATCGGCAGATGTTCATCAAACACTCGAAAACGCATTTCATGTAACCCTTTTGCCGCACACATGCGTCCCTGGGCAAGCGCCCCCACTACCCAATGTTTGTATTGTATACTTTTGTATCAAATGTATGTATATATTCTTGTGTGTGCAAATTAATGAGCTCTTTGCGGGGCTTTAAATAACACAATAAAACAACACATAGACCCAAACATCAACCAGCAACAACCTAAGAAAAAATAAATAATTTTTTCATTTACGACATAAAGACACACAAACATGCGTCCAAACTAAGACCCGACAAAAAAGGCACCCTGACATACGTCACAAACATACATCAAATACGCCAATCAATGACGCTGGTCACCGACTTATGTATGTAACTTTTAGTCAGAAAGAATTTATTGCTTTATTGAAATTGACAAATTGGTAAACTCTAAATATTAAGCTAGAAACCTCAACTTATCCCGAATGTTAAGTAGACCAAAATAAAATTTCGAAATACACAGTTGTTAATTGGACCACTAGCACATATAGTTGAAAAAAAAGGTTATTTTTTGAAAAAAATTTGTATTCTCAGAGGGTATTATAATTTTGTCCCGAAATGTGTAACGCATTGAAGGAGAGACGTCTCAGAAGAAAATTATTTGTATATTCGTGATCAGCATCAACAGCCGAGTCGATCTAGCCATGTCCGTCTGTCTGTCCGTCCGTCTCTTTGTGCGTCTGTTTGTCTGTCTGTATGAACGCGTCGATCTCAGACACTGTATGAGCTAGAGACACCAAACTTGGCAAGTAGACTCCTGTACACCATACGCAGATCAACTTTATTTCAAACTTCGGGTACACCCCCAAGCACCCCCGCAATTCTCCAAAAAGTCCTACAGCTACAATTTTCAAGACTTAACTTTGATTTTTGGTACACATATTTGTTTTATCAATGTTAATCAGTTGCGTTAATTTAGTTGCGATCGTAAAAAAAACATCAAAGTTATTGTTGAATCTATTTCCCCCTTAGGTCGAAAATATCTCATTTCACTTCTTCCAAAGACACTTATTTTTGAGAGAAAAATAACAAAAATATTTCGAATATAATATTCGAGATATAATATAATTGTGTCCACAAAATAAATTATATTAATATATGTAACTGTTTACAAAATTCCACTTATGCATATCCACATTCGTTATTCTGTTGTGCTTTAACTGTTAACCGAGGACACTTTAAGCATATGTTGATGTTCAAAGTGTTTTTGGCGGACAAATAATTCTTTCACTTAACAAAAGACACTCAATTAAGCACGGTGAGCAACGGTTATTGCTCATGCTTTTTGAGTTTCTCTCTGTGGCAAACACATTGAAAATAAGTGGGGTTAGTTATTTTCGAGCTCTGATTTCCCTCCGTCTCAGCAGGCAGAAATTACAATTTGACGGACACTGCACAAGTTGTGTTGGGCGCAAGGGAGTCTAGTAGTCGGGCACACACGTCTATTTTTGAGAAAAAAAAAGAGAAAAAAGAGTATATTGGGCTTGTGAAATGTCCGTCTGTCCGTATGAACGCAGGTTTTTTCCACAGTTTTAAAGCTAGAGCAACCAAACTTGGTATACATGTTGGTATATACCACAGGCAGACAAAGTGTCAAGATCTCCCCTCCACCCCTACCTCTTCACCCACAAACCGCAAAAACCTATATCTTCAACAGTTTTATAGCTAGAGTAACCAAATTTTGCAGGTTGAACTCTATTGCCCTATTAAATAGATGGATTAAAAATAATTTTGCCACGCCCACCCCCGCCCTTGCAATCGACCAAAGTTTGTTTCTCCCAAACCTGTAGAACGGGCCCAACCAAACTTAAATTGATGGTGAAACTTGAAAGATTTGAGCAAAAATACAATTGCCACTCCCACTTTTGACTCCGCAAAGACGCTAAAAAATAGTATATCGCAGTCGGCTGCATCCGACTGCAATTGATTTTTAAAAACCTTATGAATCAATCTCTGTATGTTAAATGAAAATTGAAGGCTACTGCATTTTTTTTCGACTTTTCCTCGAATTTTGAAATTGGGTTCCAACTAAAAATGTTTGCAATAAAAAAATATTTTCCTAGTTATGGGCTCAATATTTCCAAAACACTTAAAAACTGTGAAAATCATTATCAATATTTTCAATATGAGCCCTACTACACGCGAAAAGTGTCAATTGTAACATAGTGTAATTATAAGATAACGGGTCTAAATGCAAACAACGCAACAATACAAGTTGAATATATTTTTATAAATATATAAATAACATGTCTATTATTTGCTATCAAACTGCAGCGAATGCCTAAAACAATTATATATATATATGTTGCCTCAGGGCGTGTAAAGGGTAGCGGGTCGGGTGGGTAAGGGTTTGAATGTGGTGGGATGGAGGTGGTTGCCGATACGAGTATTTTGTCACTGTTGCTAATCAGCGTAGTGCAAATGGCTTAAATGACCCCAAAAAGTATGCAATATGTTTGCTCAGTTGTGTATGGGTGGGTGACTGCTGCTGCGATTTGTGGTGAAATTATGTTTAATGCACAGTAATTATTATGTTTGTGCGCTAGTGCGAAAGCAGAGCAGGGCCGAGAGAGACAAATAGTGAGATCCTTTTAATTTATATGTGTGTCTGTTTGTGCTTAGATACACAAGTGCACTTACATATGTTAAAAACTAATTGTAAATGTAAATATGTATTTACAATGTATATTATACATACATACATATGTGTACATGAACGAACTAACGGTAATACCATTTAATTGACTGGCAATTTATGCAGCATTTGGAAGTACAAGACACAATTTGTTGCCTGTTTGTACTTTATAATTGTTGATATGCTCGTAATTCTCGAAATATTGTTGCTGGCCATCGTTTTGGCTTCGATTAAATATTTAATTGCCAGGTATTGTTTGGCCTTATCAAAGCAAATCAAATCGAATTGAATTGAACCAGAGCAAAATTCAACCTCAAATCAAATAAGAGACATTTAAACATCAAAGAGTAAAATCGCAGTATTCAATGATGAATTATGGCTTAAAACAAAAGCCAAAATTAAGCATTTGATCACTTAATCACTGAATAAATAAAGTGTTCTAATTTACTGTGGTCGGCACACAGGGTCTCGTTTTCCCAACACTTCTTGCAACATTCATAGCATTTGAACCATTAAGATATCAACTTGAAATTTCCACAGCATATTTTTGATACAACAAAATGTAAGGAAGAAAAATATGAGCAGAAATTGATCGATTTTGATTGAAAGATTGTAAGCAATTAGTTAAACATTTTTTATACTCTTTTTTTAACTTTTTTGAAAAAAAAGGAAAAAAGAGTATATTGGGTTTGTGAAATGTCCGTCCGTCCGTCTGTCTGTCCGTCTGTCCGTCTATCCGTCTGTCCGTCTGTCCGTCTGTATGAACGCAGGTTTTTTCCACAGTTTTGAAGCTAGAGCAACCAAACTTGGTATACATGTTGGTATATACCATAGTAAGACAAAGTGTCAAGATCTCCCCCCCACCCCCACCCCTTCCCCCACAAACCGCAAAAACCTATATCTTCCACAGTTTTATAGCTAGAGTAACCAAATTTGGCACAAGGGCTACTTATCACATCCTTCATTGATCTGGCAAAAAAAAATTCGGCCACGCCCACCCCCGCCCCCACAAATAGGCAAAGTCTGTATCTCCCCCACCCCTTTAGCTAGAATCACCAAATTTTGCAGGTTGAATTCTGTTGCCCTATTTAATAGATTGGATAAAAATATTTTTGCCACGCCCACCCCCGCCCTTGCAATCAAGCAATGTTTGTTTCTTCCAAACCTGTAGAACAGGCCCAACCAAATTTTAATTGATGGCAAAACTTTAAAGATTTGAGCAGAAATTCAATTGCCACGCCCACTGACTCCGCAAAGAGGCGAAAAAAAGAGTATATCGCAGTCGGGTGCATCCGACTGCAACGTTCTTACTTGTTTTATTTCTTATATGTCAGAACAATTATAAAAAAACAAATAAATGTACTAAAAAACAAGTAAGAATACTCTAGTCGAGTGTGCCCGACTACGAGACTCCCTGCTCCCAACTTGCATTTCAAGCAGTTCAGCGGCAACACAAGCAAGCAGTGCACTTAACTCCTAAACTGCTTGTCAAACTGTTGTTTCTGCCTGCTGAGACAGGGGAAATAAGTTCTTCCATAACTTTGGTGCTATTTATCCGATCGTGTTGAAATTTACACATCCGAAAGACATTGATTAAACATATATATGTACCAAAAATTAAAGCTTTATCTTTAAAATTGTGGCCGTGGGAGTCTTTTGCAATTTGCGGGGGTGCGGGGGGGTGCATCCGAAATTTGAAATAAACTTGATCTGCGTATGGTATACAGGAACCTGCATGCCAAGTTTTGTGTCTCTAGCTCTTATAGTCTCTGAGATCGACGCGTTCATACAGACAGACAGACAGACGGACATGGCTAGTTCGTCTCGGCTGTTGATCCTGATCAAGAATATATATGGTTTATATAGTCGGAAATGCCTACTTCTGCCTGTTACATACATTTGCAGCACTTTTTAACTCCCTTTTTCCCATTTTTAATGGGCACAGGGAGTAAATATAAGAAATCATTTTTTTTTGTTATTTCACACTATATAAAGTGTAATACAAACATATGTTAACATACAGTAGCAACTGTATGTCATCCAAAGCTTTGTGTCTAAGTCAAGTATCCTAGACACAAACCATAAAAGCTCATGATCAGCACACGCGCTGAGCGCGTGCCACAAAAGTTCGCATGAGCAGCACACTTACTATGCATGCATTAGACTAAGAGAGACATATACTTTTAGGATATAACTGTAATCATTGTAAGCAATATGATAAGGGAGTCTTCCCACTAATTAAGTCTTACCTAGCCATAAGCCACCATGTACTAGAATGATATAAATACGGGCCTTTGGCCGCCAATAAAGTCACTCAAGCCTTAACCTTGACTCCGCCTACTTTAAAAGTATATATATTCTTGATCAGAGCCAACAGTCGAGATGCACTAGCCATGTTCGTCTGTCCGTCCGTTCGACCGTCTGTCCGTCTGTATGAACGCGTCGATCTAAGAGACTATAAGGGCTAGAGACACCAAACGCCCACAGTTTCCAAACCAAAAACACGTTCTACATTTCATTATTATATTATATTCAAGAGCTTTTCAGCTAACACACAAAACTACTGATATCAAATTTTGTGACGAAGTATTTTTCGATTAATATAACAACTATTTTAAATAATAAAATTATTTTTGCATTCGGCACACTGCAAAAGTAACTTAGGTACAATAAGAAGAAGCTGAATCTTTTTGCGCAACGAAAATTAATAATTGTAAATTATGATATGATAAAATATTAAGTATCCAGAATTAGTCGATCGAATTTGAATACATGCTAGTATTTTTACTAAAATTGTACTCTTTTTAATAAAATTGTAAGCTTAAAATAATAAACATTGGGGTTCTTGGGACCTGTTTACAAGTTGAGCCGCAGTATTGAAAGTTCTTTGACGCAATTCATACCATCAAGTCATTTAAGTAATCACAACAATTTAAAATAATTTAGATCTAAAATTTATGCTCAAATAAAGTATCTTGTATTTAGCAACATTTAAAGATATGTTGTTAGATTTGCTGTTCGCTTAGAGTTCACTCCGGCATTCAAAGTTCAAAAGTTCAAAATTGAGTACAAGTACGGTTAAGAATACATTCAGTTGTACTGCATTATTCACAAGTTGCAAGCACTTTCATAGATTATCTTCTATGAAATGTGTGTGCAAATTAACTTAATGCAGTTGAAAGCATTCACAGCAGAAAAAATACCTTTTTGCAACTGAAACAATGGATATGCATCAGAGTGATTAATTTATTGGAATGCCTGAGCCAAACCTGGAGTTAAATTCAAACTTCTTATATCACGATATCGAGTGAGTATGTTACTTGCTTATCAATGTTTACTCCCGTATACGAATCGATACTAACATTTCCGGCACAAAACTCTGAAATGTCACGTTGATGCTGACTATGATGATGAAGATGATGATGATGATGATGACGACTGACTTTTGACGTTTGTCAATCCAGTAAGTGGTAGGTGGCGGTGCAGAGTTGCATAGTGCAGGGTGCTGTTCAACGCGATGTCGTTGCCCCTAAGTTGAGACATGGGCACGAAATATGTGTGTCAACTGGCAGTCGATGCCATTGACGCCACAGACATGTAGTTGCAGTTGCAGTTGCAGCGCCATCTGGGTTTGCTGCTCCTGCCAGTATCCTTGCAATCGTTTTGTGCATTTCACTTGCTCCTGTGTGCGTGTGTGTGCAATAAAATTCCTTGCATGATTTTTAAATGAAAAAGAGTATAATGAACAACAGCTCGAAATGCTCGCATTTATAAGCAAGGAGGCAACAAGGATGTCAGACAGCCAGACAGGCAGCGAGCAAGGAGGCTTCTTTAATGGTTAAAATGCTTCAAGTGTGTAGCATATCAAGTGCTTTTCCACAACCATTTTCCAATAAGTTTTTCGTCTAACCGCGCGCTCTCTCTTTCTCTCTCTCTCTAGCTTTATCTCTACCTCACTCACTCTGACTCCTCAGTCTGTAGGCCCTCATAAGTATGCTAAGTTTTTTGCGCCTTGTCGGCGCCTCGGCGAATGACAGAGTGTAAATCTAAGTGGCTCAAACGTGTCGACTATTAGCCCTACCTCAACCCCCTTCCGTCCTTTACATCTTCAGTTCTTTACCTCTTTCGTCTGGGTCGGCGATGCCAATGCACTATGGGGATTTGACTAGTTTTTGTGGCCAAATCAAATTTTTTAAAAGCTTAAAACTGAACGATTTTTTTTTTTGAATGTGCTAATATAGCGTCAAACTGTTATGTTGCATACCAAAAATTTTAACATTATCAGCTACTGTTAAGATAACAGCTGTTAAACACAGCTGTTGCAAACGAAAAGCATTTGCGAAACTTGCATTTTTGTAACAAATTTTTGAGTTAAACATTTCAAAATAGAGGCCGCTTTTAAAATAAATGTGTGATGGAAGCTCTTCAGTGTGGTTTCTTGTGGTTAGAGATTTGTTGTAAAATTGGAATGTGTTGTGCGAAACATTGTGTAAGTTTGTAACATGTCTCAAAGCCGAATTTTGTAAGCAAATATCAACTTTGGATAGAGTGTTAAAATTTTATTTGACTTCGTTTGAAAATTGGCTACCGGATTTTCGAAAGATCATCAATTATCTGCTCATACCTACCTACTTCTTCATACTTTTCTTGAAAATCCATTTATAGAAATCAACCTAAATGTCAGCAAATTCGATTTATTTGCTTGACAGCTATATGATATACTCGGCCGATTTTGATCAACCCATATTTTCAAATTTTAACAGATTATTTCCATGGCAGCTATAAAATTTGGTGAGAATGATAAGTGAGTTTGGTTGAGTCTGATAAAATAAACAAAAACACTTTATAACCATATTACTATACCCAAATTATACGCTTAACCCTTGAGTTATTAATTTTGGCCATAAAAACTGGCCAAATTCCCCATAGTGCAATGATTACTGAGGCTATACACGTTTCTTGCGCGCGTCCTTGTTGCCTTCTCTCGCTCGATTGTTTTATTAGTTTGCGCCGCAGCTTTTGCACTTAATGTTGCAGCTGTCGCTGCCACTTTTCAATGCATTTTCATTTATTATGCAAATTGAAGCTCCCAAGCCGACCCCAACACCAACCCAAACCTAAGCCCAGAGACCTAAAAATAATATTTGGCCAAGCAGCGTGTGTTTTTCTGTTAACCTCCCATTGCCTCCCTGCCGCTCCACCAATTGGGCCAAACTAATTTGACATTGAAATTATGTGTAATGTATATTTTATGCAGCTTGCAAGATATGACAAAAAAAAGTGCCAAAAAAATAGAAAAAAAATAAAGATTACTAAGAAATATCAGCTTTCACTAAGTTTGCCGATCTCTATATAGTCTCTACTTTCGTTGCTAAGTTCAAAATAGATTTAAACAAGAAAGTTCTTTAAAATCAACAAAAGACTTATCGTTATAATTTTATCTATATTTATTTATATAAGATCAATATGTCACACATTTTGTAACAACATTTTTTCACCGTCCAGCAAGGGTATAGAAACAAAACAAAAATTTGCAACTCTGCTCACTGCGTTCAGCTGTCGTTATGCTTTGGGGAATTTGACCATGTTTGTTTTGCTATTGCAATAGGAAGGCGGTGAATAAAATGAATTGGCAGGCCAAGTTATTGAAGAAGGGTAGGATGGATGGGGAAATATGGTGGGGTGTATATGGGAATGCACATGGAAATGGAGGTAAGTGTCAGAATGAGGAAGACCAATTGATCAGTTGAACTTAAAATAATGTTCAATGCCGGTGCATTGAGAAATAATTGAAGTTGAGCTGCACTCCATCATTCACAATTATCATAAAGAAGCATTTCCCATTTGCCAGTACGCTTATTTACTTTTGAAACTTAATTCATCTCCATAAGCGTAATGAGCTATCCTGTGTTAAATGAATTGTTTAAGAGTCTGTCATTCTTAGCCGATCTCTGAGCTAAGTTCCAGGCTAGGATGAATTTTATCCAGCACATTTCGACCGTTAACATTTGAGCTAAAACTAGAATTTCAAAAAATGCTTTTTTTTTGTTAATAATTTATTTTATTATTTAGGTCATAAGCATTGATCTTATTTCAGCTGTGTAGTGATAATTTTGAAAAATGTTGTAGCACGAAATGCCAACAGTCTCTAAATCCGAAAATAATAAAAAAAATGTTCGTGGGCTCGTTTTCGAGCTATGTGGTAATTTTGGCATCATATGGTTTGGTTGAGTTATTTTGAAAAACAAATAAATTTTTCATACAAAAATTTATTTTTCAATCGATCGTTCCAATGGCATCTATATGTTTTAGTGGTCCGATCTGGCCGATTCTGACATATCTACTGCTGATCACGAATGAGCAATTTTTCATTTCTGAGACGTCTTCTTCAAGGCGTTACACATTTCGTAACAAAATTATAATACAGTCTGCAAGGGTATAAAAAGAGTATAAAAACTGTGCCAGGAATTTTTTTTTACGTTTTCCTGGCTTGTGTATCCAGCAACTTGAACGAAATCCACAGACTAGTTGGCCTATCGATAGCGTGTGGAGAACAGCTGATACACAGCTAAGGACTATATTGTTTGCAATTATTATGAGAGTGATAAGTTGGAGATAGATGCAAAAACTGTGCGCAAAACCAAAAAGAGAGATGAAAACTTCTGCCTTTCTTTTTTCAACCATATATGCCGGCACCCTCACAATCACTTCATCGTCAGAGTACATTATTTTTATATTTTTTTTATTTTATTTGAACTTTAACATTTGGCGCTGTTTACAAAACACAGCTGATTCATCAGAGTGACCATGCACGTTATAGGTACATGGTCACACTGTTTTAGTTATGTTCCACACACACAAGGAATAACTACAAAATTTCTGGTAGGAATTTTCCATAGTGAGGGAGACAAGCCTTTAACTAAGAAAAGTGAATGCTTAAACTTTTGGTAACTCACCTGGCTCAGGAGATATGGGTGAGCAGGTGAAAATTAAAAATATAAACAACTGGAGCTGTTGGGGCTTTTTGGTCGAATTACACCTCGTTCATCCCAATCTGACAGTTCGCTCAAAAGTTATGAACATTTTAAAACTAGAGTTGCTTTTTCAAATTGAGATGAAAAGGTTGTCAGCTTGTGCGTCTGTTTGTTTGTATCAACGCGTTGAGGTAGCTGTCTAGAATTTTGTGGACTTATTCCCCATCATAGCCCCAGAATCGTTTGTTCTACCACTTTTCTGAAAAACCGCTAGCTTAGCGGTTTTCAAACCAAAGCAGCTATAGACACGTTCTACATTTAAATGGAAAGGTATTTTTAAGAGCTTTCAGAAGTAACTTAGGTGCAATAATAAGAAGCTTATTTTTTTTTGAGCAACGTGCGGAATACAAAATTAATTTTATTATTTAAAATAGTCTTTATATTAATCAGAAAATACTTCGTCACAAAATTAGATATCAGAAGTTTTGTGGCGTGAATATGCATCGTCCCTAGACTTTAACCTTGCGTAGATGTGTTTTTATTTGATATTATGTATTTACGTCAATGAGCCTCTTGTAATGGCTTATCAATATTATTTAAGTTTTTCATTAAAGTTGATTTATTTTCACTCAATTTTGTTCATTTTTAATCATTGTTAGATGTGCCAGCCCTAATATCGACATTATGTCGCAAAAGCTCTGATTTATTGCCGGCACTCCCACACAGACACACATACACACGTACACACACTTACCCACTCAGGAGGTATCCTCCAATACTGTGCAGTATTATGAAAAATCAAGTTTTCAGCGATAGCTGAAGGAAGCATTGCCCCGGGACACGGGACACGGGACACGTGACTGGCTATGTTTATGATCGGCTATCAGTTTAGTGGCTTGAATCTGTGAGTTCGTGGCCTTCATCCCGACTGCCCGATCCCAGCAACGGATGAATCATCTTTAGCCTCGTTGGCTACGCGTTATTTCCAGCCCCAATAGCAAGATGTGGATACAAAAATAGCCTGCCTCACATTTGCGCAACAAATTTAATAATTTCCTTCTACTGCAGCCGCTGTCGTTGTTGCTGTCACATTCGCTGCTCTTGCTTATGCGGCTGTGCCGGCGGGACTTTTAGCCATTATTCTCGCTTCAGTTACGGCTGCACTTTGCTGGCCTCCTGCATCACCTACTCCTTCTTCTTGTCGATCTCTTTCTCCTTAAAAGGGCCACTGATTCACACATGTTTCGTCTGGCGATGATGCCGAAAATAGGCGAGCACAGACATTCACTGGCATAAATAGGCTGACGCAAAGCTGTCCACACACGAATCTGACAGCTAGTTGGAGTTATCGTCACTAGATGCACACACATTTTCCCTTTTCCATTTTGCTCCTACGTTCTACCATCTTCCATTTCAATTTGCTATTTTTAACAAACAGCAAATGGTGCGTGGGTGACACGAATGAAAAGTACAAAAAAAAACGCTGTCTGCAATTCTAATATACTCGCATAATGTAAAAGCTATAAAAAGCAAGAACGTGGCAGTCGGATACACCCGACTGCGATATACTCTTTTCTTAGCCTCTTTGCGGAGTCAGAAGTGGGCGTGGCTATTGTATTTTTGCTCAAATCGTTCAAGTTTTGCCATCAATTTAAATTTGGTTCCGCCAGTTCTGCAGGTTTGCCACCCCGAATCACTATACCCCCCTGAGGATTATGGTGATGGGTAAAATGGATTTGTGCCTTTCTTAAATCATGAAAGTAATAGTTAAATCCATCTGGTCCATCTAAATTAAAACGTTTTTCATCAGAAAAAACGATTTGATGCCACTCCCTATTCCATGCCATGTGACTCCGAGCAAAAAGACAGTGAGCTTCATTACGAGTGTCGGTAAGTGGTGTTTTTATACCCCTGCAGAGGGTATTATAATTTTGTCACGATATGTGTAACGCATTGAAGGAGACGTCTTAGAAAAAAAATTGTATAGTCGTAATCAGCATCAAAAGCCGTCATGTCAGTCTTTCTGTCTGCTTATATGCTATTTTCTAGAGAGGTATCTTGATGAAACTTGGCACAGATGCTTCTGCTTATTGCAGGTAGTACCTATAGTTAAATTAACCAGATCGGACCACTGTAACATATAGTTGCCATGGGAACGATCGGTTGAAAATAAGTTTTTGTAGGAACAACTTTTTTGTTTTTCAAAATAACTCAACCAAACTTAATATAATTTCTATCTTGTTTTTTTTTTTAGTTTTAATCTCTTCAGATGTTTTGCTTTGCGAATTGCTCTAGCATTTACACCCAAATTTTGTCGAATTTAAGCTGCACAAAACTTTGAGTTTGAATCGTCTCGAAAGATCCTGCGCTCCTCGCAAGGCGTAATTGCTTTCCATTTGGGCTTTTTCATATTTTTTCAGTAAGTCGATGGATTTCTTAGAAAATTACAAATAACAGACTGACTTCTAGAAAGTTTTTTTTGCGATTTGTCTATTTGAAAGATTGCATTCCCGGTACGCCAATATTTTGCTTCTTTCTTGCAAAGTTAGTGCTGGTCCACAACCCATTTTGTGTTTGTGCGACTTTTGAATTGCACAGCTAATCAGAAACTAAAACTACAGCTCCTGAGTCTAGTCTGATGCATATTTTTTCGGCACAGACAAAGCAAAATAGAAATATATAATAACTATACATTTTTTGCTTTCAACTCTTTTCTCTTAAAGTTGTCTATTGCTTTGCTCTAAAAAATACAACAACAACTGTGGCGATAGCTTACAGCATAATGCAGAAAATCAAAACGGAAAAGAAACAAGTAATAATGAAAATCGCAACAACATATTTGTTTTCTATTACACACACATGCAGTGGATTGCAAGTAGTGCATTAATTGTCTCAAGCAGTTCAGCGACAATGTAAGCAAGCAGCACACTTTACGTTTGCAGTGCCCGTCAAACTGTTGTTTCTGATTGCTGAGACAGCGGGAAATATACTCTTCAATAACTTTGGAGTTTATAACCCGATCGCAACGAAATTAACGCACCTGATAAACATTTATAAAACACTAGCGGACCCGGCGAACTTCGTCTCGCCCAAAATTTAATGACTTCGGATAAAATTTCAATATGACTTATTGGAATAGATTCGAAATCAGTATAAAGAGCTATATGATAAACAATGTTTTTTGATTTCTTTACCGGCTCATAAACAAACAACAATGACGGTTTGCCAACACGTGAACAGCAACGTACAGCTGACCATGCGAAAAACAAGGAAATTCGAGATTAAATCCAAAGACTTCGAACGATTGGCTTTACGATTTATTGATTGTCATCTCAAAAGCCAATCGAACGGGAAACTGAATCTGCTTAAATTGACGAATTCTGTTGCACAATTTCGGAATATTCAGATTACGCAACATGATTACGGTCAATCCCACCTTCACATGTAAATTATGCGTCGGAGTTCTTGGCACATTAAGCGAGTACAAACATTCCGTCGGATAGTTGGTCGCTTTATTCTCTTCGGTCACGCTGTCAACGGATTTGTACGAATGCAGTTTTCCAATGATTTGACTTTGAATAATGAAATTCAAGCTATCGGCGTCCATTTTCTTCTCTGCTCAGATTATTTTTGGCCGATTGCGGAATCGTATTCGAAAGCAGCGCAATTGAAGTCTTCATTTACGACTTGTCTTCTTCCAGTCACAATTTGTGGTGTTTGTAAAGCGCGAACTTGTGCATGGTGGGCACGCCTCCGTTTATGTTCTTCTGCACGTTTTTCTTGCGTTTGGTTATCTGTGAAATTCTGAGTACTTTTTGCATGACGTCTACGTCGTCCAATGTTTTGTCGTCAAATAGCAGGCATAACTAAAGCAAATAACTCTCCCAATTGAATAAACTCACTTTACTGATGTTTTTGTTTAAATAGTATGACCGATTCCTTGGTAACATTTTTCGACAGCTATGAAACATATCGAAAAATTTCCCCAGGACCGAGGTTGACTTTTATGACGGAAAATATAATAACTTAGCCAATGTTAGTTATGCCAGCACTTATGCGTGTAAGTACATCTATTGAAAGTTTTCCCAAAATGTTATTTTCTCTAAACATACTCCTGGAAATTACGAGCAACTGAAAAAGAATTTGAGCCAAATTAGTAGATAATTAGTTGTGCCGACACTCATGCGAAGCGGCTACTGTTGTCGTTAACAGAGCTGTAAACGTTAAAAGTGAGTACATCTTTTGAGGCGATAGTGAATTTTTTGGTAAGTTTTCCCAAAATGTTCTCTTCTCTTAGCCTACACCTGGATATTACGAACAACCGAATACATGTTTGTATCCTTTTTTTTTATTCAAAAAAATTAAAAAAGAGTATAAAAAGAAAAAAGAGTATATTGGGTTTATTAATTGTCCGTCTGTCAAAGGCAGACAAAATGTCACGAACTTAAGGGAAGCTTAAGGCCGTTATTTTGTCCACGTTTTTCCAGGCTAAAATAAGACCGGAGTTTATTCCTGACAAAATTGTTTTATTATTTTTAACTGTGTAATGTAAATAATTGTTAATTATATATTTAGGGCCTTTAGAAAGGTGTATAAGAGCATGTGGAGATGTTTGCTTTTGCGTGTACACAAGCATTATATACAATATAAACTGGTTTTGCACACAGGGTATTCACACAGCATTGGATGATTTTTATATCCAGTGCTATAATTGCAACAGTTGAAAGAAGTAATAACAAATGCGCACAAATGACAAAACTGCGACCACAAAACGTATTTGTGTGTGTCTGTCATGTGTGTGCATGTGTAAAAGCTTGTGCAGCATTAATTTCATATGCAAGCGATTGCACAGAGCGTATCACTGAAATTCTAATTTGCACGCGAAATTGAACGGAAATGGCAATTTTAAAAGTGAAATGGCAACGACTGCGATGAAAAGTTGCGACAGCTGCAAATGCTTCGGGCCAAAGTGACTCCAGTTAAGCATCAGAGGCACTACAGCTGGCCTCGATACTCCCAGATACTCCAATCACACAATACTCCAAAACTAGCGCTAATGATTGCTAGGCAGTTCACATAGATAATGATGGCATTCCAGGCGGGCATTCAATAAACATCAAGATGAACGCCACAGACGAGCAGGCACTGTGGCACAGCGAATGTGCCACTAACTCACTAGAAGTAGCCATCAGGCATTTTTACAACTCATTTAACAAGGCATTGCCTAAAAGCGCATTCCGCAAAAATACAAAAAACAACAAAAACAAGTAAGAATACTCTAGTCGAGTGTGCCCGACTACGAGACTCCCTGCTCCCAACTTCCAACCAAGTTTGGTGTCTCTAGCTCTTGTAGTCTCCGAGATCTGTGTGTTCATACGGACAGACGGACAGACAGACAGACAGACGGACATGGCTAGTTCGTCTCAGCTGTTGATCCTGATCAAGAATATATATAGTTTATATAGTCGGAAATGCCTCCTTCTGTCTGTTACACACATTTGCAGTACTTTATAACTCCCTTTTTCCCATTTTTAATGGGAACAGGGAGTAAAAACCGAAGAAAAAACAAGCATTAACCGCAAAGAAGATGATGATGACAAAGCAGACTGGTTCCGTTTGTATGGAGGCGATGCCATAAATACTTCTAATGGTCGTAGAGTGCTGACATTTTCTACAAGGCTCTTAAAATATATTTTAAAAGACATGGTTATACGCTGAACATGATTTGTTGATAAACACCTCCCCCTTCCATCAACCAAGCACCACCCAAATTCAAAAGTAACAAGTAAGAACGTTGCAGTAGGATGCACCCGACTACGTTATACTCTTTTTTAGCCTCTTTGCGGAGTCGAAAGTGGGCGTGGCAATTGTATTTTTGCTGTAATCTTTCAAGTTTTGCCATCAATTTAAGTTTGGTTGGGCCCGTTCTACAGGTTTGGGATGATTCTAGCTTTTTTTTTATTCAGATCAATCAAGGATTTGATAAGTAGACCTCTCTTGCTATAAAACTGTGGAAGATATAGTTTTTTGCGGCTTGGATATGCTTGGTATATTGACACAAGCAGCAAAAGTGTCGTTTGTTTTTGTATTTACGCTCCGCACAGCGTGACCGAATCTTAGAAGCACAAAAATACTATTATTCCTCAAAAATATAACAAAATATAGCATGCCAATTCTCTAAAAATTCCAAAAAAATACTACAAATTTTATACCCTCTACCTGCTAAAAGTGTACGGAAATAACTGGCAAACGAAGGGAATACGGCAATAAATTCTAAAATGCTGTTCCATTTTATGTTTTTGTTTTAAAATAAAAAAATTTTGAACAATTTTAAGAATGCGATTTCGGCGGCGAACGTTGAATTTATTGCATGAACATATGATATCTTACTTTCATAGATATTTCAAATTCTTTGTGAAGCATTTTCTGGTCGGGCTTAAAATTAACACAGCCAATGTTTTCAGACAGGTTCTGCTTAAAATGTAAGAAATTTGAAAAATTTTCATTTTTAAATCAGTTTCGCTGATTAGTTTTGATCATATTTATTTTAGAAAAAATTCTTTCACACGATGCATTGCCAACAGGTTAAACCAAAAGTGACTTTGCAAACGAAGCAATATTTTTGTATTTAAAACAATTATTGAAATCACGAACTAAACTTAAATCGTTCCAAAATTGTCTTAAAATTGGCTCTTTAAATGGCAACCTATTTTTTAGCTGAATGCAAAGCTCAGTTAAAAAGTTGCACTCACTTTAAAAATACAGTTTTTTCATTTTTATCTATACTTTTACTTGACAGTTCACTTGCCACTTTCACGCCCATGTACATATTAGAAAGCTCTAAAAAGTTAACAGTGCTACTTGGATCTAAATTTTGTAGAACTGTGTTTTTATCATAAAACTCTTTCATATAGCAGGACAAGAGCGCTTTATACATTTCCTTCTATGTATGACCCATTTACTCGATTGAAATGTAATGTTCAACTTATTTACAGTAGATGGAACATAGTCTAAAAATTAAAAATAAAGCATCACTGATTTGTTATTCACATATTCAGCAGTTAAGTTTTTATCTTTTTCAATTTTTGTCTGGAAAAATATTGAAGTGCATCCCACTGTTCCAGCAGGCAGGCAGCACAACTTTGAAAAGACAACTAGCGAATGTCGAAATGTCTTAAAAGCTTATGATCTTATGATTTAAAAAAGAAGCAAGACGGGTTGGCATTTTTGAGTTTTGACATAATGCTGTTACTCTCATCGAACATAGCATTTGTGGTGTCTGCAGCGAAGCCAATAATATTGCTTGCTTATCGAAACCGTTTTTCTTAAGTCCGTCCTCCAGTGCATGAAAAATATCATCTGCTTTTTCGCCCTCCAAATCGATTGAGAAGAAATATTTAGTTTTGACTACGCTGTCAAAATACATCACGGCGCAGGTCAATACTTTTGTAAATGTAACGTCTGTAGACTCATCAATTATTATTGAAAATATGGGCTTTCCAGCTGAAGAAACGCTCTGCTTGATTCGGTCAACCATCTTCTCCTTTACAACCGGGACCAAGTGAAGCCGCCTTGGTGCGTTTGCATGAAAATGCTTGGGCTGTCCGCACTGTCCGGAAACGCATTCTTTAACACATCACTTATGTATGTGGTCCATTGCACTGAATGGAATGTTGTGCTCTGCCACAGCGGCAACAACCATAAGAAGACAACCGACTGAGAAGTTTTTGAATTTTTGAGGAAAAGATCAATCGAACGTTAAATCATATACATATGCATGTTAATATGTGCACATCAATAATACATAATAATAAATAAGTCAATAATAAATAATTATTTTATATTTCTCTTACCTTGGACTTGCCACAAAAAAACATAATTTTATCTTTGTGTTTTTGTGTTGCGGCGTGCTGTTTGATGGACGCCAGCCTGCTTAATATTTCGCAATTGCATGTCTTGCAAAACGCATCCACTTTGTTTGCGCTTCTGCCAAGCCATTTGTGGCATTCCGGCAACGTTTCCCATGATTCGCGGTACTTTTGTTTTGTTATGCGACATTTTTATAATTTTCATTTAAATAATAACTGTAGTTACCATATTTTGGCGGTGAAAGTGTGCCCAGGGAAAATATACCATAAATACTATAAAATTTTGTTAAAATACAATTAAATATCAATATACCAAATAAATACTAAAGGCAAAAAATACCAAAAAGTATATAAAATACCATAAACGGTCACGCTGGCTCCGCATTTTATCGCAGCTGTTCAAGCCAAGTTTAGATTTCGTGCGATTTGCTTCAAGCTCGCTTTAAAAGCCAAGCGTACAAAAATATAAACAACGTTATCTTCAAATTGTTACATGCAACCTTTTTACTCCCTGTTCCCATTAAAAATGGAAAAAGGGAGTTATAAAGTACTGCAAATGTGTGTAACAGGCAGAAGGAAGCATTTCCGACTATATAAACTATATATATTCTTGATCAGCATCAACAGCCGTGACGATCTCACCAAGTCCGTCTGTCTGTCCGTCTGTCAGTATGAACACACAGATCTCGGAGACTACAAGAGCTAGAGACACCAAACTTGGCATGTAGGTTCCTGTATACCATACGCAGATCAAGTTTATTTCAAATTTCGGATGCACCCTCCCGCACCCTCGCAAATCGCAAAAGTCTCCCACAGCCATAGTTTTAAAGATAAAGCTTTGATTTTTGGTACACATATATGTTGTATCAATGTTGTTTATTACGATCGGATTAATAGCACTAAAGTTATGGAAGAATCAATTTCCCCCGTCTCAGCAGGCAGCAACAACAGTTTGACAAGCACTTTACGAGTAAAATACACTGCTTGCTTGTGTTGCCGCTGAACTGCTTGAAGTGCAAGTTGGGACCAGGGAGTCTCGTAGTCGGGCACACTCGTCTAGAGCATTCTTACTTGTTTTTTTGTAAAATTAGGGGAATTTAAAAAGAGCGGGCGGGCGGGATTTCTGCATGTTCCCAAAATAGGCACCCGTGACGTGCGGGACAGGATCGAATTTTCTTCACGTTTCCATTTCTACTTCAAACTCAGGTTTCAAGTTGGAGTGGCGGGCGAGCCCGCTGGTTTAAAATCGTTAAGTATAAAGTTAAGTAAGGATTAATTTAAAATTGAGCTAAGCTCGTTCAACATCTCTTCTTGGGAATATTCTATTTTTTAGGAACCAACAATAGTCACCCATCATTGCTTCATTTCAAATTCCTTGATCCTCATCGGCAAGTTTTTTCGGAAAGAAATCCAAATGCGTGTGTATAAGCTGAACCTTTTCAAAAATAAGTAAGGTTTCTACCATTTTCTTGCAGTCTGGAATTTGGAAGTTTACCAAAAACTTGGAAACACTTTACAAAATGAGTCCCAAGCTTAAGACACAAAACGTGATATAGTTGATCTAAACTAGATCTAGCTGTATTCGCTTTAATACTTGAAACTGACATTGTTAGCTGTACCTCTATACGAGTTGGCACTTAAAATTATTGGAAGCAAATGTTTTATTGAAGTACGGGTAAATGACGCCTCTGTCTAAATGCAACGGTTTTTTTCAAGCTTAGGGCTAAGTGTTTCGAATTTTTTGCGCCACCATTCAAATTTCAAACGAAAGACTTATGTACTCGTTATCTGTTGGGTGCATAACACTACAAATCATTGTTATTGACAAAGTTTCCTTAGAAAGAAATTTTATATTTACATCGATGAATTTGAAATCTATTACATAACCGGAAATATCACCTAATCGAATAGCTGAACGATTTAAAAGAGATGTATTGGTTATTAATATAATTATACTCTTTTTTTTTTAATTTAAAAAAAAAAAAAAAAAGAGTATATTGGGTTTGTGAAATGTCCGTCCGTATGAACGCAGGTTTTTTCCACAGTTTTGAAGCTAGAGCAACCAAATTGGTATGCATGTTGGTATATACCATAGGCAGACAAAGTGTCAAGATCTCCCCCCCCACCCTCATCCCCACCCCTTCCCCCACAAACCGCAAAAACCTATATCTCCCACAGTTTTATAGTTATAGTAACCGAATTTAGCACAAGGGCTACTTATCATATCCTTGATTGATCTGACTAAAAAAATTTCTGACTCTGCAAAGATGCGAAAAAAAGAGTATATCGCAATCGGATGCATCCGACTGCAACGTTCTTACTTGTTTTTTTTTTTTTTTTTTTCATAAAAAGTCAATTTAGTTGAAATCAAGAAACCCAATCTGGAGGTATTTCCAGATCCAGTCACTTTGGAAGTTATTGATTTGCATTTTCGTCTTCAATAAACTATTTTTCTGTTTTTTTTTTTTCGTGTTTTATTTGATGTTTAATGCCATGCTCATCTCTTTTGCCACTTCATCGTGTTGGTCAGTGGAGCAGCTGTCTTGCAATTTATCACGCAAGGGTCGGCATCCAGTCGTTTCTAGTTCGAGTCTCAGTCCGAGTCCCAGTCCCAATTTTCCATTTCCCATTTACAAGTCGAAGCAAAACCCCACGACGACCGCATGCCAAACTGGTTGAATTACCCCTAAGCTGCTGCTGCTTTTGCTGCAATCCCTGCTGGTGGTGCTTCTAATCTGCGTCTTGTTGGCAACAGATTGAAATTTATTACGCATAAATCTAGGCTTTCATTTGCACCTGAGCAGGCAGCATCCACGCAACGCTATGCAAACTATTTGTGGAAGCAACAGTTTAGCCAGAATGAAAAAAGTCCGGGGGCGAGTGTTGGCTGCTGGCGCGTGCAGCTACGCACAGGTGACAATCGGGGGCAAATAGCAACAACCGCCAGGCAACCAAGTGACAGTGGCAGCGACAACGACTGTGGAGGTAGAACGTGTCGCAATGCGCGTGATTGCTGGTCAGATTGCTTGATTGGGGTGGGCTGGGTGGCTTAGGGTGTATAATGGGTGCGTAGTTTGTTGGCTCATTGTCACAAATAAATTTTCATTTCACTTCGTTTAAGCTCAAGTTTAGAGCCTTTGAAAATTGAGAATGAAGACGTGCAGCAACTGCCTAACTAAGTAAGCATCGATACATGAGCATCAAAACAGACAAAGATCCAAGCATCCAAGGACCCGGCATTCGCATTCAACTGCCAAATAAACCTGGAATTTTTAACTTTTACCAGGCAATGCGAACAACATCGTTTGATAAACAAAAGGGAGACATGAACAGAAACAGACTGAGATAGAGAGTCAGAAAGTCAGACATATAAAGGCATACATCGCAATCGCCATCGGACATTGCCTTTTGGTTGCGTCAGCATCAATACTCAAATATTCACAGTCACACTCGAATATGCGTAGTATACACACTCCCACACACATACTTGTGAGTACTGCAAAGCACTCGCTTCAATAAAAACTAAAAAAAAACAAGTAAGTACGTTGTAGTAGGATGCACTCGACTGCGATATACTCTTTTTTAGTCTTTTTGCGGAGTCAGAAGTGGCAATTGTATTTTTGCTCAAATCTTTCAAGTTTTGCCATCAATTTAAATTTAGATCTGGACACTTTGTCTTACTATGGTATATAACAAGTTTGGTTGCTCTAGCTTCAAAACTGTGGGAAAAAACTGATTCAATACAGACGGACAGACATTTCACAAACCCAATATACTCTTTTTTCTTTTCAAAAAAATTAAAAAAGAGTATAAAACCCAAATCGCCATACAAAGGACGTCAACAGGGGCAGCAGGAAGGAAATCATACAAGCACTTCAATTCATATGTGATTATAAACTGCATCCCAGTGAGCGCTTACAGTTGCTCAGCAATAACTTAATAAGTTACTTAATTCGTTGTGCAATCGAGTTTGATTCAATCTTTATAAGAAACAAGTAAGCTCTAGTCGAGTGTGCCCGACTACAAGACTCTTTGCTCTCAACGTGCACTTCAAGCAGTTCAGCGGCAACGCAAGTAAGCAGCGCACTTAACTTGTGCAGTGCCTGTCAAACTGTTGCTTCTGATTGCTGAGACACCGGTAAATATATTCTTCAATAACTTTGATGTTATTTATCCGATCGTAATGAAATTTACGGAGCTTATCAACTTTGATACGACATATATGTGTACCAAAAATCAAAGCTATATCTTTAAAATGTTAGCTTTGGAAGTGCGTATTGTAATCAATTCAATGAACCTTCATACCAAGTTTGGTGTCTCTAGCTCTTATTGTCTCTGAGATCGACGCGTTCATACGGACAGACGAACATGGCATGCTGATCAAGAATATATAGTATATAGCTTATATATTTAGAAATGCCTCTTCCTGCATGTTACATACATTTGCAGTACGTTATAACTCCCTCCATCTAATTTTTAATGGAAACAGGGAGTAAAAACTAGACTTGGATCCATTAAGGAACTAATTAAGTTATATTCAATTAACAGAATTATATGAATGCACAGTAAGTGTATGAGTGTTTGAGTCAATGCAATAAATACTTTCTGCTTTCATTAGAAGCACGAACTTATATTCATAATCAACATAACCAACACTTAGCCATTGACTTTTTGTACTCATTGTTTTTATTCATTTGCTTGGCCTGCCAAATAGAGAAGAACAGTCTTTAAAGCGCTTGTTTCGGTTTTTTTTATTTTTCTTAAGCTTTTTTGATTTTGGTCCTTTTCTGCGTGTCGTTTATTTGCAAGGACTATTTGCTTTGCCTTTATAGTTTTTTGTATGTCTGCTCCTTGCCATTTTTATACTGTTTGACTTAGCACATGTTTTTTTTGGTAGACGGATTTTGCTGTTGCTGTTATTGTTGTTGTTGTTGCTGTTGGACTCTCTTTGCATATCTCTTAAAGTTCATAAGAATGAAGAAGCAACTTAAAAATGACACTAATACTATAACATGCCAGGCCTAGGACCCAGTAGTCTTTTGTGGAATATGGTTCTAAAAAGTATGCTTCTGTGTGGTATACTTTTCATGCACTTTGAGCAGATACGGCATTTTAATAGTGACAGAATGGGAAATAATTACTGGATAAAGGAATCACATGAATTTATCTTCCTTTGAGAAGGCAAAACCTTCACTTATCTTTTCCTCAATTTGTCATGAGTTGCCTTCGTGAAACGAGAGCGCAACGATCGTTCGTGTTAGGTACAGTCAATTTGCATATTCTAGAAGAGAAGGCTGCTGCAAGAAAAAGCAGCAATTTAAAAACGTTTCGCAACCTTCGCTGCACTTTTCACTACTTTGTCATGTCTTCAACGAAAGTTGACATGTCAAAATAGAAACAGATGAAAAGAAGCGCAAAAACTCTGCCAGTCTGTTTCGTCATCGCTTTTATTGTTCGTTGTCCACGTTTTAGTTACTTATTGACTTGCAATTATTTTGATAGTGAACGATTTCTCGAGATATAACAATGTAAGTATTAATTTATGTGTAATATTGTGTATTATCCCAATGCAGTTTCGGAAAATATTAACAAATTTTCTCTTTTTATGTTAACAGCGAAACTTAAAGGTAGCGTCAGAAGAAAAAAGGAAACAGGGACGAGAAGAGCGATACGAACATCATCACAAATATCATAAAAAAAAAACAAACATATTTATAAATATATAAGTAACAATTAAATAAAACTATTTAAATAAACACATTATGATATTACTGAATACGGAAACTAAGGAATCAAAAATATATTTTGACTGTATTTTTTAGCAGGGAATTAAGCCTTCACTATAATTGCTTCTATCATGTGGAAATGGGAGGCTTAAACTAGAAAGGAAGCACGTTCGTGTCACGAAGCTAATTCAAACACCTTCTTTTCGCAGCGAGCGCTGCATGTAATGCAAAAATACTTTTGGTAATCCTGCCTATTTCCTAATGATTTCGGAAATGGTTTCTAGAAGCTACACCCGAGCGTTTCACGAACTTGACTACCACATGCCAAAAGGCCTTCTCGAAACCACATGAATTCATTGTTTAGTCCCTGTATATAAGCGAATTAAAGATGTCACATTTTGGAACTACTTCCGTCTGTCGAAAACCTGGAGCCTCTTGAGCCATCGCTGTATTGTTGTTTGATTTTAAAAAATAAGAAAAAGTCTACATAAAAAAAAATTATTTTCAGACATTATTAAATTTACTTTGAAAAATTTGCCAACAACAATTTATAAAAATCATAACATCAAAATCTACTTCGCTCTTTTACTCAGTGTAAAATACACGGCAAAAGTCAAAAATCGATCATAGTCGATCGACCAAGTATCGACAGAATATTCGAAAACTTATCGTGAAATTGTATAATACTGTTTTGCCTAATTGCTAGACTTTATACTGTTGTGTTTTAGAAAAAATAGTATATGGAGTATATGTGTGTCTTAATGTTAGATCAACACTGATAGAAATAATCCATTGCAAATTTATATATTAAAAGTAAATCAAAATTTTAATAGGAATTAAATATAATTTTAATATTAATCGATTTGAACTTTACTATAACCACAATGAAATCACAAAATTTTTAATATAGAGGCCTGTTCCCATTTTCTGTGGGACTTTGCGTATTTGATTACGCGAGAATTTGCCGAATTTCTATTTAACTACGAGCGTACTTCCCTACGAATTCCCATAGAATATCATACAGCGTCTGCAGTGTTGAAAACCATTCAACAGAAAACAGCTGTTTTTCGAAATGAAGCATCCGGACAATCAGAATTTAAATAATTATTTAACCTGAAAATGTTTATGAATGTTTAAGTTGTTGCTGAAATTAAAAAAAGGCAAGAAACATTAGTTTTGCGAAATAATTGCATATTGAGGGCCAATGCAAACTTAATGGACCTGCCTGATACTCAGTAAGTTGTAATTTTATTAGTATGTTACCTTTACGGTAATTGTAAAAGTGCTTTTATATTTCAGATTTGTACAATCCTTTAGGGTCGACAAGAGCCTGTTCTCCTATATTATGGAAACAATTGGACCCAGCTTGGGGCACCAAAAAATTTCCGGAGATCTTGACACTTTGTCTGCTTATGGTATATACCAACATGTATACCAAGTTTGGTTGCTGTAGCTCTAAAACTGTGGAGAAAAACTGCGTTCATACAGACAGACGGACAGTCCTACATCACGAAAAAACAAAAAGCGCGATTATTTCAAAAACTGCACGTAGTTTTTGAAAAGGGTGACGAACATCCACATCTTCCGACGCTGGACTACTGGATTAACGTAATATTTACTCGTAACTATAAATTTGTTCAAGGTTGATTTGGCTGCAGAGTCACAAAATTGCATTGCATATATCCACTTGGGCACCGCAATAGTTTTGTATATGAAAACCATATGTGACAATCTTAACTTTTGTCATTAATAAGTGTTTGTCTATAGATGCAGTAAATCATCGTAAAAGTATTACATATTCGGTGTGCCATAAATATTTTGTTTCTTATTTATTTATTTTTGTTGGTATCTGCATCAACGGTTTGCTCAAGTATGCTGCCACCACTGCTACTGTTTTGGTTGTGTGTGTGTGTGTGTGTGTGTGTGTTCTGTTGTTGTGTGACCTTCGTTACGTGTTTGGCAAGTTCATTCTTAGCGCGCAATGTTAACTCGCAGCAGAGGCAGCCATATAAACACAGTGTTTGCTAAAGTAGTTGCAAGTGACGCTGAGTGTCTGTGACCCACTCCTACCACCCCTTCTCACACCTCACTGGCTGAGAGCGTGTCCGTGTGTGTAAGTGAAGTGTGTATGCGTGTCTGTGGCACACTCGCTCCATTATATGTTTTATACTCGAATGCTTTAATATAAGACAACACAATAGCGGCAGCATAAACATGTGTAAGAAAGTGAACGTATACATATACAATAAGTGTGTGTGTGTGTGTTAGATAAAACTTATGGTATGGCACTGAGCATATAAAGGGTGTTTTTTTAGACGTGTGGCTTTCAAGAAGAAATAAAACGCATTTAATTTAATGTTATGGCCAAGAATTTCGCTTTAATAGAAAGATAAGGAGTTGCCATCATGTTTTAAAAATGACTTATCGCAATAAATTCCAGCAGAAAGGCCCAATTTCGATCCCTTTTTGCAGCAATTATACGGCCCGTATGTCAGCAATAACACTCCGAACATTCTTTTCCAAGGCGTCAATCTTCTCTGGCTTACCTGCGTAGACAAACGACTTCACATAACCCCACAAAAAATAGTCCAGTCCAATTCAGGCACAAAAAAGTCATTAATCACGGCTGTAGAGTGTTCCCCACATTAACATTATAATATTATGGCCGTCTTCATTTTTGAAAAAAAATGGACCAATGATTCCCTCTGCCCTTATAGCATACCAGCAGTGACTTTTTGAGGATTTGACGGCATCTCAAAAATGTGGATTATCATCACTCCAAATGCGAAAATTTTGCTTATCAACGTACCCATTCAACCAAAAGTGAACTTCATCGATGAACCAAATTTTCTTGTGAAAATCGGCATCGGTGGCATTTTCGAACCATTATTTTGGTAATTAATTTGGAAGATTTGTAAACGTTATTCAAGAGTAAGTAAATTCATTATGGAATGGCAAACTAAACTGAGCATAAATCAAGTGAAGGCTGTCAAAAAAACCAACTCCAAAAAAAGGAGTACCAGATTGAAAACCACACGTCTAAAAAAAACACCCTTTATGTATGCATGTTTCATATGCATATGTATATTCTTACATATCAAAAGAGATACAGAGAGAGAGTATCTCTGTTTTGTCACAACTACAGCTGTGAATTACTCCCAACAAAGATTCTTAAAGATTTTGTTGTTGTTGTCTTAAGTTAGTAAATTAAATATGCCTTTGTAAATGATTGCAGTTTATTAAGTACATTACTGATACCTCAATAACGATTTATGTAAACAATGAAGAAGAAAATGCATTAAGAAGAAAATGCATTAACTATACATGTGTACATTGTGATAATTTATTTATTTAGAAAATATAAAAAATTGGTAAAAGGCTGCAATAATTTACTGCAGATGTATGTAAGGAGGCATCTCCGACTATAAAAAGTACTAGCAAATATCCGCGGCTTCGCCCGCCATTCTAAATCTGTGAACTTTATCACTATTTCCAGCCCGTGTGTGTACATTTTCCTCACTCTGATCCACACGCGCAACGATTTTTTAAACAGACCTTGAGATCTCAGCTTGAAGTAGAAATGGAAACGGGACGAAAATTCGATCCCGTCCTGCCCGTCGTGGGTGCTTATTTTGAGAACATGCAGAACACTTTCCATCCAAAGGAAATTTTCCGGAAAATAAGTATGCAGTTTTTTATGAATTTTCATATAGTTCTTTGAAAATGAATTTGATGAAAATCGTACAAAAAGTCAACTTTCACCCTGTTTACCATCCACTTTCTACTTAGTTGGTTGAATTTTCCGGAAAATTGGAATGAATAATGAATTTGCGTATAGAAGTTAAAGCATTATTAATTTGATTTGTAAAAAATATATAAGTTTTTATTTAGGAACCAAACTTACGTTATTTAGGTTTTACAAAAATGAGACTAATAATATAATAAAATAAATAGATCTTAACACTTTGTCTTACTATGGTATATATCAACATCTATACCAAGTTTGGTTGCTCTAGCTTTAGAACTGTGGAAAAAACCTGCGTTCATACGGACGGACGGACATTTCACAAACCCAATATACTCTTTTTTCTTTTTTTTTTTAAAATTAAAAAAGAGCATAAAAGTGAGACAATTATTCCTAAGCTGGCCCTATATAACAAAAATGTTGTTAGTGGTAGAGGCAGCCGCAGAGACGACCGCAGCGGCAGCATAAGCGAGTGCATTGCCAGAGCGCTAGCGAGTGGCGTGATTTTGAGTTACTTGGAATTCTTTCGTTACAGTTGGTTCTATGCGAAAATATATATAATTTTAATCGTAGCATGTATGCAAAATTAGTTTTGCGCAAACTGAAAATCAGTGTGATTTATGCAGCTTCGAGCGTAAATACAAAAACAAACTTTTGCTGTTTGTCTTAATGTATATGTATGCGAACGAATAAAGAGTGCAAAGCATAAGCAGAGAGTGGCACGCCGCTCAGTTTCCAGTGCAAGCATACACACACAAACAACAATATACGAATTATTTTTCAGTGCTTGCATACTTATACACATTAAGCCCTCTGTCATAATGCGATAGAGCGAGAAAACAATAACGAAAGGCATGCAAAGTACAGCACTGAATATTCCTATCTCTTTCGCCAGCACCAAATTAAAAGTACAAGTATGATCGTTGCAGTCGGGCTCACCCGACTGCAATATACTCTGTTTTCTGTTCGTATATAAAATTAAATTCTTTTAAGGACTACTTATTTATATATATATATATATTATATAGATCTTGACACTTTGTCTTACTATGGTATATACCAACAAGTTTGGTTGCTCTATCTTCAAAACTGTGGAAAAAACCTGCGTTTATACAGACGGACGGACGGACATTTCACAAACCCAATATACTCTTTTTTTCCATTTTGGAAAACAGAGTATAAAAATTCTATTTTCCACCCACTTTTTACCGACTTTCCCGAAAAAATGGCATGCAGTCATTAATAAGTTTTTAATATAGATCTTTTAAAAGGAGTTTGAAGCTGATCGGATGATAAACAAAAAAGTTGTATACAACGGTTTTCCGCGAATTTTCCACATTTCCCTAACGAATTTTCCAACCTCTGTGAAAATTTAGTCTTTTAGCTCTTATGGTTTGGGCTGTGTGGGCGTTGCAAATCATTCAAAATGTCAATCAGGTTGAACCCTTTTGTATATACATATACAGATATATTATTATATAGATATATTTTATTTACATACAACTACCTGAATAGCAAGCTTATTGCTCTAGCTTCAAAACTGTTAAAATAAAAGACGTTCATACGGACGGAAAGATGGATGAACAAACATCCAGACGGATATTTCACAGCCCCAATATATGATACAATTTCATTGAATTTTTGAACAAAGAGTATGCACATATTTAAATAAATTCTGATGAAGGTGGGGAGGGCAATAAAGGTCTCAGTTTTGGAAAAAATGTGATCGATTGGACTGTGCACAGTCCAAATGCATTCCATTTTCACATAAAAGAGTATAAAAAGATAAGTAAGAATGCTCAAACCAGTGCCTTTCAAACTGTTGCTACTGCCTGCTGAGACGGGGGAAATAGATTCTTCAATTACTTTGGTGTTTGTTACCCGACTGTAATAAAATTTACACAGATGATCAACATTGATAATACATATATGTGTAACAAAAATCAAAGCTGTATTTTCAAAATGGTGGCTTTGGCAGGTTTTGTAGTACTGTATTCAATTTGCGGTGGTGCGGGGGTTGACCCGAAATTTGAAATAAACTTGATCTGTGTATGGTATACAGGAACCTACATACCAAGTCTAGTGTCTCTAGATCTAATAGTCTCCGAGATCGATGCGTTGATACGGACAGACAGACAGAAAGACGGACATGGCTATATCGACTCGGCTGTTGATGCTGATCAAGAATATATATAGCTCATGTATTTGGAAATGCCTCCTCCTGCCTGTAACATACATTTGCAGTACTTTATAACTCCCTTTTTCCCATTTTTATTGGGAACAGGCAGTAAAAAAGACGAGTGCAACGTAAAACCAAAGCAAACGACATACAATAGTCAACAGCACCAACAGCAATAATAACGAGCACGAGCAGCCACGCAGGAAGTGCCCGCGCGTGCCAAGGATAACATGTTTATCCTTGTGAGATAATGAGCAGCAATATGCTCTCCATAAGCACACAGCAACACAGGAAAACAACAAGAAAAACAAAACAGGACAACGCCCAGACCTTAAGGAAGAGAGAGAGCCCAAATTGTGGCAAATTGCACATAAGGATATGCAATCCCAAAGAAAGTCAAAAGATTGCAACAACCTCGTATATGCGACAAACAGATTCCCTGAACTAGAGTTGCACATCATATGAAAAGTGCCTCAACAATTACTTTTCTGAATATCAATAAAAGAGTGATAGCTGCTTGGAAAAACATAGGTTGAAAACATATAGAACATCTAATATCGATACTTTCCATGGGGTCATCGCAGCAATTGCAGCTTTACTCTAGAGTGTAGACTAGAGGTGGCAAAACATCGATGTACGTGCCATCATTAATTATACTCTTTTTTTAAATTTTTTTGAAAAAAAAAAAGAGTATATTGGGTTTGAGAAATGTCCGTCTGTCCGTCCGTCTGTCTGTATGAATGCAGGTTTTTTCCACAGTTTTGAAGCTAGAGCAACCAAACTTGGTATGCAAGTTGCTATATACCATAGGCAGACAAAGTGTCAAAACTTCCAAACTTGAAAGATTTGACCAAAAATACAATTGCCACGACCACTTCTGAGTCCGCAATGAGGCTATAAAAGAGTATATCGCAGTCGGGTGCATCCGACTGCAACGTTATTACTTGTTTTGACCTGTAAAACTATCAAATTGAGAACCATATCATATCATTTTATTTTTCTGTAAACACACATTTTTCAACTGACGAAACATTGGCAGATGCGGTTAATTCTAGTTTTAGTGAAAGCTATCTAAAAGAGGGGGAGAAAGATGTTGGGTGGGCGGGTGTTGATTGGTAAAAACTCATAAATATACAGCAAAGCTGCAGTGCCTGTTTGTGTTCGAGTTTGATCCAACAAGATGGCGGGCGCATAAACAAATAACATTCAAACACACACAGTGACGCATGATGCATATGCATGAGAGCAAGTCAATGTTGATGTTGAATGCGTGAGTGAAAGTAAAAACTGGGTGGGCGTGGTTTTGGTTGTGGGTGGCAGCTTCGCGGTTGCGGCCCAAAAGACTGATTTTGATTTGCATAATCCCGGTTTAATGTTGTTCGTGTTGCTGATGTGTTGTTGTAAGTTCACTTTTTGTTTTTAGTTGCAACTAAGGAAAACATACCAAACAAACTGTACACAGAGCGCATCAACTCAAATGCAATTGTATTTAGCTTCGTTTCCTTATTAGCTCTGTATAAAAATCGCATGTGGCGGCTGCCAAATGATGAGCCACGACTTACAAGCACCGACCGCAACTGAGAACATGGGCCAAAGTTTTGCCAGTTAATGTCAGCAACAACAAAGAGTCGAGTCTACGAGCCTACCAAGACACAATCAAGCAGCACACTTAACTTGTCCAGTGCCTCTCAAACTGTTGTTTCTGCTTGCTGAGACGAGGGTAATAGATTCTTCCATAGCTTTGGTGCTATTTATACGATCGCAATGAAATTTACGCAATCGATCAACGTTGACAACACATATATGGCTTTATCGACTCGGCTGTTGATCCTGATCAAGAATATATATAGTTTATATAGTCGGAAATGCCTACTTCTGCCTGTTACATGCATTTGCAGCACTTTATAACTCCCTTTTTCCCATTTTTAAAGGGAACAGGGTGTAAAAATGATATTAGAAAAATTTTACTTTGACAAGTGAATATCAACTTGATATTGCTTTTTTTTCTGTGTAGGTGTATCATTTGTGGGATCCGCAAAAATGCATATGCATGGGTTTGTTAGTGTAATACGTAAGTTCATGTATTTATGCAGGACCTTCAATGCATCCCTTTCGACTTGCACTTGAATTTTAGCACAATTCCAAGCCCAATTGTAATGCAACTTTATTGATTTTGATTACGAAATGGATCAAACTTGCAGCTTAGCAGAGTGTCAGGTGACATTTGACAGCAACCCCTGCGAAAATCATTTATATTGAAAATGACAAATGCAGAGCTTTCCCGACCAGTGCCATTCATTCATTTATACATATATGGGCATTTCCACCAAAAAGTCAACCAGGGCAGAAAATTTAAAAGTCATTATTGGTACCTAATACTTTTTATACTTTGTTTTCCAAAATGGAAATAAAGTGTATATTGGGTTTGTGAAATGTCCGTCTGTCCGTATGAATGCAGTTTTTTTGCACAGTTTTGAAGCTAGAGCAACCAAACTTGGTATACATGTTGGTATATACCATAGGCAGACAAAGTGTCAAGATTTCCCCCCCAGCCCCACCCCTTCCCCCACAAACCGCAAAAAACTATATCTTCTGCAGTTTTGCAGCTAGAGTCACCAAATTTGGCATGAAGACTACTGATGACATCCTCGACCGAACTGTACAAAAAAAAATGCCACGCCCACTACCGCCCCTGCAATTGAGAAAAATCTGTATCTCCTACACCCTTATAGCTAGAAACCCCAAAGTTTGCAGTATGAATACTTTTGATCTCATCGATAGTTTGGAGAAAAAATTTTGACACGCCCACCCCCGCCCCAGTAAACAGAAAACAGAGTATATCGCAGTCGGGTGAGCCTGACTGCAACGTTCTTATATATGCTTTTATCGATGTAAATCGTTAGAAACTGACTAAATCTAAATGAAACAAGTAAGAATACTCTAGTCAAGTTGCATTTCAAGCAGCTCAGCGGCAATACAAGCAAGCAGCGCACTTAACTTGGCCAGTGCTTGTGAAACTGTTGTTTCTGCCTGCTGAGACGGGGTTAATAGATTCTTCCATAACTTTGGTGTATCTAAAATTTAAAATAAATTTGATCTGAGTAAACCAACATGCCAAGTTCGGTGTCTGTAGTTTCTGAGCTCAAAACTAGCTGCATTTTTAACAGTATTTTTGTCTTATGCTGAAAGTGCGTACTATTCGCAGAGGTTGGAAAATTCGTTAGGGAAATATGGAAAATTCGCGGAAAACCGTTGTACACAACTTTTTTGTTTATCATCCGATCAGCTTCAAGCTCATTTTCAAAGATCTATATACAATTTTAACGATGACTACATACAAGTTTTTCCGAAAAAGTCGGTGGAAAATGGGTGGAAAACTGGTTTTTGACTTTTACTTCTATGCGTGATAAAAGAAATATAAATATTAAGCGTTGTACTATGCATGCCTTTCGTTATTGTTTTCTGGTAAAGCCAATGCTGGCAGAGGGCTTTATGTGTATAAGTTCGAAAAATGATTCGGATATCTTTGTATGTGTGTCCATTGGCATTGCCAACTGATCGGCGCTCCCTGCTTATGCTTTGAACCCTTTATACGTTCGTCTCCCGCTCTCTAGCGGTGCTTTGCTGAGTTGAATTGATCGTTTTTTTCTTTCCTTTCTCTCCTCAGGTCTTAGCAGAGCCATGCATGTATGCAAGTTGCTCTCTGCTACGTTTAAAAATATATAAAAATTCATTAATGACTGCACCACCCACTGAGTGGAAAGTGGGTGGTAAACAGAGTAAAAATTTGATTTTTTGTGCGATTTTCAACAAATTTATTTTCAATGATCTATGTTAACGACGAAAATGCTTAAATAAGTCACATGCCATCGGACACTGAGCCAGCGGCCGGTGTTGACCGGCACTGGCTGCAATATTGTCAAAACGCTGCCCAAGCGTCTGAGATATTTCCGCTTAGAGCCAACTGCATCGAAACAATTCCAAGTAACTCCAAATCACGCCACACGCTAGCGCTGTGGCCATGCACTCGCTTACGCTGCCGCGGCGGTCGTCTCTGCCGCTGCCTCTACCACTAACAACATTTTGGTTATATGGGGCCAGCTTAGGAATTAGCTGTTAGTCTCATTTTTGTAAGCCTAGATAACGGATGTTTGTTTCCTAATTACATTAACAAATCATTTACAAATCAAATTAATAATCCTTTAACTCCAATACGAAAATTCATTATAAGCTGCATTCCAATTTTTGGAAAGTTCAACCCACTAAGTAGAAACTGGGTGGTAAACAGGGTGAAAGCTGAGTTTTTTTATGATTTTCATCAAGCTTATTTTCAAAGATCTAATTGAATTTCATTATGAGATGCATACCAATTTTCCTCCAAATATAGAAAATGGGTGGTCAAAGTTAAGATATCTTGCGATTTGCTTCAAGCTCGCTTTAAAAGCCACGCGCACAAAAATATATGCAACGTTATTTTCAGATTTTTGAAAATCCGCTCGAAATGTCGGAAACTGGTCGGTCTGCATAAAAACTAGGTGAAAAACGGGCGAAAAAAAACCGACTGACGGACGGGAAGAGAAGGCTTTTAAAAAGAGCGGAAAGGCGGGATTTCTGCATGTTCCCAAAATAATCAACACACGACGGGCGGACGAAATCAATTTTCTTCCTGTTTCCATTTCTACTTCAAATTCAGGTTTCAAGGTCTGTCTTAAAAATCGTTGCGCGTGTGAGTCAGAGTGAGGAAAATGTACGCACATGGGCGGGAAATGGTGATAAAGCTCACAGATTTGGAATGGCGGATGAAGCTGCCGGTATTTACTAGTACTTACATATATATATATACCACTAGAATTTTCAGGCGTGCGGTGCTACGCTCGTATAACATCATATTCGCTCGAAAATTGAACTTCGCCTCTACAACCTTAACTAACAGTTTTCTAGCCAATGGGGTAAATTTTCCGGTATTGAATTTTCTTATTGATATTTGAAAATGAGTTTGAAGCAAATCGCATAGAAACACAACTTTCGCCCATACAACCACCCGTTTTCCGCTCAGGGAGATGAATTTTCCGGAACATTGGTAAACAGTCATAAATCATTTTTATATAGATCTTTGAAAATAAATTTGAAGCTGATAAGATGATAAACAAAAAAATTTCTTACAATGGTTTTCGAGAATTTTTCACATTTTCCGACCGAATTTTCCAAGATCCGGGATTAGTTCTAACTTTCGGCATAGGCCTAAGCTACTATGAACATTTCAGCAATCTTTTTCTTTTGATTTGGGCCCTGCGATGATTGCCAATCGCCATCGCCAGTGAGGACAAACTCTTTATACATAAAAAAATATATATATATAAAAAAAACATAGATAAGCTGTGTTCAAAATCATAATTATACCCTTTCAGATGGTATTATAATTTTGTCCGTCTGTTTAAATGCGAACTAGTTCCTCAGTTTTCGAGCTATCGTGATGAAACTTGGCACAGATGCTTCTTCTTTCTGCAAGCAGTACATATGTAAGAATCGGCCAGATCGGACCACTATAACATATAGCTGCCATAGGAAAGATCGGTTGAAAAATAAGTTTTATTATGCAAATCTTTTCTGCAAGGGTATATATCTTCGGCACGACGAAGATAACATTTCTTTCTTGATATTTAGCTAATTCCTTTATTTCAAAGATGAGGCGAACCATATTTGTTTTTCCAAAATAATTATACTTAACACAGAGTATTTAAAAGTCGGAAACATCATTCGAAAGAGCTCCTTTTTCATATTGCCACTCTCCCGATTGTACCCTATGCTTTTTGTGGGTATTTTTTTTTAATTTTCGTGCTACGGGTTAAGCGGCCCTTGGCTTTTGGTTCAATGTATTTACCTTTGCGCCTTGTCACGCCCCCCCGTCAACACATGCTTGCCACTCGCCTCTTTGTTTTTTGACTTGGTTTTAGTTTAACAAGGAACGTGCTCATACAATTGCAGCCAAAAAAAATAAAAACACATCAACAACAACAACAAGGAAAAAAGAGCAAGTACAAATAGCGAGTGGATTGGAAAACAGCAAGAGGACTGGCAGGAGGTCGAGAAAAGCAAGCAAACAGAAAAACACAAAGCGTCGAGGATTGATTGAATTTCGAATTTTTAAGCATTTCGCCGCAGTCCAAAATTTCGAAGCCAAATTGCAAAGGCGAAGTGCATGGCACCGAAAACTGCAAAGAAACACAAAAAAAAACCATAAAAATACAAAAAAAAAAAAAAAATGGAGGCATTAAAGCTGAGCTCAAAAAAAAGATATATTTCAAACAGAATACTTGTTAAACATTTTTTTATACTATTTTCTTTTGCTTTTTGTGTGCTCTGAGAAATACTTTATTAAAAAATAGTGTGCTTAATTGTCAGTCATAACAGATATGGGCTAATCCTGCGTTGCGCACATTACATTCGTACGCAAATTTGCTTGTTAATGTTGACACAGGTAGCGTTCACATTAGTATATTTTAATGACATTTTTTTGCAAATTCTTATCTTTGGGAGTACTTTTAAACCTATTTTTAAATAAAAGATTAACCGTTTTTCAAAACAAGTTTGCTTGTTTAAAGTTGCGTTGCGGACGTTCTAAAAAATGGAAGTGACTTTGAGGCTTGTGTGCACTTGGGCATTTTATAGCGAATTTTGCATAATATTTAAAAAAAATGCATGTACTAAAAATAAGTAGAATATATGACCATATCAATCCAGCTTAAAAATTAATGATAATTAGTCCCGTTAAAAAAAAATCATTATGTTTTGTCTGTTGCGGACGTTACGTCCGTCAAGACGACACTATGCAACAGCCAAAATGCATCAGGGGTTAAAGTAACTTTTTCTCATGAAGTATGGGCTCCTAATTACAAAAATAATTTTTTTTTCTTAGGTAGACTTTTTTTTTAAGTTTTCAAAGCTTTCTTTGTTTAGAAACTAGAAATTTTTCAAAGTGAGTTCAAATAATTTACTATAGCTTGCGGATTGCAGCACCGATTTTTAAAAACAATACATCAAATGAAAGTCAATATGAAGGCCTACAAAGAAGTCTCCTTCATTTTGGACATTTTGTTAATAGTTTTGGAGATATTGAGTCCAATTGAAAAAATTTTTATTTGATATTCAATTTGAAAATTCGAAAAAAGGTTTAAAAAAAATGCATGCCGCTAAATTCTTCTTTGAGCATAGAGATTCATTCATAACGTTTTGAAAAAATCATCACTAGTTAAAATCTGTGGTAGAACTTCCAAACTATAGCCATTTGAACAAATCAACATTTTTCAATTTTTTTTCGGTTTCCCAATTGCAGCGCCACAGTCCAATTGGTTTTGGTTGGAAAAATTTAGTTTTTGAATGAAAACTTTTTTTGTTTTTCAAGACATCTCAACCAACAAATTTCTTCAAAATCGGACCCCAATATACTATAGCTGCCATGGGAACGACCGGTTGAAAAAGTCTCTATATGGTAGCTATATAATATACTAGCATTTCTCGGCCAATACCAAAATCATATTCGCACGACAATTTAACTTCGCCCCTACAACCTAAACCAACAGTTTTCTACCCAACAGGGTTATTTTCCGGGAAAAAAGGTATGCAGTTTTTAATGAATTTTCATATACATAGATCTTAGAATATTAATTTGAAGAAAATCGCACATAGCCTCAACTTTGGCCTTTTTACCACCCACTTTCCACCCGTGAATGTGAATTTTCCGGAAAATTGGTATGCACTTTTAAATGAATTTTCATATAGATCTTTGAAAATGAGTTTGAAGAAAATCGCATAGAAACTCAACTTTGGCCTTTTTACCACCCACTTACCACCCAGGGGGTGAATTTTCCGGAAGATTGTTATGCAGTTTTTAATGAATTTTTATATTGATCTTTGAAAATGAGTTTGAAGCGATTCGCATAAAAACTCAACTTTCGCCCATACAACCTTTACCACTCATTTTCCACCCAGAGGGGTGAATTTTCCGGAAATTTTTTTTTTTTAATTTTTTTGAAAAAAATAGATATAGCTGCCATAGGAACAATCGGTTGAAAAATAAGTTTTTGTATAAAAAAATTTTTTGTTTTTCAAAATAACGCAACTAAACTCACTATTAGTTTTAGCTCCTTTCACATATGTTAAGAAAATTTCATCGCAATCGGACCACTATATATTATGGCTGCCATAGGAACGAATATAGCTTTGGCACGGCGAAGATAACATTTTTTTCTTGTTTTATATTTATATTAGTTAGTTCTTGTTGTTATTAAAGTCTTATAAAATTACTTTCATCAAGTATCATCTCATTTGACAACGTAAATATATAGAGAAAATGGTCTAAAAACTAACAAAATACGGGCAAAAAGCAACCAGTGGGTTCGTTCATGATTGATTATTGAACTGAATTGTTTAATTTTAACATTTTCTAACAATTTATATCGATTAAAGCATATAATTCAGAAGAAATAGGTATTAATAATGACTTTGAAATTTTCGGTGCTGGCTGAACTTTTTCTGGAAATGCACATATGATCATACAAATTTCAGTCTAGAAAAAGAATCAAATAAGTTCAAAATAGCTATTTTAAAATATTGTTTATGATTTTAAATGAAGTAAGTGATTTATGGAATATCACGGACATGTTTGAATCTGCGATACTTCGCACATGTATTTTCAATCAGATTAGCAGCTTAGACTAAATATATATATGAGAAAAATAAAGCTTAATCTGAACTTAAGCTAAAACATAGCTATATGTTAATCAAAGAAATACAATTTTATTATCAAATCAATAAATTTAAATTTATATTTTGTTTTCAATTACAGCTTGACTTAAGTAAGTGAAAGGATGAGGATGATTTAAAAATGCAGGACATTCGAAATACAGGAATATATGTATTCATTGACCCTTTGAAGAGTGCCAGCCAACTGAACTGAACTGAGTTGAAGCTATGTAAGCTGTTTCGTTGTTAACCAGACTAGAATATCAGTTTACATAGACAAGGACACGTCCATTGCTGGCAATAAGTGCAGTCGGCTCGAAGAAGTTACAGAAAGAGCAAAAAATGGACAAAGGGATAAAAAAGGCATATGGCAAAAAGTGTAAAAAGGACTTGTGCATATTGAATTACGCGACAAGTGCAAGCAAGTTTGAGGCTTTTTAAACTGTTTATGCTTTAGAGAGTGGGTGCAACTGGGTGAAAGTGGGTTGAATGTGGGTGCAAGTGGGTTAAATGTTGGTCGAATGCATGAGAAACGGTTGACTGGTTGCATGTGTATGCGCCAGCCTCTGTCAGCTATTAGTGTGATTGCGTAGTGAGTGCGACTAAGTGAGTGTATGAGCGCCTTTATTTTGTTATAACAATGGTAAAGTTTCAAGCAGCGCCCACGACCACAGACCATGCCCACAAGCCCACAAACCCCATTGAATTCCGCCTCCGTTCCGGACTACCCCGCATCGCTCAATGGCTGCTGCAAACACTTAACACAATCAATACACACACACACACACACACACACACAGAACCATGAACGCTAGGGCAATGTGAAAATGAGTGAAAGAAAATGAGTTAATGGAAATTTTTAGCAACTATTGTGATTTGACAGCTGCGTGTAAACTTGAGCACAAAAGAGGACGACGCTCAGCGAAATTCTGTTAAAGTGTTGAGCAGTTGAGCAACTTCGCAAGGCGGTCAAAACTGCCAGTTTAAAGAAAATTGCAAAGGAAACTCTCTAAAAGCAGCGAAGCAAGCTGAGGAGTGTTAGCAGCCGCAGTTTTCAGTTTCCTGTTCCCAACTTGACAGCCAAATAGCAGCTTTTGTGAACAGCTAAGAAAATAAAAAAATGAAGAAAAAATAAAAAGAAAATGCAACTTGAACTTTACTTCAAAAACAAGAAAGAAATGTTATCTTCGGCGTGCCAAAGATATATACCCTTGCAGAAAAGACTTGCATAAGAAAACTTATTTTTCAACCGATCGTTCCTATCGCAGCTATAAGACATAGTGATCCGATTTTGACAAAATTTAGTCAACATGTGTAGAACGTACTATAATTTAGATGTAGTGAGTTTGGTTGAGTTATTTTGAAAAACAAAAAACTTTTTCGAACAAAAACTTACTTTTCAACCGATCGATCCCATAACAGCTATATGTTATAGTGGTCCCATCTGGCCAATGCTTGCAGAAAGAAGAAGCATCTGTGCCAAGTTTCATCACGACAGCTCTAAAACTGAGGGACTTGTTCGCAAATAAAAAGACAGGCAGACAGACGGACATGACTCGGCTGTTGATGCTTTTTTCTGAGACGTCTCCTTCAATGCGTTACACATTTCGCGACAAAATTATAATACCCTCTGCAAGGGTATAATAATAAGTGACAAAGAAAGTGCTAAGATGCGTAGTTGGAGACAGAACTACGCACAGATTCCACACACACACACACATGGACACAGTCCAGTTCAATAAAAACGCTTGAATTGTTGCGATAACTCCCAATACACCAACGTATCATTATCCATGATAGATGCAGAGAGCGCGAGCGAGCTAGAGAAAGAGAAAGAGATGCGGTAAATGGATTATGGTGGGAGGAGGGGGAGGGTGTTAGTTGAATGAACTGTGAATTCCCAATAAACAAAACGGGTCCGTACCGGATCCGTTTTGACGGATATTTTGTTATTTTATTTTTATTAATTTTTTTTTGGCCAGTTTCTTTTTAAGTGTGAATTGTAACAACTTTTCTGCCAATTAGAAAGGTAAAAGTTAACTTTAACAATTTTCCTGCCAACATTACATTATTTAACATTTTTATTATTATAAACATTTTATAAATATCAAATAAACTCAAATTATAATTTGGGTAAATTGGGTCCGAAAGGGATCCGATATTCCAATAAAAAACGGATCCGAAACGGACCTGCATCGGTATATCATGAAAAAACGGATCCGAAGCGGATTCGAAACTGATCCGAAGCGGATTCGATACTGATCCGAAGCGGATTCGAAACGGATCCGTAACGGATCCGCTGCGGACCCGAAACGGGTTTCGTAAATCAGTCCGTTATTTCGGCTAAAACGGATCCGTCACGGCTCCGCAACGGATCCGCATCCGTTTCTGTGTTTATTGGGTTGGGATTGCTTTCGGTGCTCTGTCTCAAGGCAACAGCTGACGCCACCTTTGCTGCCAGCCAACATCATTCATTCATTTATTCAAGTCGTGAAAGAAAAGAAAATGGAAAGCCTTACGGCTGCACTGGAAACTTGACAGTTGCGTGCTTTAGCAGTAGTAAAATGTTATACAATTCGAGTATTTAAAAAAAAAAATAAAAATGATTTATTACATTCAAATAAGTGAAGTTGATTTCAAGTAAAGCCAAGCCCTTTTGCTTATTCTAAATTTATTTTTGTGTTTCCTATGTTCGTCGACTTATAAATTGTATGTATAATCCTAACATGCTGAATATTTCATAACGATTGGATAAAGCACAGAGCAACATGCTACATCAGAGTGCAGAGTACAGGGTAACTTCTGGTTAAGCACTATCGAAAATTGTCATTTCAGTTGCATTTTTTGAACTGTCTCAGTCTCTGCCACCTTGTCCTAAACATATTTTAGCTAATGCCACGCCTTCTGGCTGTCTGCCTGCGCTTGCTTCATCATCATATACCAGCCTCTAGTCTCCAGTGGCTGTGAGCCTTGATTAATGATCGACTTCGTCGCTGACGGTGCCATAAAGACGCCTGCTCAAATACTTCAAGGAAAATTAGTTTTTCAGCCTGCCGCACAGTACAGCAAGTGTATGGGTAATCGGATAAAAATCATAGCTCCAGTGATTACGGACACCATCCCCCGATTAGATTCTTCAACACTTGATGTCAGACAAGGACATTCCCATCACACAACAAGAAAGAAAAATTATCTGTTGCCACTGCAGAAAAGTTGCCCATTTGACAGATTGGCCAAAAAACCCACAGACACGATTAAGGTACACCCACGCACAGGCACGGGCAATAAATTTGAACACATCAAGGAACGTCACGAAAATTATTACTGTACTAATTTGGAACTTAAAATTTTTTTTTTTTTTTACAAGAAATAATATAATTATTTTCTTACATTCAACTAATAAACAACATAAACATTTTTGAACAAGACACTTATATCTTATACCTGCGATAGAAACCATCAGTTGAAAACTAAGTTTTCTTATGCAAATGTTTGCTGGAAGGGTATATATCTTCGGCACGCCGAAGATAAAATTTCTGTCTTGTTTCTTTCAAAAAAATTAAAAAAAGAGTATATTTATTTATGACTGTATACCAATTTTCCCGAAAATTTTACGACCCTGGGCGTTAAATGGGTGGTCAAAGTTTTATTGGCGAAAGTTGAGTTTTTATGCGATTTGCTTCAAACTCATTTTCAAAGATCAATATAAAAATGCATTAAAAACTGCATACCAGTTTTTCAGGAAATTCACGTGCCCGGGTGGAAGGTGGGTGGCAAAAAGGCCAAAGTTGAGTTTCTGTGTGATGGGCTTCAAATGAATATTCTAAGATCAATATGAAAATTCAATGAAAACTGCATACCTTTTTTCCGGAAAATTTACCCTGTTGGGTAGAAAACTGTTAGTTTAGGTTGTAGGGGCGAAGTTAAATTTTCGTGCGAATATGATTTTATACGGGGAGTAGCACCGCACGCCGGAAAATGCTAGTTGGTAATAAAGTGTTAACAAATTCATCAACTCTTCCTGATTTTCGTTCACTCTTTTCTCCAAATTCTGTTCCGTTGAGCTTTTGGTTGTCACTGCAATTTTCTCGACATCTTGTCGCCCCACTCAATTATGCGGGTGCGAATTACATTTATCTAAATTATCGGCATTATTTGCGGCGCGTTATTAAAATCTAACGCAGACATCTTGTTATCCCTGTTCATCTTGTACCCCCGTTCATGTTGGTGCTCCTGCTCTTTCTCGTTTTCCTTTTGATTCTACTTTTCTTGTCATCAGCATCTTTCCGTTGTGAGCTTTTGCTTTTTAACGAGAAATTATAATGCCATTGTTATTGTTATTGGTGTTGTTCTTGTCGTTGCCGCGATGCCATCAAAATCTAAAAACGAAGAGCGGAGAGCAATGAGTGCAGAGGCAAGCAAAATGCGCGTCTTTTATGACTTCCGTTTGGCTAAAATGGCGTAGTGGGACCAGCAGGGCCAACGGGGCCAAGAAGATGGAGTGCCTTGGAGGGAGGCAAGTAGGTCCCGACGGCGACTGCAGCTCAATATTTTGAGTCCATGCCCGAGTGCGTCGCCTGCCATGGCTTTTTGCCTATCCCCACCCCACCACACCCACAATGAACCACCCCAAAGTGCAGGCTGCACAGACGCAATGCACACTGCCATCGTTGACTTTTGTTTGGCAAAATAAAATTCACAAACAAAATTGTAACGAATAGTACAATAAACTGTCAGTTTAAATATGACAGACTCTCTGTTTGCGCGCAGTCTCTGCGCCTTCACCTTCTCTATCCCAAGTGTCCTCTTGCGTACCCACAATGCGATAGTAACAACAACAGAAACAACACAGCAACAGCATGCACATCACCCCCACTTCATTGTCCTGACTGCCGTGTACATACTTAAACATCCACCGTCAAGTGGTGTGTATTAAAAGCAGCAGCAGCAGCAGCAAATGCCAGCTATCAGCTGGCAAAGATGCACTGTGCTCAATGGAATTCTCTCTCAGTGGTTCTGCCTCACAGTGAGTGTGTGTGTGTGTGTGTGTGTGTGCCCCTACTTCCGTACTGCATTGTGCGCTTTTGTGTCTTTGAGCTTGTCGCTACTTTGCGCGATGCATTCCCAGCGGCTGTCGTCTCTGTCTCTTCTCATCCATATTTCTCTTGTGACTTGGCTGTGCAGCAACGCACCAAAAAGCTGGCCAAAAAACTTAGCATAAATCAAGAGTGCAATGCGTCTGAATTCATAATAACTTCTCTAAATAATTTAATTTAATTTAGAATTTTTCAGATTTGTTTTTAGGTTAAAGCATTTAAATTTAACCCTAACTGCTGATCCGTTTTAATATGTTTTCGTTTTTTTCTAAACAGTAAAATATTTTTTCTAATTGCGAGCATTTTAAATGTTTTTTTATTTTTTATACTTTGCAATACATATTCACTTTTTATATGTGTAATTTTTTTTTTTAAGTGTTTATTTATTTTATAGATTGCTGTTACTGTTATTAGTAACTTATTCTATAGTGAATAAAAAGTTTCATCCAAATATATACATATGTACATGTTTCAGCCTAGATAATAGGGTGAATAATTTAATAAGATTATTGTCAAATTCGGTTTGGCAAATCAGTTGGGTGAACTCTCCGGAGTCTCCTTCTCGCCCTCACTCCGTTAATCCGTCGCGCTCTCAGGAGCCTTTGCGCCATTTGGTTCAGATGGCCTGCGAGCTTGGCCAAGTATGCAGTAGCATGTGACATCTCCGATTTTCGGTATTTGGAGCTAATTTTCAATGTCTCCATTACGAATATACCATGCTGCACCAGTCATTCTTCGTAAGATTTGTGACTGTGCCACTCGTATTTTGTTGATGTTCGTCTTTGATGCAATGCCGTAAACCTGGATACCATATCTCCAAATGGGTGTCAAAACAACCTTGTAGATGTTCGCCTTGTTTTTAAGCGATAACTTAATCCTCGCAACACATGCGTCTTGCCTTTGCCTTGACGCGTCCAGCTACGTCAGTTATGTGGCTCCGCAATGTTAGCCGCTTGTCCAGTGTGACACCAAGATACCTGTGGGCATTCTTCTGCTCTAAGAGCTCTCCAGTAGAGGTGCCTTTTCTAAGGGTATACATTACTGAAACACACTTATGGGCGTTTATAGCGATATTCCATCGGCATGGCCAGTTTTCAAACTTTTTTTAGTAGATCTGGAGGTGATCTGTTGCAGTATAGACGCAATTGTCTCTGGCCAGAACTGCAGTGTCATCTGCAAAGGTGACAACAAGTAAGTTGTTGGGGTCCGACATCGGCATGTTCTCGAAAGCTGTCATGTCATGCAGGCTATAAAGAGTTGGCCACAACACGCTACCCTGGGGTACGCCAGCTCTGACTCTCTTTGATTGAGAAGACAGCCCGTCCTAAACAACTTTAAAGGAGCGCACGTAAAGGAAACTTTTGACGATAAGGTAGAGCTGTGGGTTGAGTAATCCTTTAAGCTAATGCAAAAGTCCTGCATGCCACACTCTGTCAAAAGCCTGTTGAATATCCAAATAAGCTCCAACAACATACTCCTTTCCATGGAATCCATCCAGAACAATGTATACAACTCGGTGGCGTTGCACGGGCATGCCGTGCCTGAGCCTGAAGCCAAACTGAAATTTCGGGATTGCCCTTTTGACCTCCCTGGTCTCAAGAATTCTTCTAAGAATACAGCTTTCCAACATTTTGCCAAATGCTGGCAGAAGACTTATCGGCCGATAAGAGTCCAGTTCATCTGCTGGCTTCCTACTTCTGTGTAACATGATGATGTTAGCCTTCTTCCAGGCGCCTGGGAAGTGCCCGAGTCGAAGAGCAGCGTTGAAAATCAGCACGAGGAATAGCAAAGCTCGGCGAGGGAGCAGCTTGATGGAGCGATTATCAAACTGGTCCTCGCCTGGAGCCTTGCCATTGCGAAGTCCTTTGATTACATTTTCCACTTCAGTAAGTCTGATTGGGGCTACGGGAAGGGCCATCTGCAGAGGCGCTTCTAGAGACTCAGTCAGTAGCTGCACTCCTCTTGTCGACGCTGTCTCGAACGGCTGAAATCTTTCCTCCAGATTTTTCGCTGGGAGGATCTTGCCCAAGAACCATCAGGGTTTCGAACTGGAAACTTCGGTGCAACTTGCCTCTTGAATCTCCTTGTAAGCTTCCAGAGCGCAAACTTCGGGCTTTCATCGGGAGTAGCTTTTTCCAGCATGGCTTCTGTGGCTTCTCTTTTTAATATGGCGAGTACTTTTCTCACCCTGTTGGAGATTCTGCGGTACAGCCTGTCAAACGCCGGGTCATTGGTCCTGATGAACTCGCGTCTGAGGCGTTTCTTAAGTGTTAGAAGAGAGGGTGAAGCTGCTGAGCGCGTTGTTACCAGGAGTTGCACCTGCTGGAGCCGCAGTTTGGGCTGCTTTTTTGGCCTTTGTAATAAAGGTTTCAACGGCTTTATCAATCTCATCCGCCGTGCTTAACTCCGTATTGATATTAAATGCATTGTTCAGCTCCTCTTGGAAAAGTCTAATATTGGCACCAGGGGGAACAAGTCGCGTCATTGGAGTAGTGCGCTGTGGCGACATTGATAGCGAAGCAACCAAAGGCAAGTGGTCTGATGTTAATTCATGCTCTTCACGCACCGGAAGCAGACTGTTCGCTATTCCCTTGTACATGTAAAAGTCGATGCACGTGGGTGTATCCCTCCTGTTATACGGGTAGTAAGTGGGCCTGCCGGTGGCTAGCACTTCAGTTGCACTACAGGTAATTGCATCATGAAGCGCAGCGCCTCTCGCGTTCGCCATCATGCTACCCCAGACATGATGCTTTGCGTTGAAGTCGCCTCCAACTATAAATTTTTGACCAAGCTGATCCAGTAGTCTGCCAAAGTCTGGTGTACTCCACGGCAAGACGGGTGGAAGGTACGCTGCAGCCACCGCGATTTCGCCCAAATTGGTGGATACCATTACAGTTGCCAACTGTACGTGGTTAGTTGTGATCGGTTGAAGGTGATAGTGTACTAATTCCTGCCTGACTAGCACACATGCTCCTCCTCTTGGGCGGCATCCAGGGTGATCTGCTCGATAGCAGGTGTAACCTACCATATTGAAGTAGGCGCCAGCGTCTAAGAAGGTCTCTTAGATAAGCATGATGTCAATTTCATGCCTGCTCAGAAACACTTTGAGCTCATTAGTATTTGGGATAATACTACGAGCGTTCCATGTACCGAGGCGCAGCACAGAAGCCATTATTTGCGCTGGTTCCACGGCTTAAATCCTCTGAGCTCCTTGATCTCATGGAGAAGCTCAGCGATGGTTTTCTGTAGACCTGCTATGGTCTGCTGCATTGAAATAATGATTTGTGCTAAAGAGCCATCAATTGTCGTTTGCTCATGATGCTGTGGTTGATTTGGATTTGCAACACGCTGATGTCGAAATGTGTAACGCATTGAAGGAGACGTCTCAGAAAAAAAATTGTATATTCGTGATCAGCATCAACAGCCGAGTCAAGTTGTATGTTATAGTGGTCTAATGTAACATAATTTTCAATATGAGCTCAGAAAAATGCAAATCTGCGAACCTAAATATTTGTTACATTTGTTGTATTTTGAGCATTTAAAAAAAACGTGATGCACATATAATTATTTGTATGAGGTATATTGGCTAATATAAATAACAGAGGAAATGAGTTGGGCGCTTTTGCCAAATAATTGTGAGCTCAACTATATTTATATTTTATTTAATGCACCCTATATTATAGTTGAAGCCTTCAAGTGCATTCAAAGCTGCTCTGCTTTTTTATGTTTAATTCACTAATGAGAGGCTATTCAGAAGTTGTATCGTACTCACTAACTACTTTATGAATGCGTTCACTTTTATGAAGTTGTAAAAGTTGACAAAACTTTTATTTGATGGGTACTTTTCAGACTGACCACGGCTGAGATTGTCTATCCCCTCGTCCCTTGCCCAAACTCTTAGCCACACATATATGTATACATCCAAAACATATGTACATATTTATGTTTAGCGCACATCGGCACCCGGATTGCAGTGTGCAATAAAAATAACTTAAAATGCCATATAATAACAATAACAGAAATAATAACAATGACGCTGAATGTGCGCCGCCTGCTGCGGCCATGGGTTCTTGGCTCTTGGTTTCCTTGATGGCTTTGGGCGGGCGAATGTTTACCAAGTGGCAGTTGACTTGACATAATTAAATAGTACCAACGAGAACGCAAGCAACAACAATAGAAATGCTTAAGGTTGACAAAAAAAAAGAAGAAAAACAAATGATGAAAATAACGAGTAATGATATATTCAATGTGTGTGTGTGTATTGGTTTGTTTGTGCAACGAGAAATGAGACACTTTGCGATGGATGTCATTTCGTTGCTGGCACAAATACAATATATGTGTTGTTAAGACGTAGTTTTATTAATAGTTTTAGTAAAGTTAAAATAAAATACAAAAAACCAAAAACAAGAAATCAAGCCATTTTTAGGTACTAAATATACAGCCCTCGCATAAAAGGACCGAATGGTCGTCAGTTGAAAGTTATGCTATGTGTAGACAGTCATCAAATTATCCTGCTACTTTCCCACACATGGAAAAGGCAGACCTGCAGAGGGTAATTAAGGCCCATGTCACACAGGCAGTAAAAGGCCAATAAAATATATATTTCAGTATGTAAAAAACATTTGTTAAAAACTATTGTATGTATTCTATATTTGTATGTTATCTCTGTACCTAAGAAGCATGCGTTTTTAAAACCTTAAGTATATAAGTAAAATCCTTATAGGTCACGGTATATAAACAGTGGTCTGTTCAAATAAAAATTAGCTTAGAACCGAACTCCACCAGTGGTAATTCCTTCTTAAACTCATCTTCGACAGTCTAACTGGTTAAAGTGCTACGCTACGACAAATATATCGAATTCAGTTTATGTGCTGTAATTCAACCAATCAACAAATTAAATAATCTTTTTTGGATAAAAATTTTGGTGACCCCGACCCCTTTGAAGTCGTCTACTAGGTGACACCACTGGAGCCGCATTCGAACCCAATGCTGGAAATTTGAAGTTGTCAACTAGGCGAAAAAGAAAATTCGAGCTTTGCATCTACAGTCCGCATCGCATATCAACAAAAAGGACGAACGACAAAGTAATCGAGGATCTGCTGGACGTCCAAAACGAAATCAGCAAAGATATTTCAAAACTGATTGTAAACTACAAAAAATATTCACCTAAGAGAAAGTCCCAGGATGTTTATTAAACAAGTAAATATGCTCTAGTCGAGGGTTCCCGACTACGAGACTCCCTGCTCCCAACTTGCATTTTAAGCAGTTCAGCGGCAACACAAGCAAGCAGCGTACTCAACTTGCACAGTGCATGTCAAACTGTTGTTTCTGCCTGCTGAGACGGGGGCAATAAATTCTTCCAAAACTTTGGTACTATTTATCCGATCGTGTTGAAATTTACACATCCGAAAGACATTAATTAAACATACATGTGTACCAAATTAAAGGTTTATCTTTCCTTTGCATCCGAAATTTGAAACAAACTTGATCTTCGTATGGTATACAGGAACCTGTATGCCAAGTTTGGTGTCTCTAGCTCTTCTAGTCTCTGAGATCGACGCGTTCATAAAGACAGACGGACAGACAGACGGACAGACAGACGGACAGACAGACAGACAGACGGACATGGCTAGTTCGTCTCGGCTGTTGATCCTGATCAAGAATATATATAGTTTATATAGTCGGAAATGCCTCCTTCTGTCTGTTACACACATTTGCAGTACTTTATAACTCCCTTTTTCCCATTTTTAATGGGACAGGGAGTAAAAATTAAGGCTGAATTTCTCACTGAAAAATGGAACAGTATACAAGCAAATGACATCATCGTAAGACGGGAAGGAATTCTACCAGACAATCAGACAGACGGACATTTCACAAGCCCAATATACTCTGTTTTCTTTTCTCTTTTTTTTTTTTTTAAATTTTAAAAGACTTTAAAAGTACCAAAAAGCTCCAACGGCAAGAAAAGCTCGAATTCTTTACATTTTTTCCTTTTCACCTGCTCGCCTATGTTACTTGAGAGATTGGTGTATCTGATCGGACACTCACACCAAATCTTTCATTCTTGCTGTATATAATGCTAGTCGCCGTTTGCACACTTCGTACTGCTTCGTCTCTAGCGTGGACTGCCGTAGAAAAAATCGGTTGAAAATTGAGTCGTATGAAAACATAATTGTTTCTCAAGGTATTCCAATTAATTTCGCGTATTCATAGTTTTAGTATGCAAGCTCACTGAATTCCATTAAAAGAATTCCAGCTATCATAGAAACAAACAGTCTAGCAGAAAATTTAAATTATTAAAATTATAAAAGCTATGATGGATAAACGCATAGATTCATTTAAATTATGTAAAAATTTTCTAAATTAGTTAAATACTTAAACTTGCATATTTTCACATAATAAAAATATTTTAGTAGATTAAATCTCAAATTCTCTATGTGTATACAGAAAAGTATTAATTTGCCTTGCAACATTATTCCATTATACGATGTTCTACCTATCAATGTTCATATAGAAGTTCGAAAAATCTGACCCAAAATTGTAAATAAGATTTCAAGGAACTTCACTATTCAAGTCGTTATCCTTAACCCTAGTCCAAACCATAACTATAAAAAGTTTGTTGTATTCGTATGTTCTTTTTTGCGGCTTTAAGTGGGTGAATTAAAATGTATGAAAGTTTTAGTGTTGTTTGTTGTTGGTCGTTGGTTGTTGCCAGCGACAATGTTTTGTATGTGTGTATGTATCTGAACGACGCAGTCTCGGCTCATTTGCAGCACTAAATGTTCGAAACAAACAGCAATTAAATAAGACAAATGCCGAAGGAAATTAAAATTGTTGTTGTACTCCTTAAGACTACTTACCTGTTTCTTATTGGGTTTAAAAAGGAAATACACTGTTTGACGACACACACACGCACGAACACATACACACACACACACACACATATATATATACAGCAATAAATTAACACTTTCAAACATTTGTGCAACTCTGTTGCCCAGCTGCTTGTCGTCAAATGAGATAATATGAGAAAATGACATAATATCAAGATGCAGGACAGCATGAAATGTTCAACAAGAGTTTTGAAGGACGAATAAGAGAGATAGAAAACAAGTAAGAATGCTCTAGTCGAATGTGCCCGACTACGAGTTTCCCTGCTCCCAACTTGCATTTCAAGCAGTTCAGCGGCAACAAAAGCAAGCAGTTCACTTAACGTGTCCAGTGCATGTCAAACTGTTGTTTCTGCCTGCTGAGATGGAGGTAATAGATCCTTCCATAACTTTGGCGCTATTTATCCGATCGTAATGAAATTAACGCAACCGATCAACATTGATTAAACATATATGTGTACCAAAAATCAAAGCTGTATCTTTAAAATTTTATCAGTTTGAGTTTTTTGCGATTTGCGGGGGTGCTGTGGGTGCATCCGAAATTTGAAATAAACTTGATCTGCGTATGGTATACAGAAACCTGCATGCCATGTCTCTAGCTCTTATAGTCTCTGATATCTGTGCGTTCATACAGACAGACGGACATGTCTAGTTTTTCTCGGCTGTTGATGCTTATCAGGAATATATATAGTTTATATAGTCGGAAATGCCTACTTATGTCTGTTACACTCATTTGCAGTACTTTATAACTCCCTTTTTCCCATTTTTAATGTGAACAGGGACTGAAAAGAGGAGAGGGAGACAGAAAGAGAGTCACATCCTAGGCTCTGTAAAATATGGGCCAATTTTTATACTTTTTTTTTTAATTTTTTTGAAAAAAAATAAGAAGAGTATATTGGGCTTGTGAAATGTCCGTCCGTCCGTCAGTCTGTCCGTATGAACGCAGGTTTTTTCCACAATTTTGAAGCTAGAGCATCCAAACTTGGTATACATGTTGATATATATGATAGGCAGACAAAGTGTCAAGATCTCCCCCCCAAAACCCACCCCTTCCACCAAAAACCGCAAAAACCTATATCTTCCACAGTTTTATAGCTAGAGTAACCAAATTTAGCACAAGGGTTACTTATCATCTGATTGATTTGACAAAAAAAAATTCGACCACGCCCTCCCCCGCCCCCACAAGTAAGCAAAGTCTGTATCTCCCCCTCCCACTTTAGCTAGAGTCCCCAAATTTTGCAGGTTGAATTCTATTGTCGTATTAAATAGATTGGAAAAAAATAATTTTGCCACGCCCACCCCCACCCTTGCAATCGAGCAATGTTTGTTTCTCCCAAACCTGTAGAACTGGCCGATTCAAACTTAAATTGATGGCAAAACTTGAAAGATTTGAGCAAAAATACAATTGCCACGCCCACTTCTGACTCCGCAAATGGGCTAAAAAAGAATATATCGCAGTCGGGTGCATCCGACTGCAACGTTCTTACTTGTTATATCTAAGATCTTAAAGCTCAGCCTCAATATATTACAGTAGTAATAATTCAAAGAAATAGTAGTTGATTTATCGCTGAAAATGAAATGAATAAATTATACAAGGCAATAAATTTTGAAACATTTTTGTTCCAATAACAGAAACTATAATTTTCTTATGTAAAATCAGTTATCAAAAATGATAATTTTGGCGATCCGAAGAAATATACCCTTGCAGAAAAGATTTGCATAAGAAAACTTATTTTTTCAACTGATTGTTCCTATGGCAGCTCTACGGTATAACGATCCGATATTGATCAAATTTGGTCAACATGTGTAGAACGTGCTGTAATTTAGATTTAATGAGTTTGGTCGAAATATTTTGAAAAACACAAAAGTTTTTCATACAGAAACTTATTTTCAACCGATCGTTCCTATGGCAGCTATATGTTATAGTGGTCGGTCCCTTTTTGAAAAATCAAAAATCTAGCTTTTTCCATTTAGCTCGTTCAGGTTCAGAGACTGATTTTAGATAAGAAAATAATAGTGGCTATTCTTGGTACTGTTGGCTGTTGCTGTTGCACAGTGATATTTATAAAACTACAGCTGAGACGTTCTGTTCATTTAATTTAATTATATTTTAATTTATATTTCAAAATTTTGATGTTATTAAGTTCAAGTGTTGATTTACTAGCCATTCATTTAGCAAAAAAGTATTATAGAATTTTAATCACTTTGTATACGCAATATTTGAATTCAATGCAAAAAAACTACAGTTTAAATTGCATTTATTTACTTTATATTGTAGTATATTGTATACTGTATATAAAATTGTATATATAAATTTGATGTTGTGCAGGACAACCAAAGAAATATCAGTACAAATTGTTTAGCAAACCATTTTCTCCCCTAAACCCCCCTTTACCCACGCCTCCGCCCATGTCTATAGTTAAATCAGACGAGCGCTAACCGCAGCGATGCGATTAAAATTCAACACAACAATTTGCTCAATTTATGAGCTACATAACTTTTAGACTCAATAAAAAAGGGACAGACGAGGGCCTATCGAGAGGTTCGATTCAGAGGGGAGCTTCCACCTGGGCAGCTTGTAATGCCCCCATGCCAGAAGAGTGTTATAAAACCAAATGATTCTATTAAAATAAAAGTGCCATTCATGCGTAAATCAATTTGCTTTCATGTTGTTTCTGTCGTTGTCCTTGTTATCGTTGTTCTGAGGGGTACATTTGGGTGGAGATTGTATATGGTGTTGGGTGTCTCTTAAATCATAAATTATTTTGCTTACCTTGTTGCCAACAAAATTTGTTGAAGCCAACAATAAAATATTCATTGCTTGTTTATTGAATGTAATTTAACAACAGTTAACCCGCTCAGCGCGTTCCACAGAGCAGCCAATCACAGTAAAAATCGTCCCCCTCCTCTTTGCCAAAAATAAGGGATACCGCGAATGGGTAATCCTGTCTCTGGAGCTGCGACTGCCGCCCTGCCTGCCACCAAAGGGATCTATTACGTGGTATTTAATCAGAGTTTTTACGAGCGTTCGACAATAAAATTGTAAATAGACACAAAAGGATTGCCATTTGAATTTTTATGGGTTGCCAGATATAGAACCAGATCTAGAGCCAGATCTAAAACCAGAGCATCAAGTTCCAGCTTGGGTCCAGTTCAAATTTCCTACTGCACGTCAAAGTCCAAGGAGCCTAACGTTTCCGAGCAGGACGCTTTTGGCCCTAAAGTGCTTCATTTTCCGCCAACTCCATTTTTTATGGCATATGCCATAGATACTTATAAAAAATATTGTTTTATGAATGCCAAAGTGGCATACAAACTTGGTGATTGGAAGGGGTCAGGAGAGGTGTAGTAAAAAAGCGTTTAAGTGAAAATGTATTCATCGATCGACGCAATCAGTCAGCATTTTTTTTTAAATTTCATTATGCAAAACAAGTTCTGCCCTAAAAACATACACACACAAACTGGTCATTTGTCTTGTCTTTGAGTTGGTAACCGGGTAGCCCTCTTCGCTCCCACTTTCCCCTTTTTGCACGACCCCATAGCATCTTGTGGCTGCCATTTTTGGAAACTGTCACTTGTCTGGCTGTCAGGTGAGCTGGCAGCCAGTTGACAAATAATTAATTTCAGCTCAGTCAAAAGGGAGTTGCAAAAAAATAAAATACTCTCATCTCGTGCTTTATTGGCTTGTTTTGTGTGTAAAAGCTGCCAAGCTCTGGTAGGAGCAATTTGAAATTCACCTTTCAGTTTGCATATTGTCAAACATAATTAATTCATTTAATGGAAAAGTCTTTGTTAAGTTAGACAGAACCTTTTGAGCAAAAGCAGCGTAATAAATATTAACTTTATTAACTCAACTGCCGATTGTCGATCATAGTATTTAAAAGACTTTTAAATGCAAACTTAATCAAAGTTTTTTTTCTCGATAGTTATTATAATGGCTGAAAAAGTTTATATCGAACATTTAAGTACAAATACTATCTAGTATTTAGGTATACTAGCATTTCCGGCGTGCCGTGCTAAGTGATAATTTATTTTTTTTTTTGATCATGGCATCAATCGATTCATTATCAAAAGTGAGCTTAGTTCGCACTTACCCTCTTTACTTAAATACCTTACCTTTTTGGCAATATTTTATTATTATATTAAGGTTATGTGAACAATTCTTGATTGGCTAAGCTCCACAGTCCATGTGTGTCTCTCGAATCCAGCAGTTTGAATTTCAGGCTGCATGTTGCACAGTCTTTTGTCTCTGTTGATCAGTGTTTTTGCATCTGTTTTTTGTGTGCCCCAAAATGAAATAAAATATAAATATAACTGTTATGTTTCGTGTGCTACATTTGAGTTGTCCTGTAGATGTAGCCTTGTTTTCACTTTGATTGCTACGTGTTTCTCGTTCACCCCTATCCCTCCCCCGGCCCCCGCGCCATGCCCTGCCAGGCACAGAATACAGGCAAATTGTATTTTCATGCGTACTTGGTCACACGCGCGCTCTAGTGTTCTCAAAAACCAGCAATAGAAACATGGTCAAAGCCATGGCCAGGCGAGTCCAATCTGCAGCCACGCCTATGCGCCCACTTTCACGCCCACACCCAAACCCAAACCCAAACCCAAACCCCCACCCATGGCCATGGCCAGAGTCAGCGCCAACTCTTCTCGCCTTGGTATAAACGTGTTTATCTGCCTTATTCCCTATCGTCTGTTGTGCTCCGTCCTTCGTCTGTCTTCTGTCGCCTTGTGCTTTGCCTTGTGTTTTATTTCCTCGTTCTGTGCTCGTTTGTGCGTTCGATTTGTTAACGTTGTCGTTATTGTCGTTGTTGTTGTTGCTGTTGTTGTTGTTGTTGCCCGTCTTGGCATACATTTATTATAAAATAATTTGCATAATTCGTTATTACTCAGCATAAACAAAGTGAAATTAAGACGATTTCTTTTATGCCCCATCTTTGTTAATGCCATTGTCTGTAGGTTGTCTGTTTTCTGGTTCTCGTTCTCATTCTGTTTACATCCTCTTATTTTGTCAATGGCATTTGCCTAAGACTCACGACTCACTCAACTCACAGCCCTGACAGTCATTTCGATTGCCATTTCGTTTATGTAAGTGTGCACAAGACATTTTTCTTCTTTTTTTTTTTGACTCACTCAGGTGTACACAGCTGTTCCCATTTGGGTCTTCATTCGCTACTGTAAATGTCCCTGCTTGGGCGCCACTTTAGCTTCAGTTCTCACAACCTGGTTCAACTTATAACATAAGCTTAAATATTTGCTAGATCTTGTTTAATATTTATGATAAAACCAATTTAAATCTATTAACAACAGTCCAAAGTAATCCAAAAACAAGCCATGAGGCTGGAGTTGAAAGCTAAGCGAATGATCAGTGCTAGGAATATTCAAGTGGGCAAGCGTAGGATTTCTACTGCACAAATTTCGACAGGCAAGGTTCGAACCAAAACCTCCGATTCGGAGGTTCCGAAAACCTGTCCTCGAACCGAACATAAAGTTTTCACTAAGGATCTAACCCCCGAACCGAACCTTTTCGAAAAATTCCAAGATTTGCAGCCTTGATTAACACACATTATTTATTTCTATCAGTGTACAAACACAACACAGATACAGATACAGATACACACACAGGCGAGCGTTGAGGACCTAGACCACTTGTGCTCCATCATCATGCCAGAGTGTGTGGGCGTTCTTGATATTCTTTCAATCTTTCTCAAACTGAACAGAGACCAGACATAATTACATACTTATATAATCTTTTTTATTGCCTGATGCTTACCTTTTCACTTGAGTCTTCAAGAAAATATTATATTATAAGAAAGCAAGTATCTTTTCATGTTCAATATGGCTTTAAGTGCTATCAAAATGCTTTTAATCAAAGATCGAATGTAGTAGTATTTTGATTATGGCCAAGTTATCAAAGGCTTTGCCAATATGAAGTTGACAAAGTTACATATGTACATTTAGCATCAAACTGTCAACATGTTACCAAGTGTGCTTTTTAATATCAAACATTCAGATGCAACTAGAATTTAGTACCTCATATTAAGTCTATGCAACATGGTATGCTTTGATTAAAGTTTTCAACTAGCACTGAAACCCACACTTATTACGTACTGAACTGGTTGCTCAAATAATTTCAACTTATTTATGACTATAAAATTCTGTATCCAGAAAGCAATGTACGACTACGTACAATATTTTTGGCATTCATTTAATTTTGTTGTTCCGTGTTGTTTTGTGTGTTCTTGCCTTATTTAATTACACATAATTTGCTCCTGCTGCCAGTGCACTATGGGGAATTTGACAAGTTTTTGTGGCCAAAATTAATAACTCAAAGGTTAAGCGTATAATTTGGGTATAGTAATATCGTTATAAAGTGTTTTTGAGAAAATGGGTGTGGCACTACCTCTTACCGCCTCCAACTTTTTTTTTCTGTATGAACAACTTTTTTGTTTATTTTATCAATCTCAACCTAACTCACTTATTATGAGTATGATTGTATGAAGCATGATTTAATCATTCTCACCAAATTATATAGCTGCCATGGAAATAATCTGTTAAGATTTGAAAATATGAGTTGATCAAAATCGGCCAAGTAAATCATACAGCTCTCAAGCAAATAAATCGAATTTGCTGACATTTAGGTTGTTTCCTAAAAATGGATTTTCAAGAAAAGTAAGAAGAAGTAGGCAACAAAAGTCACTGATTGAACAGATAATTGATGATCTAGTGTAGATCAGGTAGCCAAATTTCAAACAAAATTTTAAAACTCTATCCAAAGTTGATATTTGCTTACAAAATTTTGCTTTGAGACATGTTACAATCGTACTCAATATTTCGGACAACACATTCCAATTTTGCAACAAATCTGTAACAACACATAAAGCAAACCACCCTGAATAGCTTCCATCAAAAAGTTTTTTAGAGCGTCCTCTATTTTGCAATATTCAACTCAAAAGTTGGTCACAAAAATGCAAGTTTCGCCACCACCAAAAATACAATTGCCACGCCCACTTCTGACTCTGCAAAGAGGCGAAAAAAAGAGTATATCGCAGTCGGGTGCATCCGACTGCAATATTCTTACTTGTTCCATTTGGAACAGCTGTGGTTAACAGCTGTTATCTTAACAGTAGCTGATAATGTTAAAATTTCTGGTATGCAGCATAACAGTTTGACGCTATATTAACGACAGTAGGAAATGGCTCTGCGAACTAAAGCCCCAATGAGGTAAGGTCCAAAAAAAAAAAAAATTAAATATGGTCCCAAAAAATATATGGGAAATAACAACAGAAGGAAGAGGTGGGGGTGGGGGGAGATACTGACACTTTGTCTGCCTATGGTATATACCAACATATACACCAAGTTTGGTTACTCGAGCTTCAAAACTGTGAGAAAAAACTGCGTTCATACAGACGGACAGACAGATGGACGGACGGACAGACAGACGGATTCACAGACATTCCACAAACCCATATATATTATTTTTTCTTTAATTTTTTCAAATTAAAAAAAGAGTATAAAAATATTGTGGTGTTATTTCATTTTTAAAATTGGGGTCTTATTTCTCTTTTGGGGCCTTATTTCATTGGGGTCTTATTTCCTACAGGCCACAAAAACTGGTCAAATTCTCCATAGTGCAGTACACTGCAGTATCCTGTATGTGTGCGGGTCTGTTTGTGTCTCTGTGTGTGTGCGTTGTAAAAATATGCCAAAAATGTTGCATACTTGCCGGGGCCGACATGAACAGCCCGCTTGACTATTTGGACATGGCATCAGCTTTATGTCTGCCTGCCTGTGTCCCTGTGTGCTCATGTGTGTGTGGGAGCAGCAGAGCGTGCAAAATTAGCTAACAGACTTATACACTGGCACACACACAAAGACACGCACACACATGCTTGACGGCGCTCATTAGGCACAATGTTGTTACTTTCATGGTGTTTGCCTTGTCCTGACTTTGGCATTCGTAGATTCCGCCTGTTTTGACTCAGACTTTCCACTCAAAAATGCTCGTATTTAGACACACACAAGCACACACATATACACATACTTTATGTGTGTATTTATGGCTGGGTTATGTTGTCGACTTTCGGTTGTTATTCGGCTGCTTTCATTTTTGTTTCAAGCACGCAATGTTTTTGCATACTTTGCGCGCAGTCTAAATTTTCGACGCATTGTCCTTGTTTTTATTAAAAGTTGTGCAAAGTTTCCACTCCCACACACACACACAAAAGCTGAGAACAAGCTTAAACACGCAGACAGATCGAGTGGCAGTCTAAACGTTAAAGTTTTTTTTTTTCATACTCTATTCTTAAACTCGGGCCACCATAACATATAGCTGCCATAACATATAGCTGCCATTCAACGATCGGTTGAAAAAAAATGTTTGTATGAAAAACATTCAAAATAACTCAACCAAACTCACTATGTCTAAGATTTAGATCTTTTCACATATGTTGATCGTTCATATGGCAGCTATATGTAATACTGGTCCGATCTGGCCGTTTCTGACATATGTACTGCTTGCAGAAAGAAGAAGCATCTGTGCCAAGTTTCATCAAGATAGCTCTAGAACAAAGTCCTGATGTCCTTTAATGCGTTACACATTTCGTGATAAAATTATAATAAGCAAGTGTATAAAAACTCAACAGCATGTCAGCAGCAACAGTATTTTTTGTACAGAACTTGACGCCCTGTATTCACTCGAAGAAAAAATTAAGGACGAAGAAAACTTGAATGTTATGATGCAATTTTTAATACATTTAAAATCATTTAAAAAGTAACATCGTTAATAGTAATTTGACTTTTAGGTGCCTGCCAGCGGAAAATTGTAGCCGAGCCAGTGTCAAGTGTGGAAGAAGTTGGAAAGAAGTTTATCCAGTCTTGTGGATTTTAAAGAAAAACAAGAAAACTGTTTTATATTTTTAAGAAATTCGTCTAGACATAACTAGTTAATTAGTTTGCCAAAGTTCAAGCAGTTTAGATAAAAAGGGTTCTAAAAACAGAATTTGGGCAGGCTTAGAATTACAATTGGGTTTGTTGATGTAAGCAGTTAGCCGACGACGGACTTCGAACTGGACTGGCTCAGTAGCTAAGGCATCCGCCTAGCAAACGATAGTTCGCGGGTTCAAAGCCAGCTAGACTCCGTTCATGTACGAACAGTTTGAGCAAATAATTCTAACAAGAAGGTTACTGATGAGAATGTTCGGCAACATTCGAAATAGCGCTATCTGGCCAGGCTAAGAGTTTTCGCTTTTTTCAATGTTTCTGTAATTATCCCCTTAACTTTGAGACGTCGAGCCTACTAAGTACACTTATGAAAAAATATTAAAAAACAAAATATCTAAAGTTAAATCTTGACACTTTGTCTGCCTATGGTATATACCAACATGTATACCAAGTTTGGTTGCTCTAGCTTCAAAATTGTGGAAAAAACCTGCGTTCATACAGACAGACGGACAGACAGGCAGACAGACGGACAGACGGACATTTCACAAACCCAATATACTCTTTTTTTCCATTTTGGAAAACAGAGTATAAAAATGGTTACCTTAATTATATTTTTTAATTCCCGAAAATCGGATAAAAAAACGAATCCGAAATGGAATCCGTTTCGGAAAAAATATCCGTTAAAACTGTTCTGTTACGGACCCGTAACGGACTCGTTTTGTTTATGAAGAATGCTCCTTCATCTGCATATAACTGTGTGTGTGTGTGTGTGTGTGTGTGTGTGTGTGTGTGTGTGTGTGTGTGTGTGTGTGTGTGTGTGTGTGTGTGTGTGTGTGTGTGTGTGTGTCGGCTTTGGTTGCTTGGCTGCAGGCTAAATAATTTTGTGTGAGGACTGTGCATTCGACTTTCATGTGGGCCATTGCCCGCTGGCCGGTGTCCTTGCCACGTATCTATTCAGCCGGTTCGACAGCAGGCCTTTCATCCTCGGCCTTGTCTTTCAACTTGACTTTCTGCAAGTGCAACTTGGTGGCCTTCTATGGCAGCTGCGGCAGCAGGAGCAAAAGCACTAGCGGCAGCAGCAGCAGCTCTTGCATCTTGAACGCTTCAAAGCTGCCACCCGAAATGCATTTGGTATTCATGACAACATATGCACAACATGCTAGACAAGGAGGTTCATACTTGTGCTGGCTGGACAGCTTTTTTAGGGTTCAAACACACTCACACACACACACACACTTGCACTCACGTACCCCCATACGAAATGTACCATTTTTGAACTTTTGATTTTTATTTTGTGACGCTGTTGCGGTGTGCTCTTTTCTTTTGATTTTATTTTTACCCTATGCGTTTTGCTGGCCAGAACTGCCGCTGGCTATAAACTGGGCTCATAACGAGACCAAGTAACCAAAATAATGAGAGTGAAAGAGAGAAAAAGAGAGAGATATAGAAAAAATAGACCTTCTTTACAGACCCGCTTTGTTTTGGTTTTTAACCTTTTTTACGTTTTAGCCAAGAGGCAGTTGGCTTTGCTTTAATAAGCCCAAATTTATTAGCTGCTTTAAGAATGTGGTTTAGCTTTCAGCTCACTCCAATTCGTTAACATCGTTATGTGACTTGTTTTGTGTTTCTTTCGAATTATGTACAACGAATTTTCGACTTTGTTTTTAAATATTTGGAATATTAGCTCGACATACAAAAGGCACTCATCAGCAAGTTGACTAAAGCAAAAATATTCAAGTGAATTTATATATCCAAGAGATACACACACGGATGCACCCGACTGCGATATACTCTTTTTTTTGCCTCTTTGCGGAGTCAAAAGTGGGCGTGGCAATTCTATTTTTGCTCAAGTCTTCCAAGTCTTACCATCAATTTAAATTTGGTTGGGCCCGTTCTACAGGTTTGGGAGAAACAAACTTTGCTTAATTGCAAAGGCGGGGGTGGGCGTGGCAAAATTATTTTTATCCAATCTATTTAATATGTCAATAGAATTCAACCTGCAAAATTTGGTGATTCTAGGTAAAGGGGTGTGGGAGATACAGACTTTGCTCATTTGTGGGGGCGGGGGTGGGCGTAGCCAATTTTGACCCACACGGGCAACGATTTTTTAGACAGACCTTCAAATCTGAGTTTGAAATCCTTTCTCCTTTTAAAATCCTTTCTCGTTCTGACCATCGCGGGTGCTTTGGGGACATGCAGTTATCGTGCTCGCCCCCATTTCGTAAGATTCTTTCCCGTACCCGTGCCCGTCAGTAAGTTTTTTGCGCTAGTTTTTCTCTCATTTTCAGAGCAGAGGGGTACATGAAGAAAACTTCCGAAATTTCCGGTCGGATTTTCCCAAAATTTGAAAATAGCTTTGTTTTTATTTTTATACGCTTGGCTTTTAAAGTGAGCTTGAAGCCAATCGCATAAAATCTAAACTTTCCTCCATAACCCTTAACCACCCGTTTGCCACCCAGAGGTCTGAATTTTCTTGAAAATTGGTATGTAGTTATTGTTGAATTTTCATATAGATCATTCAAAATGAGTTTGAAGCAAATCGCACAAAAAGTCAACTTTCGCCCTATATACCACTCACTTTCCAACCAGTGGGTGGTGCAGTCATTAATGAATTATTATATATTTTTAAACATAGCATATATGCAACATTAGTTATGTGATAAGCTCTAAATCAGTTTGGTTTATACAGCTGCTATAAAATGCGGTAAATACAAAAACAAACGACACTTTTCCTGTTTGTTTGAATATATATAGTGACATATGTACCACTGCCTTATACATACATATGTATATAAACACATAAAATATCAGTACCAAACGAATGCCACAGAAAATAAGTCACACACATTAACCATATAAACGTAAAGTACATATGTAAGTGCATAGCAACATAATCAATATCCCATGCACGCATAGAACATTAGTACAATTCACATGAACAGTAGAAGATAAGCCCTAAAAGTCAAATCAATGTTAACGTAAACAATCTGACCATTCAGTTATAAGCATCCGCCGCAAATTTTCCCACAAGCGCGTAAATGTCCCGTAATCAATTATGCTGATGCAGCTCAAACAATGGCTAATCAAGAGCTTATTAAGAGAACTAGCATTTCCCGGCGTGCGGTGCTACGCCCCGTACAAAATTAGATTCGTACGAAAATTCCTGAAATTCGGGAATTCCGGAAAATTGCTATGCAGTCATAAATTATTTTCTGTATAGATCTTGGAAAATAAGTTTGAAGCTGATCGGATGATAAACAAAAAAGTTGCATACAACGGTTTTCCGAGAATTTTCCACGATCCGGGATTAATGCTCACTTCCGGCATAGGCCTAAGCTACTTTGAAAATTTCAGCCATCTAGCTGTTATGGTTTGGGCACTGCATTGATCCCCAATCGTCAGTGAGGACAAACTCTTTACTCCCTGTTCCCATTAAAAATGGGAAAAAGGGAGTTATAAAGTACTGCAAATGTGTGTAAAAGACAGAAGGAGGCATTTCCGACTATATAAACTATATATATTCTTAATCAGGATCAACAGCCGAGACGAACTAGCCATGTCCGTCTGTCTGTCTGTCTGTCTGTATGAACGCGTCGATCTCAGAGACAAGAGCTAGAGACACCAAACATGGCATGCAGGTTCCTGTATACCATACGCAGATCAAGTTTATTTCAAATTTGGGGTGCACCCCCCGGCACGCCTGCAAATCGCAAAAGACTCCCACAACCACAATTTTAAAGATAAGCTTTGATTTTCGGTACACATATATGTTGTATCTATGTTGATCAGCTGTGTAAATTTCATCACGATCGGATAAATAACACCAAAGCTATGGAAGAATGTTTTACCCCCGTCTCAGCAGGCAGAAACAACTGTTTGACAGGAACTGGACACGTTAAGTGCGCTGCTTGCTTGTGTTGCCGCTGTACTATATTATATTGGTATAGAAAATTTTCATCAATTTAAATAAAAACTCTACGTTTATGGCACGTATGTTAATGTACAGCAGCAATGCAATTTGACAGTTATGAAGCTGTGCGGGCTATAATTTATTAACGCCGTTTATAATATTGCTCACTATATTAACAAAACCATTTCTTAAAATAAACACAAAATGTCCGATAAAAAAAAAATGTAATTCGACCGACTCGGGATTCGAATCCGGGTCTACCGATTAGTAGAGGGTAGCCCCATTAGTTGCAGCACCGTCCCAATACAAAAACTGTTGCCTAACTTAGAAGTTGCTGATGCTGTTTTTAATGTTGTGCACATATACGTGTAATTGCTGATGACATTCAGATTTGATCGTTGGCAGAGGAGACTAAGATGCCGGCTAACTATTCCGCGCCGAGACCCAGGTTCGAATCTCGCCGTGACCTTCAAGCTATTACGGGAAATTTCAAAATGTTGCTTATAAAATGTTTGTTTGTTAAAATGTGGGCGTGGCCAAAATTTTTCATTCAGATCAATCAAGGATGTGATAAGTAGCCCTCGTGTTAAATGTGGTTACTCTAGCTATAAAACTGTGGGGGATATAGGTTTTTGCCGTTTGCGTGGGAAGGGGTGTGGGGTGGGGAAGAGATCTTGACACTTTGTCTGCCTATGGTATATACCAACATGTATACCAAGTTTGGTTGCTCTGGCTTCAAAACTCTGGGAAAAAAACTGCGTTCATACGGACGGGCGGACATTTCACAAACCCAATATGCTCTTTTTTCTTTTTTTTTTCAAAAAAATTAAAAAAAAAGAGCATAAAAAATGGCGCAGCCTTGTGTGTAGGGTTACGCGCACATTCATAAATAGTTTTTATATTTTTTAAAATTTTTTTATAAGTCATAAAAATGTTTTTTTGTTTTGATGAAAACTTTCTCTTCTCTGAATAATTATTTTCATGAGCCGTAGACTACTTTCTAATTGCTATGGTAATTTTTGTTGAAACTCGTAGAAAATGTTCTCTGCTAGAGTTACAACATTTTCTCCACTTTGTGGTAAGGAAATCCACATGGCATAGAAACATTTCTATGGAGCTATTTCTATCCTGTTTTTCCCCAAGTTGACGTCTGTTTTCCACAAAGGATGGATGTACACTTTTTTTTTAGTGTAGAAAAGAGAAAAAGATTGTAGAGAGAAAAAGCTCATATTTAAGCACACATAAAGATCGGCGATCACATCATAATCAAAAATTGAGTCTTAATTTTCGATCCGAGTACAACGAACGAGATTGTCGGGTACTAATACATAACAACTTGTATTATTATTACTTCACTTAGGTTTCGGTTTAATAAAGATATATATTTTTTAAACCGCGACTATTGAATTGGTGCAGCCGGTAGGACCAAAGTGTTAAAATTTGTGCAAAATTAACTTTAACGTGATCCGCAAAAGAACACTTCGTGTTAACGTAAAAGTGCTGTGTTGACCGCTAGAGAACAATTGTGTTCTAGGTCAAAATGTTTTTAACACATTAACAGTGCTGTAAGAATAACTAAATGAGATAAACCGTATTCCCACAAATATCACCAATAACTCTTGTTTCGTAACATTTTTAATAAAAATTGAATTTCAACTATTAAAAATGATTTATATTGTATAAATCGTAAATGTTGCCTCAACATATTTCTTTCACATTAATTTATATAGTGAAAATTTGCACTCATAACTCTTATTTGCTGTCCTTTTTTAAAAGTGTTTGTGTATGAGTGTGTGAGTATAAAAGATTGCATAAAAAAGGCTAACTATTTGTGAAAGCAACAGCACAGTGCCACCTTCATCGTGTATACGGCCACCTGCCACTTTTGGTTAGTTAACTATTTGAACTAACTTTTTATTTTTTACAAGACCGCGCGTGAAAGTTCATGACAACCATTGCATCAAAGGGTTTATTGCATTCATGCAATTATGAATGTGAGTCTAAGTGTGAATACGAGGGAATGCAAGTGCGAGTGTAAATATGTAAGGTCTGATTCCATAAGTGGTGCACAATTTTGCAGCTCTTTCAAGTACGCGTATACATTTTTCTTATGGAGCATTTTACATTTGCCGGCAAAGTACATGTCGTGTGTTTGCGTGTGTTTGTCTGCGTGTATGTCTGTGTGTGCGTGTGTGTGTGTGAAGTGTTTAAATAAATGACAACACTTGAAATAAATTGCAGCAAATCAAGTTGAATGAATTGCGCGAATGAACGAAACATCAGCACCGCAAAATAACTAACACGGCAAGGATATACCAGCAACAAGTCGAAACTAGCATCGTTATCACACACAGACCCACACGCATACTCGCAAGCGTATGTACATGTTTTTGATACTAAAAGAAAGAGGACTTTAGGCACTGACTCTACTCTGATCTGCTCGTGGCAGTCGCGTTCGTTTGCATGGCAAACATGGAAGTGAATAATTTTGATTTGTCACTGATGAAAAACAGGATCTGGCCTGAAACCTCCTCTTCCAACACACGGGGCACTACGTGCCCACTATCAATTACATGCAACAATAGTGAAAACAAATCGTTACCCGCATCTGCTAACCGGCAACATAAGAAACCAGCAGCTAGAACAACAACAACTACAACAATGACCGTAACAACATCAACAACAACAGGCCCAATACAATAATAGTTTTGTGTAGATACAAATGTGTATAATTAGTTGAGGGTGTCTGTGTAATTATTTCAATTGAATTAATTTGATTGCCTCATCAAATGGTTCAACACAGTCCACCATTTGCTGTTACACTGTCCATGAGGTGTCCCTTTTTGGGTCAGCGCATTACTAATTTGGTAGACAAGCATCTGTTCTCTGGTGGATGGTTAAAACAACGAAAACTAAATATAAATATATACATATATGTACTTTTGACTGTTCAAAAGATAACTTATTTACTTACTGTCCCCACACTCAGAAAAAAATGGCCGTTCTAGCTCTAGAATTATCAGGCTAGAATTCATACCGTTTTGCTCTTAAAATTTTAAGATCGCAAATCTTTTAGATGTTCTTAAATTGAGCACGAATAGGTCTTAAACAGGATTGGTTGGCTGAATCAACGTTATAATTCCCAACTAGTAATTCTGTGGTGCATCGGGTGTCCGAAGCATGATGAATACGTATTTTGATTCTGTTGCGAGCGTAACTTTTGATTCAGTACTCTCTTCTCAATCTCATTTGTTACACACACTACCCTGTAGTTCGGGGTGGCGGCTACAACACAGGCGATATCGCCGGCGCTCGATGGCAGCAGCCGGCGATTCTGCAATCTACTTCCCATGTGTTGCAATGGCGATTTTAACATTATCAAGTCATATAAAAGTCGCCAGCGGCGAGACATTCGAGACCCGAGGGATGCCACTGTGGCATCTGCAGTGGCACTTACAAATTGAGTGAATTCGAACAATCTTGGATGCTTCTGTGTCCATCAGTGACAGCCACTGTGGCTACTAAGGGATGCCACTGTGGTATCTACTTAGGAATGCTGTTGTGGCATCATCAATTAAAGTAAAAAACAAATTTAAAATTCATTTGCGACCATCAGGTTCAGTTGAATGCCTATGATTCAAAATGGCGTGTTTTATTTAAATATTTGTATGTGTTCGGCAAAGCCATTTATACCCTTGCAGAGGGTATTATAATTTTGTCACGAAATGTGTAACGAATTGAATTTCAAAATAACTCAACCAAACTAAGTTTTTTTTTCATGTATTATGTTCTTGTAGTTGCCGGACAATGCATTGCAATGCTGTGATAAAAAGCTAGTGCTATATATTTTTTGTTATTTTTTCAATTTCTTATTATCTTTAATAAAAGTCTGATAATTTTCTCTGAATAATAAATTTGGCAAAACAATTTATGGTATACTTAATAACATTGACTACGCGTAACGGAAATATGACAAATATTAAATTGGATTTTCATTTGAATGCACACGGAAATATCAACTTTTAACTATTATATATTATACATTTCGCTCTTGACATGAGGACGTGTGTCAACTGTCGGTTGATGCAAATGTTTAATGAAAATGAATAAGCATAAAAAATGCTTTGGATAAATAACACTATTGAATTATAAATTAATGACCGCAAAAACGATTGACAATTGACATTTACGCACATTTCTTTTCTAACAATTGTGTTTTTTCGTATCTATTCTACATACAAGTGTTTTTTAGAAAATCTGTTTTGTAACAGTGTGTTGTAAATGTTGTATTAATCATTAATTAATAGCACTATGCAACAGCAAACTGTGCCAAGAACAACCACTATATTATTCTTATGTAATACCAGCGTTTGAGTCCGAGAAAAACAAAAAAAAAAATATGTTTGCGAGCTCGTTTATGAGATAAATGGAAATAGCTAGACCTTCGATTTTTCAAAAAGGTACACTCAGAGAATTGTCAATATCTTGGAAACTAGATATTGGATTCTTATGAAATTTCCTTTTTTCGAAACGTTATATAATGTTCTAAAGTCCACCATTACATCACTTTTCAAAATTCTTTTTGGCTCAGGTGGTATTTAGACATAAACTGAAAATTTTGAATTAAAATTTCACGTTTTTGAAAAAACGATTTTGATGAAATATCTTTTATTTTGTTTTAAATTTAATGAGCTATAGACTCAAAGAAAGAAACAAGTTTTCAAAAGTTTTGTTTTAGGAGAAAATCCCGTTTGAAATTTAGCTTTTTATCAAAAACGTGAAATTTTGATGTAAAATTTTCAGTTTAAGTCTAAACAGCGCCTAAGCCAACTAGAATTTTGAAAAGTGATGTCGTGGTAGACTTTAGGACATTATATAACGTTTCGAAAAAACGAAATTTCATTAGAATCCAATATCTGGTTTCCAAGATATTGACAATTCTCTGAATGTACTTTTTTGAAAAATCGAAAATCTAGCTATTTCCATTTATATCGAAAACGAGCTCGCGAACATATTTATTTTTTTATTTATTTTTTTTGGATTCAGAGGCTGGTTTTACATAAGAATAATATAGTGGTTGTTCTAGGCACAACTTTTTTTCTTCAAAATTTGCTGCATTGTGTAATTAATGTATGAACTCACTCATCTTTCATATGGTTGAATTTATGGACTCTTCACTCGCACCACAAACGATGACAACATATGCGACCTTAAGACTTTATTTGTCTACTTGTTATTTGTTTGTTTACATATTTGCATTTGCTTTATTGTTGGCTGTCATTTTATTTATTCTATGGTAGCATTTTTGCCTTTTTCTTCTCCAAGGACAACAAATCGTCGATGCTCTAGAAAGTATGCTTTGATTAAGTGCGTGTCCTTCTTTCCTTGCCGGATTGAATCATTGCCCACATTGATGAAATGTCACCAACTAAAATGTTTGCCTACTTAATAGCCCTATCCTTACCCTTGCCATTGCCTAAATCCCAAACTAAATTCATAGCTGTCTCTGATCCTGCCCCAGACACTGTTCCTGACGCTGCCCCCTCGTGTTTTACTTGCAGTCGTTGCTTTGTTTGTCTTTTCCGCTTTGTCAGCACTGTCAGAAAAAGGGTTGTAAAAACGCAATGGCGAGTTAAATAAAACGGCGAGAACGTGCTGGGGGTAAAAATATAACATGCCCAAAATATGCGAGGCCAAAAAAATGTATAAAAATACTTATATTTAAAAGTGTCATAAATGTAATACAACTTTTCCTTTATGGCAGCTGCATATGTTTGCATGTGTGAATGTCTCTTTGTGTGTGTGCATGTATTTGTGTTGGCGCGTTGTACAACTGGCGCTCTAGAAAGTTGTGCCGTTGGGCGGGCCTATAAAAATAAAAATAGAGTTCCAGCAAATTAAAGAAGCAACCAACTAAAATGGCGCAAAGATGCAGGCCAAAACTTTTACACACTCACATCTCGGTCGAAGTAGGAGAGGAGGGTATGTGAGAAAGAGGTAAGAGGGCAAGTAATACGTTTTCATATTTTCCTTCAGGGCAAATTACTGTAACGTAAGTTCAGGTGAGCACAGCCGGAATCAAAGGGTACAAAGTCTGTTAAAATGGTTTTACAAGTACACTGGCCATGTTTCAGAACACTAAGCGGGAAGAGAGTTAAAAAGCAAGCACTGTCAGATATTGCATAAGCTCTAGAGCTGCTGATTACACATACAATACATGCAGAAAGTATTTAAATTGAGTTTGAACAGCCGCTGGCGAAACAACCATAAATTTGTCATAACTTTTTGTCATGCTCAACTTGTAGGCATATTATAAACAAGTAAGAAAGTTGCAGTCGGATGCACCTGACTGCGATTTACTCTATTTTTCGCCTCTTTGCGGAGTCTTGCTATGGTATATATTAACATGCATACCAAGTTTAGTTGCTCTAGCTTCAAAACTATGGAAAATAACTGCGTTTAAACAGAAGGACAGACAGCCGGACGGATGGACATTTCACAAACCTAACACACTCTTTTTTCTTTTTTTTACAAAATTTTTTTATCCGAAATTGAAATAAACTTGATCTGCGTATGGTATACAGTAACCTACATGCCAAAATTGGTGTCTCCACCTCTTATAGTCCCCCAGATCGACGCGTTCATACGGACAGATAGACACAGAAAGACGGACAGGGCTAGATCGACTCGGCTGTTGATACTGATCAAGAATATATATAGATTATTTATTCGGAATTGCCTCCTCCTGCCTGTAACATACATTTGCAGTACTTTATAACTCCCTTTTTCCCATTTTTAATGGGAAGAGGGAGTAAAAAGAAATGTCCATTTCATTAACCTTTAAACTTTAAAGCAATTGTTTATCTAGTCTCTTCGTCACATATTGTTCAGGTTTTTCAATACAAAGTCCACTTAACTAAAGATTATTCAATAAAGTGTTGCCGAAGGCCGTCATTTTCGCTAGCATGTATGTTGTCATATTAAAAGCGGCTCCGTTATGCCCCCGAGATGTGCTCTGAGTGCCTCTTTGCTGGACTGTGCACCTTTGTGTGTGTGTGTGAGTTTGTGTGGTAAGTGCTAGAAGCACTTACTAAAAGTCTGAAAGCAGTGCAGTTGCCAAAAACCAAAGTTGCTCACATACACAAAAACATATGATTGCACATTCACACAAACAGACACACTCAGGGAGCTTGCCAACATATTGGCAAGTTGTTAGAAAACTTATAAATAAATTTAAAGAACACATAGCATGCTAAAGAAAAATAATTTTGAAGTGTTTTTGTTGGTTGTCTTATTTGTTTGCATTCTGTTGTTGCTGTTGTTGTTGCTTATTGAATTACATCAAAACAGTTGTGGAAGCTAAAAGACGTGACGGAGTTGAAGGTGAACGAGTAGGCAGCTAGCTGCCAAGGCATGCAGATTGCCAATGCTATCGGGACGTCAGCGTCGACGTCGAGGCATGTTTCTTTGCGCAAAAAAAAACACAAAAAAACATTAGAAAATGCTGCGGAAAAAAAAAACGAAAAGGAAACCGGAAAACGCCGCTATTACAACTTCCTTACCAATGCCTTTTACTGGTTGTACATATGTACATATATGCACATATACGTTCACATGCACTCACATGCTTATTCACATGCACTCATACCTGACCCGGTCTGGCTCCAAGGATTAGACAAACAGACACGGGGCGTGATGAGAAACAAGAAAGAAATGTCTTCGGCACGCCGGAGATATATACCCTTGCAGAAAAGTTTGCATAAGTAAACTTAATTTTTAACAGACTGTTCCAATGGCAGATATAAGATAGATAGTAGTCCGATTTTGATAAAATTTTGTCAACATATGTGGATTGAGCTTAATTTTGGCCATATTATTTTGAAAATCAAAAAAGTTTTTCATACAAAAACTTATTTTCAACCGATCGTTCCTATGGCAGCTGTATGTTATAGTGGTCCGATCTGGTCAATTCAACTATAGGTACTACCTGCAATAAAAAGTAGCATCTGTGTCAAGTCTCATCAAGATAGCTCTAGAAAAAAGTCTTGAAAAACGCATAAAACAGACAGACAGACAGACAGACAGACAGACAGACGGACAGTCGGACATGACTGTCTGTTGATGCTGATCACGAACATACAATTTTTTTTTCTGAGACGTCTCCTTCAATATGTCATACATTTCATGACAAAATTATAATACCCTCTTCAAGGGTATAAAAAAAAGAGAAGAAAGAGTACAAAAATGAAAATAGGAGCAGAAGGACTGCCGCGAAACGTATGCAAGGCTTTTGCGCCCAAAGTTGTTATACTCTGGCTGTGTTGATGTCCTAGAACTAACCGACGACGAGACGAGCGCAAGACAGTGGTTAGGGTTAGGGTTGGGTTTTGGAAAAGGAAAGAGGTTGTTCCAGGGATGGGGACATGGCGAGGACGTCCGCTCCTTCACGCTCAAGCTGTGGAAAATTGCTTAAAGTTTTATTGGTTGTTGTTTGCAAAGCAAAACCTTTACTTTTGCGCGCTTTTTTAACAGTGCACAAACTGCCAACAGCTGAATGGCAAATGTGTGGCAAAGTTGCTTTTGGTTCCGGTTACCCTACATCCGTTACCACTGCCACTGCCACTACCGACGTACCCTTCGTCTCCTTTGGGTCCAACGGTTTGCAGTTGGATTCCTTTTGCTTTCGTGACGTTGCTGTTTATTGTTTTCATTCTTTCTTTATTTTTTTGTGCAAGTGAACAATTTTGAGTTGTTGAAACTGAAACTGCTGTTAGTCAGTCAGACAGAGACAGAGAGAAAGAAAGAGTGGGAGTGGGAGAGCAAGAGGATCACCCATGCCACTTTGACGCAGCTGAAGAAGCTGCCACAGCGGAAGTTGTCGAAGACCCACAAATGGCGGTGTCCAACTTCAACTTGAAGCTAACGCAAAAGGAGAAGCACAAGTTGAATTTGATGTTAAAGTTTTTAGTTGCTCAAGTTGAGGTCATCATCATCGTTGACTGCGTGTAATTTTCATAAACAAAATAGTTAAACATCGCTGTAAGTTGTCTAATAGTCCTTGCTGCTCCTTGCTTTCGACATTTGCCATTCGGCTTTTCTGGTCACTTCAAGTCCAAAAGTACAACAAAAGTTTGGTCCAGCCGACGAATGCAGATAGTCCTGAAGCACACCCGACCCCCCTCAGCAATGTTCATGTACAACGGGGTGGATGGATGAAGTTATGCAGAGCAATTGGACTGACATACAGGAGAAACTGTTGACTAGTCATCATGTTAAAGCTGTAACATTAGGGTAGTAGGCTATTTATACAGTTGGAAAATCACTCATGTGCAATTTTCAAATTGGTTGGTCCGAGCCTCAAAATTTATATTTGTTCTTAATATAGCACCATCAATACTCTAGTTATGCTTCAAATATACAACTACCTACAACTAAAACTCAAAACAAGATTAGATGAGCTTAAATATTTTATTACAATCTAAGTCAATCGGGGGTGTCACCGAAATCTCTAGAGATTTTGGCTTTGGTTGGATTGTCAATCTCTTGAAAAAACCGTAGGTGTCACAGGAGTTCCAGAGATTTCATATTTTCGAGCTTCTGTGTTCGAAAGCAACATGGCTGCCACCATATGTTTGTCAGCACACCTAAGTAATTTTGTTAATTTCTTTCTCGGTTTTATTATTAGCTTTGTTCAATTAAATTAACCAGTTTAAGGGCCGATTTTTCAAAGTCTCAATAAACACTATGTGTCAGATAAACTTAATAATAAGAAAATTTCGTTTTTTAATTGTACACTTAGGACCTAAAAGCGATAAGTGTCACATAAGTGCTAAATGAAACTTCATCTCCCATATAGACTTGCTAAGTGCCACATAAGTAAAACAGCTGATTAAATTTTGTCATTCACAGTGAATTTTTACAGTTTTAAATTGCCGTTCATCATAAAAATACAAATATAAACCGTGCAAATTATTCCCTGGAAGATTCGGACGAAGATATGACATCGAGTTACACTACCCGAGTATATCATTCCGGGACAAACTTTTTTGAGGACTTGAAGGAAACATCGACATGCGACATTCATTATTTTGAATGCAAAAATCAAAAGCCAAATTGAGTCGAGTACAAATCGGCTAGTTGAAATTAAGGAACTATACCATATTTTCATTGGGTTTTTATGCCTGTGCGAATTTGGGATAGACAATGACATTTGAAATCGCATTACTTCATAGTCCAAGGGCTACATTAAGTTTGAAGAATCCAATGATGTCATGCGGATACAAAGCTGATATGCACCAGAACAGAAAGGGATGTCATTCGATCAATTTTCAAGCAGTATGCTATGCAAGTTTAGTTTTGCAATATGTTATTCGCATGACAGTAACATCTTAAACAACAGCCGTTTAAAGCATCGGTTTGAAAGTGACGAGTTCAAAAATAGTGCACTAAAAATCATTTGATTTTGACAGTTTTGCCATCTCTCCCAAATTTTTGCCATTCGCATATTAGCGTGACGCATAAATTACAAAGTCGATTGAAAAATTGAAATTGCTTATGTGCCACTTAATCTAAAACATAATCTAATGTGAACCATAGGTATGAAAGACTTTTTTTTTTTTAAATTTTATTTCCTCCAAATTTAAATTGTCTGTAGGACAACTCTGATGCCTGCACCAGCACGTATCGATAACAAACTGAGTTGTCATCTTAAAAAAAATAATTTTTGTTATTTAAGAAAAATGCACTATAAATACGAGTTTGATAGGAAATATAAAAATGAATACGTTGTTTAATTACACAACAATTGGAGGCTTTTCATGTGCATCTGGGCCCATATTATACATTAGAGGTCCCTAATCACGAAAATAATATTTTTAATATTTTTTCCTTAGGTAGAAAAAAATTTTAAAGTTTTTTTTTCCAACTATTGCAGCACTGATTTTAAAAAACAAGACATCAAATGAAAGTCATTATATAGGCCTACAAATAAGTCTCTTACATTTTAGACATATATCTAATAGTTTTGGAGTCCAAAACTACAAAAATATTTATTTTTTACTTTTATATAAAAAAACATAATTAAATCAAATATTCAATGAAACAAAAACGCCGATCATTTTAAATTTAATTTGAAGTAAGTAGACAACACTATGCCCCGTTTGTTTGCGCAACAAAGCTTAGTTGCATTAATATAAGCTGTGCTTTAATATAATCTGAGCTTTTATATACGCTCAAGGTCAAGCTTTCACATCGCCGTCAAAGCTACTGGTAGACGCACTCAACTTCAATTTTAATTCGCCCTTTGCAACGAAAGCTAGGGAATTGGAATCTATAAAAGTGAAGCTGAAGCTTTCAAAGGCCTCTTTGCTGCTCGTGTCCATGATGAAATCATGTTAAGTCATACCCCGGCGCCCATAGCCCGTAGGGGCCGAAAACATTCGGCAAATCACACAGACACGAGCCGACCGCTTGCCGAAGTAGACAGCTACTGCTGCTGCCAGCGAGCAGTGTCAATTATGCTTCCATTGAAGAATGATCATTTTTTTCGAAGTACATTGAACGAAAAAGTTTTGTATATTCGATCAACACAATATGCTTTGATGCAGAGACACAAGGGTAATTTTTATACTCTTTTTTTAATTGTTTAGAAAACAAAAGAAAAAAGAGTATATTGGGTTTGTGAAATGTCCGTCTGTGAATATGAACGCAGTATTTTTCCACAATTTTGAAGCTTGGTATACATGTTGATATATACCAAAGGCAAAGCACAGAAATTAGAGCAGCATTCGCATTTGTTTTCTTTCTATATCACTCTCTCGTTTCTGTCCTTCTCTCACACTCTCTCTCTCTCTTCTGCTAATGCCGATCGGGACTATGCACTGACAAAAATTTAGTCATGTTTGTCGTTTATCCCGTTCCCTTAAAATAGGTATGGCTGGTATAATTGAGTTGTGCAATGTTTTTATGCAGCAGTTAGAAGGAATGAGCCAATTGTAGTCAGTGTGACCAACTCTACCAAAATACCTAAACCCACATTTAAAACAAGCTAGGAATAGCTTGAAAATAAGAAGAAAATAAATCAGAAACCAGGTTGAAAAGCTTTTTATTTATTTCTTCTTTGTATCATTCAAGTGCTTTTACTTATAAATAAATAAAGTTAATAAATACGTCACAGTAGCTTATTACCGAATTCAATTCGTGGTATCATAGTTGGCCCTTTTAATTGTGGTTAAACCAATGTTTTGCTCAGTTTGCTAACAGAAATATCAATACGTTTTGCCGGGCTCAAATATACACGCGCATATCAAAACACCTTGTTCGAGATAATGCATACCTGATTTGAATATTTATGGACGATGAGATTTACATAGCCAGCGTCAGTTGCAAGAAGTTGGCTAAACGCAATGTTTCAGCTACTGTGTGCAACAAATTGTTCCAAACCAATTTTGCTATATATATGAGTCATAATTTACCTTTTTTTGAATTAAAAAATTATATCGAAAATACAACAAAGAAAATCTACTTGGAACACATCTCTCTGCTCTATACAAAACGAAAGAAAAGAAAAGTCACAACAAAATTATTTTCTTCAAAGCATGCCACTTTATCATCAAATCATCAAAGCATGCCAAAAAATCAGAAAAGTTCATATTCGCTTATAATTCTCAACCAGTTTAAGCATTCACTTGGTGTAATACCCAACTGAGGGTCTTTTTGGGGCATAATCTTATTTTGATTGCATATTGCATTTCTTATTTAAATCTTATTTGTTGTAAATATTCTTTCGATCATTTTTTTGAGTTGTGTCAACTGCTTTTCACTTTAACACGCACATACGACATGTCTCAGTCGAGTATCTCCAGACCAGTGTTGCCAGGTGTGTGTATATGAAAAAGTTTTCGTTTTATCAAGAAAATAGCAAATGGTCACTACATATACAAATCTTTTTTATTTACTTACTTTCTACAAAGACAAACTGTCAAGATCTGACAAGGCAAACAATCTGTTGACAATCTGACATTTGTTGCCCTATAAAACAGATTGGATAAAAATATGTTTGCCACGCCCACGCCCGTCCTTGGAATTAAGCAATGTTTGTTTTTCATAAGCAAATATAATTGCCGCGCTCACTTCTGACTCCGCAAAGAGGCGAAAAAAAGAGTATGTCACAGTCGGGTGTATCTGACTGCAACGTTCTTACTTGTTTGTAGTTGTTTTAGTATTGTTTTTATTAGTTGTTAAGTTTAATTAAAGTTTTTTTTTGGAAAAAAACATTTTATACTCAGCAGTGAGAACGTTGTGACCCGAGAGAAACGTCAGAGACAGATGTATAGAAATCTTTTTCTGTTTGTTTTCACTCCTTTTCGTTTCCTGTGCAACACAACCGCTAATGTCGAAGTTTGCTTGCGTTCTGAGCAATTCTGGACCCAAAAAAGACAACGCGACGCGCGAAGCGTACACCTTAATATGATTTCATCATGTCCGTGTCTACTCCACCTACGCTCGTCACGTTGTCGAACTACTGTTTTAATCATGAAACGTGGTTTAATAGTTCAACTGACGGAGTACGGGATATCTTTCGTTTTGGGTATCCGACAAGGCTTGGGGCAAGAAGCAAGAAAATAAAAGAAACGATCCGTAACAGAGACCCACATCAGTGCAGCCGCGCTGATCAGCAGCAAAACCTGAATCCGTTGGAGCCCGACATCTGGCCAATCCTAACGTGACACGGAATTGTGCATCTTCCTTAGCACGCATACAGGTATGCGCACAATACCATATTGTTGGTTTTTGTGCTAACTTGAAAAAACCTCGTTTTTATACTCTATTTTTAATTTTTTTTTAAGCAAAAAGAAACAAGAGTATATTGGGTTTCTGAAATTTCGGTCTGTCCGTCCGTCCGTCTGTCCGTATGAACGCAGGTTTTTTCCACAGCTTAAGAGCAAGAGCAACCAAACTTGGTATACATGTTGGTAGATACCATAGGCAGACAATGTGTCAAGATCTCCCCTTTTGACACGCCCACCCCCGCCCTTGCAATCGACCAAAGTTTGTTTCTCCCAAACCTGTCGCATCGGCCCAACCAAACTTAAATTGATGGCAAAACTTGAAAGATTTGAGTAAAAATACAATTGCCACGCCCACTTCTGACTCCGCAAAGAACCTAAAAAAGAGTAAATCGCAGTCGGGTGCATCCGACTGCAACGTTCTTACTTGTTTTATTACAGTGCGTTCCATCACCAACATCCAGATCGCATACACGGGGTTCTCGGGGCCTTTGAGCATTCGAGCCATTTCCCATTAAAAATGGGAAAAAGTTGTAAGGAAAATGTGTGTAACAGGCAGAAGAAGGCATTTCCGACTAGATAAACTATATATATTCTTGATCAGCATCAACATCTGTCTGTCTGTCTGTATGAACGCGTCGATCTCAGAGACTATAAGAGCTAAAGACACCAAACTTGGCATGCAGGTTCCTGTATACCATATGCAGGTCAAGTTTATTTCAAATTTTGGATACACCCCCCCCGCACCACCGCAAATCGAAAAATGCTCCCAAAACAACAATTTTAAAGATGAAGTTTTGATTTTTGGTACACATAAATCAATGTTGATCAGCTGCGCAAATTTTATTACGATCGGATAAATAGCACCAAAGTTATGAAAGAATCTATTACCCCTGTCTCAGTATGCTAAAGCAACAGTTTTACAGGCACTGGACAAGCTAAAAGCGCTGCTTGCTTGTGTTGCCGCTGAACTGCTTGAAATGCAAGTTGCAAGCAGGGAGTCTCGTAGTCGGGCACACTCGACTAGAGCATTCTTACTTGTTTTTTTTTTTAGTTCTAACCAAGAACAAATGTGTAAATCAAACAAAAGCAAAATAAAAAGTTCAGTTCAAGCTGCACTATTAAGTTAAAGCAAAGATTAAAAGTTAATAGCTCCCACCGCCAAAAGCGAACAAAAACAAACACAATCCAAAATTTAAAATTCTCATTAAAAGCTAAAAATACACGCAGCATTAACATAATAAATAAGTAGATGTGACATTAACCCAAAATTATAGAAAACTAAACATATATAAAACCACAACAACACCTAAAAGAAACACACCATCACCTGTACTGGCAGGCCTTTCATCGCGGGAGATGTACATATGTACGTACGTAGTATGTAAGTCGTAGCCCTCATTGAATCTCGCTTGGTTGTGAGCTTTGTTTCCATGGTGCACCCTATGTGAATGTATCGCACTCAATGTATTTACAGAAGCATGTATGTACAGTATGTCAAGAAACTCTTTACACACTGAAAAAAAAATTAATTTTTTGACTTCAGATATTAAAATAATAGACTTTTATTTAAAATAACTTAATTTTTTAAATGCATTACTATGTAATGATAAGTTCTAAGTTTAATTAAAAAAAAAATAACAAAATTATAAAAAGATAACTTAAAAAATAACAAAAAACAATTTTTACTCAATTTTGATACTGTCAAGAAACTCTTTACACAACATTTTTTCATTCATATAAAATCCAAATTTTGAGCGATTATATAATATATTAGCCTTTTTTAGTATTTAGTATGCCCTCCCTCAGCGTTAACTACAAGTTGAAGTCTTTTTTTCATCGAATGAATCAAGTGTGGTAGGTCATATTCAAGGGGAATCTTCTGCCACTCTTCCAGTATAATTGATTTTAGTTCAATTCGGTTTTTAGGCGACCTTTTTCCCACTTTTTTCTTCAAGTAGGCCCACAAATTTTCTATAGGGTTGAGATCGGGACTCTGCGGTGGTGTATCAATGACCTTTCCACAGTTATAAAGCAGCCAAGTCCGCACATTTAGCTCTTTATGTTTAGGATCATTGTCCTGATAAAATTTAAACTTTGGTTTATTGTCAGCAATGAGACCAAATTTTGACGCACTACTCTTCAAATTCGTTTTAAAAATTTGAAGGTACTGCTGCGCATTCATGGTGTTCTCAATGAATGCCAGATCTCCGACTCCTCGGCTAGAAATGCAGCCCCAAATCATAACCGAAAGTTTTCCAAACTTTACAGTCGGTATGATGTTTCGACTTTCTAGTGCTGTTAGCGGCTTGCGCCATACTCTGGATGGACCATCATTGTAGTAGAGCATCATTTTTGTCTCATCGCAAAATATGACATCATCCCAATATTCTTCTGGGTGGTGGATCATGTTAACAGCAAAAGTTAAGCGCTTCTCCACATTGACCGACGAAAGCAGCGGTTTCTTTCTGGCAACTCTTGAAGAGTACTTATACTTCTTCAAGCTCCTTGGCAAGAGTCCTCAATGATATTTGTGGATTTTGGTCGATCTTTCTCATCATTAAGCGATCTGCCCGTTTGCTAATCTTCTTTTTACGCCCACCTCCACTTTTTGATTCAAGGGTTCCCTGGTTTTCCGCGCGACTTAGAACATTGTAAATGGTTTTCCTCGATACTGAAAACATTTCCACTAAGTCCGCAACAGATTTGCCCAACTGGTGGTTATAGTAAATCAGCTGGACTACGTCAAAGCTTAATCTTTTCCCAGTCATTTTAAAAATTAAAGTAAATTACTTTTTAGCTGTCCGTTGAGCAAAATTTCCAAGTCAAATAAAAAGCAATGCAAAATATGCGCATCATAAAGCAATGCAAAACGCATAGTTAACGGTAAAACACCGTTTTTTCTAAGAACGAGAACAAAACAGAGCTCAAAAACGAAGTGTGTAAAGAGTTTCTTGACAGTGTCAAAAATGAGTAATAATTGTTTTTTGTTATTATACTCTTTTTTTAACTTTTTTGAAAAAAAAGGAAAAAAGAGTATATTGGGTTTGTGAAATGTCCGTCTGTCCGTCTGTCCGTCTGTCCGTCTGTCCGTCTGTCCGTCTGTCCGTCCGTCTGTCCGTCTGTCCGTATGAACGCAGGTTTTTTCCACAGTTTTGAAGCTAGAGCAACCAAACTTGGTATACATGTTGGTATATACCATAGGCAGACAAAGTGTCAAGATCTCCCCCCCACCCCCACCCCTTCCCCCACAAACCGCAAAAACCTATATCTTCCACAGTTTTATAGCTAGAGTAACCAAATTTGGCACAAGGGCTACTTATCACATCCTTCATTGATCTGGCAAAAAAAAATTCGGCCACGCCCACCCCCGCCCCCACAAATAGGCAAAGTCTTTATCTCCCCCACCCCTTTAGCTAGAATCACCAAATTTTGCAGGTTGAATTCTGTTGCCCTATTTAATAGATTGGATAAAAATATTTTTGCCACGCCCACCCCCGCCCTTGCAATCAAGCAATGTTTGTTTCTCCCAAACCTGTAGAACAGGCCCAACCAAATTTTTATTGATGGCAAAACTTGAAAGATTTGAGCAGAAATTCAATTGCCACGCCCACTGACTCCGCAAAGAGGCGAAAAAAAGAGTATATCGCAGTCGGGTGCATCCGACTGCAACGTTCTTACTTGTTTTTTAAGTTATCTTTTTATAATTTTGATATTTTTTTTCTCACTTAAACTTAGAACTTATCAATACATAGTAATGCATTTAAAAAATTGAGTTTTTTTGAATATATAGCTACTATTTTCCTATCTAAAGTCAAAAAATGATTAATTTTTTCAGTGTGTAAAGAGTTTCTTGACATACTGTATGTATGTCTGTGCGTAGGTTGCTGCAAAGCTTTCACAATAAAATCCAAGTAAACTTATATTATTTATTGAATTGTGCATTAAAAATACAAAACAAAACATACCAGAAAAAATAAAAACAATATTTACAACAAATACAAAAATAACAAGTAAGAATGTTGCAGTCGAATGCACCCGACTGCGATATACTCTCTTTTTTGCCCCTTTGCGGAGTCAGAATTAGGCGTGACAATTGTATTTTTGCTCAAATCTTTTAAGTTTTGCCATCAATTTAAGTTTGGTTGGGCCCGTTCTACAGGTTTGGGAGAAACAAACATTGCTCGGTTGCAAGGGCGGGGGTGGGCGTGGCAAAATCATTTTCAAGCAATCTATTTAATAGGGCAACAGAATTCAACCTGCAAAATTTGGTGATTCTATCTTAAGGGGTGTGGGAGATACAGACTTTGCTTATTTGTGGGGGTGGAGGGGTGCGTGGTCAAATTTTTTTTGGCAGATCAATCAAGCTATTGATTAGTAGTCCTTGTGCTAAATTTGGTCACTCTAGCTTGAAAACTGTGGAAGATATAGTTTTTTGTGGTTTGTGGGGGAAGGGGTGGGGGGTGGGGGGAGATCTTATAACTTTGTCTTACTATGGTATATACCAACATGTATACCACGTTTGGTTGCTCTAGCGTCAAAACTGTGGAAAAAAACTGCGTTCATACAGACGGACAGACGGACATTTAACAAACCCAATATACACTTTTTATACTCTGTTTTCCAAAATGGAAAAGAAGAGTATATTGGGTTTGTGAAATGTCCGTCTGTCCGTCCGTCCGTCTGTCCGTCCGTCTGTATGAACGCAGGTTTTTTCCACAATTTTGAAGCTAGAGCAACCAAACTTGGTATACATGTTGGTATATACCATAGGCAGACAAAGTGTCAAGATCAAGATTGCAGTATGACTCCATTTGAACTGTTCGATAGATTGGAGAAAAAAATTTTTACGTACAGAAAACAGAGTATATCGCAGTCGGGTGAGCCCGACTGCAACGTTCTTGTTTCTTTTTTTTTTCAAAAAAAATTTAAAAAAGAGTATAATAAAGCAGTAAAAATACTTAAGAATATATTCCAATACATGTTAAAAAGAACACACATATAAAATTAAACAAGTAAGAACGTTGCAGTCGGATGCACCCGACTGCGATATACTCTTTTTTTTTGCCTCGTTGCGGAGTCAGAAGTGGGCGTGGCAATTGTATTGCTGGTAAAATCTATAAATCTATAAAATATATACCCTTTCAGAAAAGATTTACATAATAAATCTTATTTTTCAACCGATTGTATTATGGCAGAAATAAGAAAATGTGATCCGATTTTGATGAAATTTTGTCATCATGTATAAACTGTCTTTAAACTTAGGTTAAGTGAGTTTAGTTCAGTTATCGTGAAACACAAAAAAGTTTTTCATACAAAAACTTATTTTTCAACCGATCGTTCCTATGTCAGCAATATGTTATAGTGGTCCGGTCTGGCTAATTTTGACCTATGTACTGCTTGCAGAAAGAAAAAGCATCTTTGCCAAGTTTCATCCCGATAGGTCTTAAAGTGAGGGACAGACGGACATGACGAACATGACTCGGCTGTTGATGCTGATCACGAATATACGATTTATTTTTTTCTGAGACGTCTCCTTTAACGCGTTCCACATTTCGTTACAAAATTATAATACCCTCTGCAAGGGTATAAAAATGCTCTTTACATATGTGCGTGGGATTTCTTTTATTTGTATTGTATTATTTATTGTATATTCCAGTTTAAATCAGTAATTATGACTTCAAGTTGATCTGCATTGTGAAAAAAGTTGGATGACATTAAATTTAAAACCGCCATTGTTATGAAACGTTCTTTGAATCACTATATCATGAAATGCAAGTAAAGATGTGAACTTTTGTATGAAAAGTTGTTTTGCTTTTAAATGTTTCTTCTCAACAATTCAATCAAATTAGATTACTATATCATGTTGAAATATCACAAAGTGTTTTTGCGAATTGATATACGATTTGATATCGAATTGAATTTAGTGAATTTAGAATCAACAATGAAGCTCAACTCACTCCGTGAGTGGAAATCGGAGCACACCTACTTAAGAATAGGTATATCAAAATATAAATATTTGCAATGAGCTAGCTAAGCTTCCCAATTTCATCAATAAAAAAACAAATAAATCTATTCGCAAGCTAAAGGTTAAAGATCTATTAGTTTTTGAAATAATTTGATAAATTTTAGATTTCGCAATTAGAAATCATTAGTTTTGGAATAAGAACATCTTACAATTTATGTTGTTTGAAAATAATCATAATTTTGTTAAATCTAATTAATTCATTTTGGCACATAACACTCAGCCACTGATTCACATACTCGAAACAGTCAAAAAGAACGCACACACACACACACACACAAGCACACACACACACACACACACACACACACACACACACACACACACACACACACATACACACACACACACACACACACACACTCACACGCACACAGATACACAGCCGAAAAACAGTTTATTATGCTTTTCATTAGTGGAGCATAAAACGACACACAGAAGGCACAAATGCTGCTTGCTTGCCACACCCACTATCAACCCACTACGCCCCCACGCTTCACACGGTTCGCTCCAGCGCCCATGCAGTGGCACTTAATGGACACACACTTACAGTCAAAACATGGCGAAACTTTGTGCAAACTTTTTGCACACAAATGCTGTGCGTGTGGAATGTCATTGACGGAAATTGAAACGCAAGCCAATGGCTACCGGCTACTGGCTGACTACTGCCCACCATCTCCTTTCACTCCTGGCGCCAAACACATACACACACACACATATACATACACATGTACATTGATATGTATGTATACATACCCATTGTGATGTGATGTGACTGGCAGCCACTAAGCCAAATCAACAAAAATCAACATTTCAACAACAAAGTCCTTGACTGCTAGACTTAACCGGACAGAACACGACCGGCCAGCCACAGAGGCAGAGAAAGAGACGAAGACAGAGATATAGCTAGAGGAGACGGCCTGCTGCCTACATGTGGACACCCAAAAAGACAGCCACCAGAAATACGACGATGACAACTCTCAGACACAGGACACAGAGTGACTGAGTGAGTATGTATGTACGAAACTGAAGGACAGACTGACATCACAGATGCCATAAAAGAGCATAATAGAAAAACTGTGTCTGATGGCAACTTTGGCAATAAGCTTCTTGTACATTCAAATATCTATACATACTCGAACGATAAGTATGTTTCTATGTGCATTCATGCACTGCAATAAAAACTTGGATATAAGGTAAATATCAAATAAGATTTGATTTGTTTCATATACTAAGTAAGCTTAGTGGCTAATATATCAAACTGATCTGATATTTAAGATCAATAAGGCACAAATGACTTAGAATGAGATTGATGAGACAACCAGCTGTGTTAAATTTTGATTCTGTTCGACAAGGATACTGAATTGATTTCTGCCATTAATTCCAAAAATCGCTAAAATATCCCAGTTAATATATTCTTAATGATTGATTTAAAACAAAATACATTTATGATAATAAATTAAAGATAAATAAATTAAAAATCTAATCATAAAATTCAACATAAACAAGTAAGAACGTTGCAGTCGGAAGCACCCGACTGCGATCTCGACAATTTGTCTGCCTATGGTATGTATCAACATGTATACTAAAATGTAAAACTGTGGAAACAAGCTGCGTTCATACAGACAGACAGACGGACGGACGGACATTTCACAATCTTAATATAAAAAAAATTAAAAAAAAAGATTATATAAATGTGGTTGTTTTCGCTTCAGCATATAACCTTTTGCTATAAAAATTTGGATTTCAAAACGGTTTCGAAAAAAAGAAACGAAATCATTCCGATAGGAGTTTAAAACAGCCAACTTTCTATAGCTGTAAAAAAAAACGTCTCTTCATTTTATTTATGCTTGTACAACTTTAAGAATTAGATACAGATAACCTAAATATAACATATATTTAGGAAGAAAAAAATGTTAAAACACTTTATATTTTAATATTTATCATGCCATATTAAATTCATATTGAGCTACTTTATTTTTGCACTGTACATGCGAGTAATATCAGTAAAAGGGGTGCAACAAAGAAAGGCAAAGCAAGAGAAAGCGAATGAAATTGAATTGAAAGGAAATTCAAATTCAAAAACAAAATCAAAATGTAAATGTATATGGCGTGCAATGAGAAGGCAACAATAACAAATAACAAAGCTATGACATATGCACACAAATACTTAGACAACTTTTTGTCTCTGTTGTGTCTCTGTCTGTGTCCAATTGGACTTGAGAGAAGGGGTTCATTTTTCGAAGTACTTTTTGATAGTGTGTTTTTGAAGTATATCTACGTAGAAGTTTCAAACCTTCAAATAGTAATTCTACGATGTTCACAAATCTTCCAGAATTACTACGGAAATATCGATTTCTCCATACGGTTTTATACAGAGGCGGGAATAATAATGTGTTTTTGAAATAAAAACAAGTAAGAATACTCTAGTCGAAACGCAAGCAAACAGCGCACCTAACTTGTCTTGTGCTTGTAAAACTGTTGCTTCTGCCTTCTGAAACAGGGGTAATTAGATTCGTCAATAACTTTGGTGTTTGTAATCAGATCGCAACGAAATTTACGCAACTGATTAACATTGATAAATGAAATACGTGTACGAAAACGAAAAAATGAATCTTTAAAACTGTGGCTGTAGAAGTTTTTTTCGATTTGCAGGAGTGCGGGGGGGTGCATACAAAATTTGAAACAAACTTGATCTGCGTATGGTATACAGAAACTTGCATGCCAAGTTTGGTGTCTCTAGCTCTTATTATCTCCGAGATCTGTGTGTTCATACGGACAAACATCAGACAGACAGACAGTTGATCCTGATCAATAATATATATCCTTTATATATATCCGGCCATGTCTCCTTCTGCCTGTTACCTACATTTGCAGTACTTTATAACTCCCTTTTTCCTATTTGTAATGGGAACAGGGAGTAAAAAAACAGGCTTAAATTTGAATCTCCCCGCAAACATCTCTGCCCCCCCTTCTCACTGGTTCAGAACCATTAGCAGCACACAGAAAATTTTAAATAACTATAGATTAGCTCATAGTCATTGCTGAGCTGACAGAATTACTAGTTGGGAATTTTAACGTTGATTCAACCAACCAATCCTGTTTTATACTTGAATGAAGAATAATTTTCGAAAAAACACGGGGAGAGAGAGCAGCTGAGAGATTAAATTTCGATCACTCTCATTTTTTAAATGGCGGCCCGGACTCAATATATGTACAGCATACTTATGGGCCCCTTATGAGCGCTTAGACGCTGCATCTTAGTTGTACAACCCTCGTGTTTTACTCGAGCGCTCGTACGCCTTCGTGTGCGTTCGTGTTGCGCGCTGTCGGGTTGTACGTTTGCCACACACGTACCAACTTTTGACACAACTTGGTTGCACAACTTCACAAAATGGCGGCGGCTGGTGATCATTATATAATAAAAAATAATTATTGCAGGGATTTTCTTAATTTAAATACAGAATTTACAGCAGGATAAATTTGAAATTAAGTGGATTTATTACATTAATAGAAATTAAAGTAAATTATGAAAAAAAAAAAAAAAATTATTATTTTTTATTGGTTAAATAAGATAAATAACTAAAATAATAAGCAATAATAACATGACGCATTATATATTTCAATTTATTTAATTTTTTCCGTGAAAAAGCGCGAATTTAAAAACAATTATATAGCCTAAGCAACAGAAAACACGATCGTCAAATACGAACGCTACACGAAGGCCAAAAATATCAAACTCATTTGATATTTTTGCAAAGTTGTATGAACTTCGTGTTGCACGCAAGACGGCGATCGACAGCGTACGAGGGTGCACGAAGGCGTACGAGCACGCTGGTAACAGTAAAACACGAGGGCTGTACAACATAGATGCAGCGTCTAAGGGGCCCATTAGAATAAGTATTTTTAGACTTAGGCCAAGTACAAATTCTTAAAAACATGATTCAAGTATGTTTTTGTACTTAATATAAAACTGGTATACTTAATTCAAGAATTATGTACTTATTTGTAGTACTTTTGTACTTGATTCAAGGTAAACCAAGCACGCATCGTACTTGATATTTTAAGTACGACGCCGAATTAAAATCAAGTTTAAAAAACTTAAATATCCCGGCAATTTTTTTTCTGTGTACGAGTAGGCTGCAACGTAAGCTAATTGTTGTGATGCGAATGTTAACGCAGCAGCTTCGACAAAGAAACAAATAAAATTGTAAACGCTTTTCGGTCAGAAAGACGTGGCCAAAAGGCGGAATGAAACGAAAAAGTTTTGAATAAATCGAAGAAAATTATAACGGAAATAACGCGCAAAGTGAGGAAAGCAGCAGCAACAAAAACTTGAATAAGTTGTTGAACCGAAAGTCGAAAGTTTATATGGGTGGCAATAACCGGACACCCAACAAGAAGAAGAAGAACACGTGATGCAGCTGGCGAATGGCAAATGGCTGCGTTAAGAGTTGAGACAAATTAAAATGGCGGCTTCAACGGGCAAGGTCTAAGCCGCAAATGTCTGCTCGCGTGGCCAAATGGCTGCGGGGGGGAGGGTGAGTTATAAAACAGGGGTTGACTGAAAGTTTTTATCAGCAGCAGCAAAAGCTGCGACGCCTAGAAAGTTGCGACAAGGTGGAAACGAGAACGTCGCTGCCAACTAATTCAAAAGCGTGTTAAAGACGAGCTGATTAATACGCCGAAGAGCGCCAGAAAGAGAGAGAGAAAGATAATGAGGGAAAAGAGTAGGTGTTTGACAAAAAACTCTCTCAAGGCAGGTGCAAAAAGGTGCGGCAAACAGTTAATGCGTGCGGAAAGCAGCATTAGAATGTGGATAGAAGAGAAACAGCTGAAAACTGGAAATTAAAAACAAATTAGAAAGCTTGTCAAATGTCTGTTTTTTGCTCTATATTCCTACCCTTCATCCTTCACATACGAGTTATGAGCATCAGCGGCATGATCATGACGTTAATAATCAGAGAGAGCAAATGGCAAATAACAAAACTTCAAACCAAGCAGCAAAAGTAAGAAATAACTGCCAAAATAAAGTGTGGGTAACTTAATGCTAACAAGTAAGAATGCTCTAGTCGAGTATGCTCGACTACGAGACTCCCTGCTTCCAACTTGCATTTCAAGCAGTTCAGCGGCAACACAAGCAAGCACTTAACATGTCCAGTGCATGGACAGCAGGCAATTTTCCTTAAAGAGTGACTCTAAAATTGTCACGATCCGAGAATTTTTAGAAATTGTTCTTGTTCTCTTATAATTTGCTCACAGCCGCCCCCAAACAGTGCATGTCAGACTAAAAATGAATGTCCTCATTTTTTACTAAAGAGCTAATAGCTTCATTATTTGTTAATCGATTTTGATGATATATACTTTATTTTGAGTCGAATGAATTGAGCTATAGACTCAAAGAAAGAAAAAAATTATCAAATGTTTTGTTTTAATAAAAAATCTCGTTTAAAATCTAGCTTTTTTTAAAAACGTGAAATTTTAATACAAAATTTTCGGCTTAAGTCTCAATAGCGCCTAAGCATACAAGAATTTTGGAAAGTAATGTGCTGGTGGATTTTAAGGACATTATATAACGTAGTAAAAAATGTAAATATTATAAGAGTCTGAAATCTGGTTTCGAAGATATTGGCAATTCTCTGAGTGTACCTTTTTGAAAAACCGAAAATCTAGCTATTTCCATTTATCTCAAAAACGAGTACGCGATATTATTTTTTTTTTCCAGACTCAGAAGCTGGTTTTACATAAGAAAAATAAAGTGGCCGTTCTAGGCACATTTTGCTGTTATAGTGCTATTGACAAATTACAGAGCTGTTAAGCGAATTAGCATAGTTCTGTAGCAAAAATTAGGTGATAGGAAGCCGCCAAAATTGAATAAGAACAGGTTAATTTTTTGTATACCCTTGCAAAGGGTAATTTAATTTTGTTACGAAATGTGTAACTCATTAAGGGAGACGTCTCCGATCAGCGTTGTTCAGCCTCAACAACCGAGTCGACCTAGCCATGTTCGTCTGTCTGACCGTCTGTTTATATGAGAACTAATCTCTCAGCTTTAAACGATATTGCAACTTGATATGCCAGCACTTTTTTGTTTTCCAGTTCTATATAGAAAATCAAAATAAACTAAAATTCAACCTCCGTCGGAAGGGTTATAATACCCTTTGGAATGGGATATACTTGCAGTCCAAAGTCACAAGCCACACACAATCTACCAATCGGTTAAATGATCCAAGAAGGCTTCGAGCAACTGAACAACATGCAACTCACATTAACAATAGCCATGTCGAAGTTGGATAAGGCAAAATGTAAATGAAAAGGGCGTGGCAAGGCGATTGCGTCAATGTTGTTATTTTCCCTCGGTTTTTGTTGTAAGCTACAACTGAAAAAATGTTGCTTTTCCGGTATAATTCATTTCATTGTATTTTATTTACAGCAAGCAGACAACTGACAACTGGGCAACTGCAGCTGAGTTATTGGAGCAGTCTCGTAATTGATAATATTGAATGCAGCACATTACGAAGCGAATTCCATTAGTAAGTATAAATTAAGCCTTGTACAAATCATTAAAAAAAATCACAAAAATATATTAAAAGAACGCAACGTGATCGAGTTGAAATCTGTGCCTTGTTCTGGACTTTCGGACCAATCCAATTGAATAAAGTAAAAACTGATTACACTGAGCTGTGTGCAGGTGGAATTCATTCTGGTCTGGTCTGGTGTTTGGTATCTGTATATGTATATAATACATTTATACATTGTCTGTGTGTGTGGGTGTAAGTTTTAATTGAAGCTTTTACATTTGGCTTTGTGGCAACGATAATAACTTTATGCAACAGTCATTTGCTCCAAAAAAAGACACAATATTTTTCTTATGTAAAATCAGTTGCTGATTCCAAAAAAAAAAAATAAAATAAATATGTTCGCGAGCTCGTTTTCGAGCTAAATGGAAGAAGCTAGAATTTTGAGTTTTCAAAAAGGTACACTCAGAGAATTGTTAATATTTTCGAAGCCAGATTTCGGATTCTTAAAAAGTTTAATTTTTTGAGTACGTTATGTTATGTTGTAAAATCCACCAGTAAATCACTTTTAAAAATTCTTGTTCGGTTAGCCACTATTAAGACATAAACTGAAGTTTTTGCTTATTTTCAATAGCTTCGCCAGTGACTTTAGAAAAATGTAAATATCTCCAGATTGGGTTTCTTGATTTGAAATAAATCGACTTTTTATGAAAGGCAAAAAGAATTGCTATCAATCACTAACGTAACATTATTAAGGCGTTAATTCTAAACTAAAGAGTTTTCCTCTTTAAATATAAGCAAACTCCAAAATATATGTGATTCTTATGTAAATGGGAAAGTCGGGCACGAAAGGATCATTGTTTTAGACAGAATTGGGCTGAACGAACACACGTTGAAAAGCACAAAATTATTCTGCCACCGTTACATATTAAACAAGGATTTTTCAATAACTTTGTAAAAGCTCTACCAAAATATGGCGATGCAATTAGTTATTTGAGAAACCAATTTCTTAATTTGTCAGACGCTAAGATAAAAGAAGGCATCTTTGTTTGACCTCAAATAAAAAAACTTCTTGGAGAGTCCCAATTCAGATCACCTTTAACACATTGAGTCTAAAGCTTGGGACTCATATTGTAAAGTGGTTACCTATATTGTGGGAAACTTCAGAAGTCCAAAATTCAAGATGTGGTAGTAACCTCAATTGACAGCTACAAACAAATGGGAGTGAACATGTATCCAAAGATTCACTTTTTACACAAATAACCTTGGCAATGAAAGCTGCTAGCATGGTGAATGCTTTCACCAGCAATTAAAAACCATGGAACGTCTCTTTCAAGGATTTTGGAACGAAGCAATGATGGGTGACTATTGTTGGTTCCTCAAAAACGAATCCAACAGTTTACCCAAAAAGAGATGTAGAACAAGCTTATCTCTATTTTAGATTATTCCTTACTTAACTTTATATTTCATCAAATTAATAATAAAACAAGTAAGAACGTTGCAGTCGGGTGCGCCCGACAGCGATATACTATTTTTACTATCTATTCTATATTCTTTTGCTTAATTTGGTTAATTAATTTGTGGAAGATATAGGTTTTTACGGTTTGTGGTGGAAGAGGTGGGGGAGATCTTGACATTTTGTCTGGATATGGTATATATCAATATGTATACCAAGTTTGGTTGCTCTAGTTTCAAAACTGTGGAAAAAACCTGCGTTCATGCAGACGGACAGACGGACATTTCACAAACCCAATATACTCTTTTTTTTTGTTTGTTTTAAATTAAACAAGTAAGAATACTCTAGTCGAGTGTGCCCGACTACGAGACTCCCTGCTCCCAACTTGCAGTTCGGCGGCAACACAAGCAAGCAGTGCACTTAACTCGTAAGCTGCTTGTCAAACTGTTGTTGCTGCCTGCTGAGACGGGGGAAGTAGATTCCATAACTTAGGTGCTATAAATTTACGCATCCGATCAACATTGATTAAACATACATGTGTACCAAAGCTTTATCTTTAAAACTGTGGCTGTGGGAGATTTTGGGGATTTGCGGGTGTGCGAGGGGTTGCATCCGAAATTTGAAATAAACTTGATCTGCGTATGGTATACAGGAACCTACATGCCAAGTTTTGTGTCTCTAGCTCTTGTAGTCTCCGAGATCTGTGTGTTCATACGGACAGACGGACAGACAGACAGGCATGGCTAGTTCGTCTTTATTTGTTACAAAAGAGCTAATAACTTCAATGTTTGATTATCGATTTTGATGAAATATCCTTTATTTTGTTTCAAATGAATTGAGGTATACACTCAAAGAAAGAAAAAAATGTTCAAATGTTTTGTTTTAGTAGAAAATCCCGTTTGTTATCTACCTTTTTTTTTAAAACGTGAAATTGTAATGCAAAATTTTCAGTCTAAGTTGTAATAGCGGAAATAATAAAAAAGTAAACTTTTTAGGAATCCGAAATCTGGTTTCGAAGATATTGACAATTCTCTGAGTGTACCTTTTTGAAAAATCGAAAATCTAGTTTCATCCATTTAGCTCGAAAACAAGCTCACGAACATATATATATTTTTTTTTTTCATTTTTATCGGAAAGAGCGACTGATTTTACATAAGAAAAATATAGTGGGTGTTCTCCAAAATTTGTTGCATTGCGTATTTAATAATTGAAGGCACCGGCCCCAATTAGCAAACGCGTTTATCCATCTATTTGACACAGGCAGCAAAAACTGATTATATTGTGTGTGTATGTTCTCGACCACGTTAACATCAAAAATCAACCTTCAACATGGTACTTCTATTTTTTGGCATCTCTTAGAAAAATTTGTGGCCTTACCGCAAATGCACTATATAAATGTCAGTTGCCAGTTGAAAGTTGCCTGTTGTCAGAGAGAACAATGGCATTTATTTGGTTTGGATTTTATTCATTTTTGTGCTCCCTCTGGCCAGTCTGGGTCCTTTATAATTGCAGCTGGTTAGCTGCAATATCCCTCGGTCAAACACTTTATAAACCGAATAAACCGCAGATAAATTGAATTCTCTGACCGGTTTACAAACAACAATTTGTGCGAATGATGAACGATTGAGGCAAGTGGCAAGCTGTTTATGCAACAAAGGCACACGCACACACAGTTTTAAGGGGCTGTATGTGTGTGCAGGAGTGTTTGTGTGTGTTAAAGCTGTGTATTATTATAATTTACGACTTTTTGACAAATTATCGGCAGATAGCTTGTCCAAATAAAACGCATACATAAATTTTGAAATCGCAATAAGTGCAAATTTCAATAAATTAATCATTGCAAGACATCTCTGACGTAGCATGTAGGGGAGCTGCTGTGGCGCAATAAGCGCTTTATTCAATAAAGGGATCCCAGCAACAAGGCCATCTAAGCCACCAGCCACCAGCCACCCACCACTCAGCCCGCCACAACTACAGCACAAATAATATTTTCAAAAATCAAATGCTTACGCACACAAACCGACAGAGACCAATTGCGGAATGTAAGAGATAGGGTGGATTGCGAGAGTTAGGGAGGGCACAGAAAGCGGATGCTTAGTTAAGCAGAGCCATGTCGAATCATGTAGCAACAGCTGTTGTAGGACATTTTCTGATCCTTTTTAGCAATGGGTGGTGATGTCGTTGGAATACAGTAATTGGTTTCAAAGTGCAACCACCATTTGTGGGTAGCAATCGAAAATCGATCGATTTTGACAGCATGAATAGCTTCAAGTTTTCTTATCACTGTGGACGGCAAAGCGTGAACTAGAGACGAAGCAGCACGAAGTGTGCAAAAAGCGACTAGCATTATATACAGCAAGAATGAAAGATTTGCTGTGAATATCTGATCAGATCGAGCTATGTACCGATCGAAAGCTATTACTCTAACTACGAAAAGTGCATACTAATACTTTTCTTAGCTCATCTGTTTCATGAGATATAGGTAAGCAGGCGAGAAAGGAAAATTTTTAAAAATTTGAGCTATTGGGGCCGTTGGGGCTTTTTAGTCTTTTTTTAACGCATAAGTGATCTTATTCTGAATACGCGTCCAATAACACCTCGTTCATCCCAATCTGACAATTCGTTCAAAAGTTATGAACATTTTAAAATTAGAGTGGCTTTTCCAAATTGAGATGAAAAGGTTGTCAGTTTGTTTGTTTGTTTGTATCAACGCGTTGAGGTAGCTGTATAGAATTTTGTGGACTTGTGCCCCATCAAAACCCGAAAAACGTTGTTCTACCACTTTTCTGAAAAACGGCTAGTTTAGCGGGAAAACGCTAAAAATCGATTGAACGGACTCACTCACTGTTTCCAAACCAAAGAAATTGTAAAATCGACCCTAAATATACTAAATTAAAGTTAAGATTTGCTTCAACAAAATATCCGACTTTATGCCACTTATTTGGCGATTCGGCCCAGTATGCATTGCCTCATTGGAACAAGAGCTGTGCAATTAAATTTGTTATAGACATATGTGATTTTCAATATCAAACAGCCTTCGGTCTTACTTGCACAAATACCCGGAAGCAAGACATATTCGATAAAACAGCAACATCAGTAGCAAAAGCAAACAAGGAATTGCCAGCAATAATTTGATGTGTCTGTAACAATTTCCAAATCATTTAAAATTATGGAAACATTATTCTTATTATACCCTTTTGTCACGAAATGTGTTAGGCATTAAAGAGAAACATCTCAGAAAATAAAGGGTTGTATATTTGTGATCAGCATCAACAGCCGAGCCGACATACCCATATCCGTCTGTCCCTCTGTCCGGAAAGTTTATACATGCTGACAAAATTTAGTGAAAATCGGACCACTATATCTATAGCTGCCATAGGTACAGATATGATTTACATATACATATAATAAATTGGAGCCAATTTATTTTGTGCCATTTGTTGAGAACTAGATGACTTGGATCAATTCTCAAGCAACCCTCGAAACACGATCTCAGACCACAGCATGGGAGCTGGCTGTCCAGAATGCAACTAATCTTGGCGATAGCGACGAGGCAAAAAACCTTTGGCACGCAGTAAAACTTTGAAATGAAATTTTTATGCTTACGGATCTATATGAGTCGACTCGACTTTTACCCATTTTCCATGTTTTTTTGGCAACACAAAACTGAAAGCAATCTTGACATTTTGTCTGGCTATGGTATATACCAACATGTATACCAAGTTTCGTTAGTCTAGCTTAAAACTGTGGAAAAAACGGACATTTCACAAACGCAATCTACTTTTTACTCCCCGTACCCATTAAAAATGGGAAAAGGGAGTTATAAAGTACTGCAAGTGTGTGTAACAGGCAGGAGGAGAAATTTCCTAGTATATAAACTGTATATATTCTTGATCAGCATCAACAGCCGAGTCGATGTAGCCATGTCCGTCTGTCTGTATGAACACACAGAAATCGTAGACTACAAGAGCTAAGGACACCAAACTTGGCATGCCGGTTGTCCCTGTATACCATTCGCAGATCAAGTTTATTTCAAATTTCGGATGCACCCCCCCGCACCCTAGCAAATCGAAAAAAAACTCCAACAGCCACAATTTTAAAGATAAAGCTTACACAAATATGTTGTACCAATGTTGATCAGTTGCGTAAATTTCACTAAGATTGGATAACAAACACAAAAGTTATGAAAGAATATATTATCCCCGTCTCAGCAGGCAGAAGCAACAGTTTTACAGGCACTGGACAAGTTAAATGCGCTGCTCGCTTGTGTTGCCGCTGAACTTGTTGAAATGCAAGTTGGGAGCAGGGAATCTCGTAGTCGGGCACACTCGACTAGCGCATTCTTACTTGTATTTCTTTTTTTTTTCAAAAAAATTAAAAAAAGAGTATAAGAATGAGAGGAAAAACCATTCGTGCTTGGGATGCGAAGATGAAATACCGTTAAATACACTATTGCATTATTGACAAATTATTGTCATCAGTCGATATAAAGTGATCACTTTCTGAGCAAGTTCTACCAAATTGTAAAAAGCAAAATGAAAGTTGTTATTGAGAAACTTATTTAAGTATATTTATGAATTTAATTCAAGAAAGGGAGTTTGAAACAGGTTTGCAATTATACTATAAGCAGTGGAACTATTTTTGAAAAGTAGCTGGGTCACCCTTGCACCAGGAAGCCGAAGGCTTTCGGCTTTTCACACACACACGAGCCGAGGCATGCCGAACGCGTGAGAGTAAGAGCATATGTATTTTTGTTTTTTAAATATTGAAAAAATAAACTAATAAAAAAAATACAAAATTATACAAGTCAGGCATATTCAAATACATTTTAAAACGAGCATAAACAAAACAATAATATTTGCCACAATTTCCGACGGAACTATTACACATCGAAATGAATTCAAATAAAATATTCTTTTTTGAGCAGTGTAACTTAGAGCGCAGCTTACCAACACATAGACAGTTTTTTCCCCGCTCTTTGTGCCCATCACTGAACTAGACCGTCTGAAAGGGTATAAAATGTAATTGCAGCCTGGGCAGGCAAACCTCATTTCTGAGCGTCAGCATCAGTATCATCAGCGGCGTCAGCGTCAGCGTCGGTATCTGCGGCAAAAGTCAAACAAAAACTGTGCCATATATTATGTCAGAGGCGTCAGATAAGCGGCCAGACACCAGCCACTTCTCACCTCATTCCACATCACAACACACAACCGAATACACGAAGCTACTCGTAACAACGAGAGGAGGCAGCAAAAAGCACAGTCGAATGTAAATCTGCTTCAAAATTGGTTTCTTCTTCCAAAATGCGATTACAAGTTGATGAGCCGCCAGACAGCGGACCAAAAACTGGCAGAGCAAAGCAAAAGAAAATAACTAAGAACGTTGCAGTCGGACACACCCGACTGCGATACACTCTTTCCGCCTATGGTATATATCAACATATATACCAAGTTTGGTTGCTCAAACTTCAAAACTTTGGAAAAAAACTGCCTTCACTTGGGCATAACTTAATAAGATATCTTTGTGAGAAGATCTAGTCTATCTTTATGACTGATTTGCTGTTTTGTCAAATTTAAAAAAAAAAAATGCACTTCTCGATTCATTTTGAAATTAACTTTTTTTCACAATTAACTTTTTAACAACAGTAGACCGTTTGCTGAGTTTTTAAAAAGTAAAGGGTCTCGAGTTAAAACAGGACCCGAGCGAGCAAACAAAAACGTTCGTCGGTTGAGCAAAGAGCAAGCCCAAAAATATCGAAAACTGAGAGTTTTCTCGAGACTGTTTCGAATCTGTCAGTTGACGAGTGGTTTTTTTCTGACAACAAACACGAGTGAGACTAACTATTACGAGCTCTGCTTTATGCACAAAACAAAAAAGTTGTTCATACAAAAACTTATTTTTAACCGATTGTTGCTATGGCAGCTATATGTTATAGTGACCCGATCTGGCCGATCTTAACACTTTGTCTGCCTGTGGAATATACCAACATGTTTACCAACGGACGGACATTTCACAAACCCAATATACTCTTTTTTCTTTTTTTTATAAAAAAATAAAATAAAAAAAGAGTATATAAATATATAATAATGACTGCACCACCCACTGGGTGGAAAGTGGGTTGTATATAGTGCGAAAGTGGAGTTTTTGTGCGATTTGCTTTAAATTCGTTTTCAAAGACCTATTTGGAAATTTAACAATGACTACTTACCAATTTTTCGGAAAATTCAGATCTCTGGGTGGAAAATGGGTGGTCAAAGTTGTATGAGACAAAGTTTAGATTTCGTGCAATTTGTTTCATGCTCGCTTTAAAAGCCAAGCGTACAAAAATATAAACAACGTTATCTTAAAATTTTGGAAAATCCGCTTAAAATGTTAGAAAATGTTGCATGCAAACTTTTTTTGGAACACTAAAGGATTTTAAAAAGAGCGGGCGAGCAGGATTTCTGCTTGATCCCAAAATAGGCACCCGCGACGGGCGGGACGGGATCGAATTTTCTACACGTTTCCATTTCTACTTCAAACTCAGATTTCAAGGTCAGTCTAAACAAGTAAGAACGTTGCAGTCGGATGCACCCGACTGCGATATACTCTTTTTTTCGCCTCTTTGCGGAGTCAGTGGGCGTGGCAATTGAATTTCTGCTCAAATCTTTCAAGTTTTGCCATCAATTAAAATTTGGTTGGGCCTGTTCTACAGGTTTGGGAGAAACAAACATTGCTTGATTGCAAGGGCGGGGGTGGGCGTGGCTAAAATATTTTTATCCAATCTATTAAATAGGGCAACAGAATTCAACCTGCAAAATTTGGTGATTTTAGCTAAAGGGGTGGGGGAGATACAGACTTTGCCTATTTGTGGGGGCGGGGGTGGGCGTGGCCGAATTTTTTTTTGTCAGATCAATGATGGATGTGATAAGTAGCCCTTGTGCCAAATTTGGTTACTCTAGCTATAAAACTGTGGAAGATATAGGTTTTTGCGGTTTAAGGGGGAAGGGGTGGGGGTGGGGGGGAGATCTTGACACTTTGTCTGCCTATAGTATATACCAACATTGCTCAAATCTATCAAGTTTTACCATCAATTTAAATTTGGTTGGGCTAGTTCTACAGGTGGGGGAGATATACAATTTGGTCAATTACAGGGGCGGGGGTGGGCGTGACAAAATTATTTTTACCCAATCTATTTAATAGGACAACAGAATTCAACCTGCAAAAATTGATGGTTCTAGCAAAAGGGGTGTGGGAGATAAAGACTTGTGGGGGCGAGGGTGGGCGTGGAGATCTTGACACTTTGTCTGCCTATGGTATATACCAGCATGTATACCAAGTTTGGTTGCTCTAGCTTCAAAACTGTGGAAAAAAACTGCGTTCATACGGACAGACGGACATTTCACAAACCCAATATACTCTTTTTTCCTTTTTTTTTTTTAAAAAAAATTTAAAAAAAGAGTTTAAAAATCGTTGCGCGTGTGAGTCAGAGTGTGGAAAATATACGCACAAGCTTGGGAAATGGCAATGAAGTCCACAGATTTGGAATGGCGGGCGAAGCCGTGGGTGTATGCTAGTATTTATATAAAATGTAACATTTACAAATTAATCATGTGAGAACGCTTGGTTAAGGCCACATTTTTGAATTAGTGTAAGAACATAATTATATTGGCAAGGGATACATTATGAATGAAGCCAAATAAACTGTTTTGAAAGAAAGTTATGATCTTGGACATGATGAAAGTTTGGCAAAGTATTTTATCATATGCTGACTTAAAACGATTATAACATAACTTCAAATGAACTCTTTAAAAAAAATTAAAGTCACAAGCAAAAGCAATATTTGAATAATAAAAACTTTTGAATTTAGACAAAAACTAATCAAAATCAATAATCAAAATTTCTTTGTAAATGCCAATTTTAAGAACGGGAGTTAAACACGAAGTATTTAGTACAATAAAAGCAACAACAAAAAATAGCTACACAAAATGAATGTTATCCATTTATGTAAGCTTTGCTGTCACATGTACTTCCCTGAATACAGATTCAGTCAAAAGTTTCATAAACTATAAACAGAACACAGCGTTCTAACTCCACAACACCACATCTACTTTTAACTCAAACTACAATTTGAGTTCTGACTCTGAGCTTAGGCAGTAATAAGATGATTTGCATGCAAGTTTTGCCAAGTGGTTCCAAATGGCCAAGGCGAGACGCAAATGGTCTGCCAGGTGACTTTTTATGAGGGCTGAAGACTGAGGACTGTGGGCTGAAAGCTAAATGCTGAAGGCTAACGGTGACCTAGGCAACTTGTGGTGAAGCAAGCGGGGCTTTTCATACTTCAAGTGCTGCAGGCGACTATTATCTTTAAACTTGAGTGAAGCTTGCACTTATATAGTACAGGCCAGAGTTGCAATCAGCTTACAATTAATGTAGTTAATTAAACTCTCCTTCTAGTTGCATATTTTAAGGCAATGGCTATGTAATTTAAAGTCTCTAAATTTGGTCTGCGCAATGAAATGTGAATACTTTCTAATTATAAAAGCAAAAAGACCACAAACTCCTTAACACACACATATGCTGATGTGTGAATTTGTGTGTATCTGTTCATTGTACAGGCATAATACTGATAATGATAATGATAATGATAATGATAATGATAATGATAATGATAATGATAATGATAATGATAATGATAATGATAATGATAATGATAATGATAATGATAATGATAATGATAATGATAATGATAATGATAATGATAATGATAATGATAATGATAATGATAATGATAATGATAATGATAATGATAATGATAATGATAATGATAATGATAATGATAATGATAATGATAATGATAATGATAATGATAATGATAATGATAATGATAATGATAATGATAATGATAATGATAATGATAATGATAATGATAATGATAATGATAATGATAATGATAATGATAATGATAATGATAATGATAATGATAATGATAATGATAATGATAATGATAATGATAATGATAATGATAATGATAATGATAATGATAATGATAATGATAATGATAATGATAATGATAATGATAATGATAATGATAATGATAATGATAATGATAATAATAATAATAATAATAATGATAATGATAATAATAATAATAATAATAATAATAATAATAATAATAATAATAATAATAATAATAGTAATAATAATAATAATAATAAAAATATGATGATGATGATGATGATGGTGATGGTGATGGTGCCGACGAAGACATGAAAAGCTCATTACTCATGTCGGTTTGCTCCACTCCGAAAGTAGTCTCAACTCTTAACAATCTAAGTACTCTACACTGTACCCTTTACCCGCACTCGCCGTTGCCGAATCTACTGCACTGCCTGCTTCTCATCGCAAAACAATTAAAACCCGTAAATGTCCCCACATGACAAAGTGTGAACTTAATTTCATTTTTCGTAATTTACAAATAAAACTACTACAACGAAAAATAAGATGTGCATGGGAAAGTTAGTAATGGGCTATCCAACGCCAGATTGAGTCAGAGATAAAAAGAGGGAGAAGAAAGAACTAAATCCAAATGAAAATGCTTCCCTAGTGCCACAAGAACTACGCAGCAGGAGCTAACGTTTGGGGGCAGAATGAGGCAGTACATCGGCAAGACCAACCAACCAAACCAACCAGTTGCTGAAGCTTTCATAATAACGAGCAAAACGAAGTACGAATGAAAGTAATTTTCTAAATACTTAAGTATTTTATATGCATTGGAAAATGTTTGTGTGTGTCTGAATTGTGTGCGTGTGTGAATAAGTGTTCAAGCCATTTTTCAAAGCTTAATTTTTACAAACAAGTAGCAAGCACTTGGCATTAATAAATAGACATTCAGCAAAGAAACACAGCAATAAAGACATGTTAGAATACTGCACCAGCAAATGTCCCGACTACGGTATGCTCTGTACCAGTAGTAGCATTCGCATGTTGCATACATCCAAGATATTCTTATCCGTTTGTGTAAAATACCTATAATTAACTATATAAATAAAATATTTGTACACTAAGAGGAAAAACCATTCTAAATGCAACGAAATGTGTTGAAATTAAGAACAAACCGTATCAATAGTAGGGTTTTACCGTTTTTTCTTAAAGGCGTCTGTACACTTCAAATGGAATGCTCGCGAAATGAAAAACTCCATATAAAAACAAGTAAGAACGTTGCAGTCGGATGCGTTTAATATAAGTAAAAACAAATTGGTCGAGATTAGTTGATTGGTTTTTTAGGATAAAATTGGTCGTTGTAGCCGATTGCAATAGCTGAATGCCGATGCATAAACCGACCTTAATAAGTGATATTTTCTAATCAGTTGAATATTTAAATTATATTAAAACTGTTGATTGTTGGCGACTATTCTATGTTTTTAAATAGAGTAGTTTAACTGGCTTGAGATCGGTGATTGAAAAAACAACAAATGTTTCTGTTTTTAACCAATATATTTCGACTACTCTTTGGTAGTCGTCTTCAGTTGTCAGCTGTTGACACACAAGATGGGCTTTTTTCAATTATTTGTATACCATTTTAAATGTATCACTTTATTGATATTGGCTATCCTGAAAACTAACTGCATAGCCAATTAGTGCTGTCAGCAGATTTAATCAAAAGCTGAGCTTCAATAGTAACAACAACAATCGTAATAACGCTTCGCTACAAATTGCCAAAGCACTCGACTTCCGCTCAACAAGACGCATCACAGTTGCCCCCTAAACAGCGGGAGAACAAATTAGAGGGAGAAATAGAGGGAATCACTGTTTCTTGCAGTGAATACAAATTGCTAGAGAATGCGTGGCAATGATGGTTGAATGCGAAAGGAGTGGAGACGGTGTGGGAGGTCTTGAAGTGTCGCATGGATGCACTCGGTGCCCAGCTTTGTGTTTGTTTTCTTGTTCTGACGCAACCTTCATAACGAGCATTACGCATACGCTACGTTTACCGCTACGGCTGCTGTGTGCCGTGCACAAATGATGTTAGTGCTGCACTTAGATGTCTCTGTCTCTTTCTTTGGCTACGTCTACAACTTCGACTGCAACTGACTCTGAGGCTGAGGCTCCGATTACGTATTTCGACTCTGTGCACTCCAAACTTGGCGTCGAAGTAGCGAATTTATGCCACCCTACCACCTAACTAACTAAGCAAACAGATTGTCTGCCTGGAAATGTCTAGAAGCGGCGTTGGTTGCTAGCGCAGGATGTTCATGAAACATTCATTAAGGACATTGTGTATTTCCGCTTTTAGTTTTTATCATGCATCGAAAAACGGCAGCCGCAAGGTCTTGCTACCTGTGCAAAGAGCTACTTATTTAAAGCATTTACACCACCTCGCTCCCCTGCTCTGCCTATCATTCCACCGCTCTGTGTGTGTGAGAGGCAAGTTACAGCGGCCGCAATTCCCGGCAGGACAACAACTGGATTACACTAATACAGCTGTATACCATATATATTTCCATTTTTATATTCTGTTTTACAAAATGGAAAAAAAGAGTATATTGGGTTTGTGAAATGTTTGTCCGTCCGTCCGTCCGCCTGTATGAACTCAGGTTTTTTCCACAGTTTTGAAGCTAGAGCATCCAATCTTGGTATACATGTTGGTATATACAATAGGCAGACAAAAAGTTAAGATCGGCCAGATCGGACCACTACGTATAGCTGCCATAGGAACGATCGGTTGAAAAACAAGTTTTTGTATGAAAGGTGTCATTCGACGCGAATTAGAACATTTGTGCGTTTAAAAAATAGACCAAAAGGCCCCAACGGCCCCAATAGCTCAAATTTTCAAATTTTTGTCTCCTCACCTGCTCGACAATTTTGAGAGGTCCTTGATCAGAAAATGAAGAACTGTTGACTACGAAGCTGTGTTTGCAAGTTACTTGGATTTCTTTAAATTCATTTAAATGATTTACTCTGAAGTTGCGGTCGCAAACGATTGCCCCACTTCGACATTTTTTTGACTCGAGGGCAAAAAATTATGTTATGTATAAAAAATGTCAAACTTTTCTTTTAGCTATAAACAGGTATAAAAGCAAGTAACAAAAGTTTTCTTCGGTATGCTGAAAATTTGCTCATATGAAAGCTCAATTTTCACCCATTGTTCCAACAACAGCTTTTTTTTTTGCGGCTTCGACAGTGGATCTTCCTTTGAATTTGGATGTTCCGAATAAACAGGTGGGGGAAACACAAATTTACTCGTTTGCACTTTGTCTCAATCAATTTGTAAAAGAAATAGGCAAACCAAAACCTGAACAAAATCCTTGTTATGCCCTATTATAATTTTGTCAGCAAATGTGTAACACATGGAAAAAAAAAGAGTTTTATATTCTTGGTCAGCATCAAAAAAAAGCTGAGTCCGTCTGTCTGTCTGTTATATGCTAGCTATTGCCTCAATTCTAAAGTTATCGCTATGAAACTATGAAACAGATGCTTCTTACTTTTGCGAGCAGTACATATGTCAGAATCGGCTAAATCGGTCCACTTTAACATATAGCTGCCATCGCACAGTGGCTCGTTTCCCGAAAACGCCTTGCAAAATAAATTTCCGAATAATGTATATACTTTTGTTCAAGGAATTGGTTTAAGTATTTTGTGCAGACGGCTTTATTTTAAAAATTTTATAGACTGTGGAGCTTGGGGGGTGTACCCGAAATTTGAAATAAACTTGATCTGCGTATGGAATACAGGAACCTGCATGCCAAGTTTGGTATCTCTAGCTCTTATATCCGGACAGACGGACGGACATGGCTATATCGACTCGGCTGCTCAAGAATATACATATATAGTTTATATAGTCGGAAATGCCTCCTGCCTGTAACATACATTTGCAGTACTTCATAACTCCCTTTTCCCCATTTTTAATGGGAACAGGGAGTAAAAATTCCTAAAGTTTGTCCTTTATGTTGCAGGCAGCAACAAGAAAATTGCGGTTTTCTGTTCCTGTTGTTGACAGCAGTGAGAAGCGACAAGTTGCCAAGCATTAGGCAAAAGTGTAACAACAACAACAACAATAACAACAGCAATAATAACAGCAGCAGCAATAGCTGCAACGATAACAACAACAACAAATAGAACTAGAACTTGAACGAGAACAACGACAACAATAGCCACATCTCAAGTAATTTCAGTGTTGTTCAAATACTTTGTCGCCTTTTTTCGTGCACTTATTTATTATTTGGCTAATTCGCGCGTTGCTAAAGTGGCTTTTCAAACAATAACAATATAAAAGTAAAGAGTAACAACAACTGTAAGCAGAAAAAAAAAAAAAATAAAATAAAATAAAAGAGAGAGAAAAATAGCATTACGCTAAACTTTGCTGGCAGTGTTGGCTTTTCTTGCCTGTCCAATTCTATTTAACATTTGCTGAAACTTTAAACAATGCCCACAATGCGATAGAGACAGACAGAGAGAGGAAGAATGAGATGGTTTTAGATAGAGGGGTAGCGCCTAGAAAACTTTTGCCACCTCCAGTTGCAGTTGCAAAGAAACAGCCACCGCCAACTTGCAACTAATTTGTCTTTGCGTTCTCATTGAGGGGAGTGGTATGCCTTGGCTGCAACTTTTCGTTGTCGAGACTCCAACTACAACTACATCTAGCAGAACACCAGCTTCAGTTTCAGTTGCAACTTCGACAAAAAAGCCTCCCTTTCCCCCGTGCCAACAGTACGCCTCTGAGGCTGGGGCTTGTGTGTCACTTTGGCTTTTGTTTACAGCTGATTGTATTTAGCTTTTGTTTGGTCATTGTGAAAGTTGTCACGTCGCTGTTGTGGCCTAATGAATTGAAAGTTAAGCCAGAACTCCACCAAAGCACCCAGCATCCAATTGCCCCTTACCACCACTCTGTGTCAACTTTCATTCGCTGCATTTGGCCTTGTGTTAATGTTCCCCGCGTGTTCAACTTTAAATATAAAAGAAATGTTATTTAAGAGTTGGCGAATTCATTTTGCCTCTCTCTTAGGCTGCTCGAATTATGCGGATAAATTAAATTTCAGTTGACTCATTAATTAAATATTTAAGTTGCTGTTGAGGGTATTTTGTAGTTCTTGCCAGATATATATGCTTATAATCCCACGAAGTGCAGTTAAAAGCTGTTACTCAATACTATGTTAACCCATAAAGGAATATTAAAATGCACGTTATCATGCTTTAAATTATTATAAGCTCTTTCTTCTGACGATCCAAGTCACAACAAAACAATAACAAGTTGCAAATCCACAGGAATCTGCAAAATTTTGATTGGGATCAGGAAATTACTGCTATCCTGTACCAAAGAGAGTAGATCTGCCAATTGATTTGTCGTTGCAACCGGTTGTAGTGTTACTAGAATTTGACTGATTGCAGTCTAACTAGTATTATTATAGTTACAAGAGGGACATTCAAGAGCAAAGATACCCCCCAGTACTATTTAAAAACAAGGGTAAAAAAAACAAGAAAGAAATGTTATCATCGGCGTACCGAAGGCAGCTATAAGATATAGTGAGCCGATTTTGATGAAATTTGGCCAACATGTGTAGATCGTGCTTTAATTTAGACATAATGAGTTTGGCCGAGATATTTTGAAAAACACAAAAGTTGTTCACACAAAAACTTATTTTTCAACTGATCGTTCCTAGGGCAGCTATATGTTATAGTGGTCCGGTCTTCAACCCTCTGCAAGGGTATAAGAAATGATTTTCGTGAATAGGGGCCACAACTACATCAGAAAAAGTTACCTTAAGCCCATATGTATTGGGACTTATTGTACATATGCCTATTAGAGTATTTTACATTAGAAATACCCCTAATATTATGTTAATTACGTTAAGTTATCGATTTTATGTAACTACTATTATTATCAATAACGGAAATAAAACAAGTAAGAATACACTAGGTGAGTGTGCCCAACTACGAGACTCCCTGCTCCCAACTTACATTTCAATCAGTTCAGCTGCAACACAAGCAAGCAGCTCACTTAACTTGTCCAATGCCTGTAAAACTGTTGCTTCTGCCTGCTGAGACAATTGAAATTAAATTCTTCAATAACTTTGGTGTTTGGTAACCGATCGTAATGAAATTTACACAGCTGATCAACAGTGATATAACATATATGTGTACCAAAAATCAAAACGGTATCTTCAAAATTGTGGCTGTGGGTTTTTTTTCGATTTGCGGGGGTACGGGGGGTGCTTCCGAAATTTGAAATTAACTTGCTCTGCGTATGGTATATAGGAACCTGCATGCCAAGTTTGATGTCTCTATCTCTTATAGTCTCTTCTGCCCTTTTCCATTGTTAGTGGGAATAGGTAGTAAAAATATCCGCAAAAACAAGTAAGAACGTTGCAGTCTTTACGGAATCAGAAGTGGGTGTGTGGCAACTTTATTGTTGATCAAATTTGTTTGGTGCAGTTATACAGGTTGGGGATACATAAAATTTGCTCAATTGCAAGGTCGGGGGTGGACATAGCAAACATTTTTTTATGCAATCTATTTTAGGCAACAGAAGTCCACCAGCAAAATTCGGTGATTCTAGTTAAAGAGGTGTGGGAGATACAGACAGGCCAATGGTTTTTTAGTCAGACCAATCGAGAAAGTGATTAGTAGGCCTTGTGTCATTTGGTTACTCCAGCTGTAAAACCTTGGAATATATAGGTTTTTGCTGTTTGTGGTGGTGATGGGATTGGGGGGGAGATTCTGACACTTTGTCTGCCTATGGTATGTATCAAAATGTATACCAAGTTTGGTTGCTCTGGCTTCAAAACTGTTGAAAAAACTGCGTTCATACGGACGGACAGACAGACAGACGGACAGAAGGACGGACGGAAATTTCACAAACCCAATATACTCTTTTTTTCAAAAAAAATTAAAAAAAGAGTATAAAAAGCAAAACTATTGTTACATTAATAATTCTATCCGTTATTCATGAAATAAAATCCACATACATTTTAGGTATAAAAAAGCATACAAATTCAATAAAGTCTTGAGTCTAAACTAAAAACCTGGATGCGATTCATTATTAGATAGGGCTCCGCAGAAAAAATAAAGGACTGGACAAAGGCGCAATCAACTTTAAACTAATCTAATAGACGGATTGACGGACATTTCACAAACCCAATATTCTCATTGTTTTTCATCAAAAAAACTAATAACAGAGTATAAAAATAATTATTTATTATTTCGACTATATCTAAATATTCATTTACTCCTATTACACTAATTTGATGATCGATTCAAGAAGCTATCAGCATAATAAGCAGCATGTTGTGGTACTTTAAATCTCTTGTCTGGTCTTGTTTAGTGCTTTGGCTCTCATGGGCAATGCCATATTGTGGTTAGAGATACAATAAGTTAGGCATTTTGTGACACTGCTTTCCATCAGCTGTAATCCACAGCCGTGAGCAAATGCATGAATCAATGCACCAAATCTGTTAGTACTCATATAGTATGACTGCCCTGACTGCCCTGTGGCAACATCGGCAGCTACATACACTTAACATAAATTGAAACTGTGCCCAGTCTACCGTCAACAGCACTCAGCAACAACAACAACAACTTGAACATCATCATTGTCGGCTCGAAGCTCATCGATAACTGGATTTACAGTAAACAAATCGAGGGCATACTTGAACACGCCACACACCCTCCGCACACGGTCCTGCCCAATCCCCTTGCCACACTCTTTCCCAGTACGTCCATTTGGAGGGTACAATGTGGGGGCTAACTTATGACGCTAGCGCTTGTGTTTTTCGGCAACTTCATTATCGATTGCTGATCCATCGGATTAGAACTAACAGTGGCCCTATCCTTGTCCGTCTTCATCTCCATCTCCAACTCTATCTCCATCTCCGCCTCCGGTGCATGGTCTGCTTCGCTCCACTCGACAACTTCCGTTGCGGCGCACAAATTTGTCCACAAATTAACACAAAGCGGGCAATGCGTAAAGGCAAGAGCAAAAGCAGAAGCAGGAGAAGCAGCACCTAAATTGTCCTAGTTACCATTTACGCTCTCGTACCAGGTTCTGCTGAATATCCTGATTTCTGATGCCTGCCTGGGCTTCACTGTTGTCCTGGCAGTGGCATACCCATTTTGTAGGTACGCACATTTGCTGGTAACAGTAATCGCCGGATTTCCACTCTCATGCCGAAATGTGTACACACACATGCATTTGGTATGGAGAGGATGTCAGGGGGGATGGGATCTAGGGGAGTGAATCTACTTGTTTTACGGATCACTCGTATGTTGAATAGAAATAAATTTTGCGACTTAAGTCCTTGCGCGCATTAATTCGGCCTAATGTCGTGTAGTCGCATCCGCATCTACCCCGCACAGCAAAACCCCTCCTAAACTGTTCTCGGACTAACATTTTATTTATGACCAACTTACACACACACACACACATGCACTGGTCAGCGGGTCCTTTGTCGTTTAGAGTTTGCCTCTGACCGCAGTCGGTGGCACAAGCCAGCAATACACAAACATGCGAGCCTCATCCTGTCTCTATGTATGTGAGTGTGATGGTCAACAAAGCCGATTTATGGTTGCTTATATGTGTGTTTGAGTATGTATGTGTGTGTGTGTGTGTGCGTGTTTTTTTGTGTGTGCCGTGGGCCATTCGAATGCGTGGCGTGCGTGCGTTGTGCCTATTATTTGTAAACAATTTTTGATATCTGATTTTATAGTATTAAATTTGTACACACACACAAAAACACAAGCACACACACACACATACGAGTGATAAAGAAAGCATGAGCATGAGTGCAGGGTATCGGGGAGAAAAGAGTGAATGAAGCTGAAACTTTGCTTGTTATGGTGTCATAACTCGATTCAAACATTTTGCTAGTCGTTGTCCAGAACTTTAGCATATTGCATGTACCCGCGGCTTCGCCCGCCATTTACAATCAGTGAACTTTATCACAATTTCCCGCTCTAGTATGTACACTTTCCTCACTCTGACCTCTGACAGACCTTGAAATCTGAGTTTGAAGTAGAAATGGAAACGGGAAGAAAATTCGATCCCGTCCCGCCCATCACGAGAGTCTACTTTGGAAACGTGCAAAAATCCCGCCCACCCACTCTGTTTTTTTTAAAAAACTTTCTCGTTCTGCCCGTCGCGGGTGCCTATTTTGGTAACATGCAGTAATCCCTCTCGCCCCCACTTCTTAAAAATCTTTCCCGTCCCGTCAGTAAGTTTTTTGCGCCAGTTTTTCTCTCATTTTCAGAGCAGAGTGGGGCATTAAGAACATTTCCAAAATTTGTGGCCGGATTTTCCAAAATTTGAAAATAACGTTGTTTATATTTTTGTACGCTAATTAGCACTTTTAAAGTGAGCTTGAAGCAAATTGCACGAAATCTTAACTTTGTCCAGTACAACCTTGACCACTAATTTTACACCCAAAGGTCTGTTGAATTTTCATATAACTTTCGCCCTGTTTACCACCCACTTTCCACACATAGGGTTGAATTTTTCGGAAGTTTGGTATGCAGCCTATAATGAATTTTTAAACTGATCTTTGAAAATGAATTAGAAGCAAATTGCACAAAAACTGAACTTTCGCCCAAACAATATGACAGAGCAAGAAAGCAATATTGAAAGGCATGCAAAGTACAGCGCTGTCGCACGCACAAAATTAAAAGTTAAAAGCCTGTTTTCTACCCACTTTCCGCCAAATTTTCCCAAAAATTGGTATGTAATTATTAATGAAGTTTTTATATAGATTTTTTAAATGAGTTTAAAGTTGAAACAAAAAAGTTGCATTCTGCGAATTTTCGACATTTCCCGACCAAATTTTCCAGCCACATTGAATAGTACACACTTTCAGCATAAGACGAAACTACTGTGAAAAATTTCAGCCTTCTAGCTTTTATGGTGTGGGCTGTGCGACAATTGTAAATCAGTCAGTGAGTCAATCAGTCAGGTTGAACACTTTTATATATATATATTGATATCAACAGAGGGATACACACACACACATATGTACATTGTACATACATACATATTTTTATGGTAATTCAAAGTCGTTTGACGTCAACAAAGGCAGCAAGAGAAAACCCAAAAAAAAAACCACCTAGTTGGCATTTTTATTTTGGGCTTAGCTGAGGGCATGAGGAAGGGGGATTGGGCTGGACATAAGGGGGAAAAAAGTATTCTTCGTTTTCTGGAAATTGCTAGCCAAACGGCATAAGTAGATAATAGCTCATAGTTGAATCCACAGCAGCAGCCCTGGTCTAAAGACAGAGAGCGAGAAATCAACGAGATGGACCCATCTAAGCAGAGCAAATATACACTGGGATAAGCAGGGATTATAGAAAGCAGGCATACACATAATGTCTTTTCTGAGTTGTTAAACGCGAAAAACTTAATTTCATTTACTTGAGCTTTAAGCTTAATATGTTCCACGGATTATGACAAGCAGCAGGGCTAGATTACATTGTCTAATGTGTGACTGAGTATATTTTTATCGCATATTTAGAGCACAATGCCGAAATCCAAGGAATTTTTAGAAAAATTAAGACTATATTGATGAGTTTTGGTCAGAATAACATTTGGGGCATTCTCTGATAAAAAGCACTTTAAAAAAATTTGCTCTAATATTTCTGACAGTGAAATATGTACATAAAAACAAGTATTTGGAGCAATTTTTTTTTTCAGCGTATTTCGTCGTTGCCATGTTATGAGGGGCTAAATGTTGTTGCCGTAATATTTTCAACTGTCAAAAGCCTTTAATCGGATGATTCGATTTGAAAATGTGAGTAATGTATTTTGTAAATTTTCCATAATTTAAAATAAAACTATTTCTGATTTAAAATTATTTTTTTTACCATAAAAAAGTAAATTTTCACTCTTTTTATCCTTAAATTTTTTTCGAAACTATCTAAATTTCATTTTGGGACAAGAATAGTTTGTACGAGCTATAGATGAATATGTAAACAGATCACTTCAAAAATTTGTGTGTGCGCGTCGTTTCTCGTTATCTGCATTTCGCGTAACTTTGTGGTGTAAAGATAACTTAACCAAACTCACTAAATCTAAGTTTCAGCATATTCTGTGCATCCAGACTTAATTTCATCACAATTGGATTACTATATCTTAAACCTGCCATAGGAACAATCGGTTGAAAAATAGGTATTTTTATGAAAAACTTTTTTATTTTTTTAGATAATTTAACCAAACTCCGCTTATCTAAGTTTAAGCACATTTTATGCATGCTGACAAAATTTCTTTCAAATTATGTACTTATTTTTAAAATTTAAAAATCTTCCATTTTTTAGGACGGTATGTGGGCTTTCAAACTCAAAAATGTAAAAAAGAAACGTCTTTTTGAACTTATTAAAATTGCTATTAAATCGCTCTGAATAACTACAATGATCTTAATACTGTATAAAAAAAAGTGGCAGAAGATTTCCTTACCTTTAATTTGATTAGCTTGGCCAAATTAGTTAATTTGAAATGGAGATATATTCAAAAAAGTTGCGGCGAGTTCGAAAATTAAAAAAAAAGCTAACATTCTTAGATTGTCATTTTCGTGTTTAGTAGGCCAAAGTCCATAAGAAAATCGCACTCACATTCACTCAGAAAAATGACTTTAAACTTGTGTTATTACTCCTTGTTCCCATGAAAAATGGGAAAAAGGACTCCCTTTTTAAAGAACTGCAAATGTATGTAACAGGCAGAAGGAAGCATTTCCGACTATATAAACTATATATATTCTCGATCAGCATCAACAGCTTTGTCGATATAGCCATGTCCGTATTTCCGTCCGTCCATATGAACACACAGATCTTGGAGACTATAGCAGCTGGAGGCATCAATTTTGGCATACGCAGATCAAGTTTATTTAAAATTTAAGATGCATCCCCCGCATCCACGCAAATCAAAAAGCTTTGATTTTTGTTACACATTTCTGTTATATCAATGTTGATCAGCTGCGTAAATTTCATTACGATCGAATAACAAGCATCAAAGTTATTGATGAATGTACATATTTCCCCCTGTTTCAGCAGGCAGAAGCAACAGTTTTACAAGCACTGGACAAGTTAAGTGTGCTGCTTGCTCGACTAGAGCATTCTGACTTGTTTTCTTAATTATTATTCCCATGTATATCGCTTAATGTATTGAGAAATAAATAATCTACATATTAACAAAACACAATCGAATCAATACCGGCAGAAAGTAAATATGCTGCACAAATTGTTGCAACGGGGATGAAATTGGTGAGGACGACGTAAAAGGAAGCCACCTCAACGACTCAACAAAAATACGACTCAAGGCGTTGAAACTGAATCGAAAAATGGACTCAGCGCTCAAAAAACTGATTGCTTCACTTCGGCACTGGGCGTCAATGTCCCGCCCCCCTTCAGACTTCCCCTTCTTCTCCATCAGCTCAACTGTTGGTCTTGCTACAGCCGTTTTAACATTTTTCACAGCGTCACGTGCGCACTTAAACATCAGCATGATGGTATTCAGGCCAGTGAAGCGCAACGAAGAGTCCCAAGCTAAGCTTGAGCTGTAGTTGGAGTTGGTGTCCAGAGCCGAGTCTTTCAGTTGCAATGCAAAGCTGGTGTGCGTAAACATACAGCATATACATACATACATATATGCATATATCACAGTCAGTTTAGAATCAATAAAATATAACTTTGCGTGCTGATTTCTGGGCGCACCCGAGACCAAGGTGGCAGCCACGATCCAGAAGCCAAAGCAGCCAGCTGCCATGTGTGAAATGTATTCATAAACATCGCAGGCGACATGGGAGCTAAAATCCCGGAACCAACAACCGACTGACAGCAGCACGTGCATCCATCTATCTGACTGTATGTAAGTGTTTGTGTGGCATTTTGTGTTTGTGTTGGTGTGTATGCATATGTGTATGTGTGTGTAAGTGGAACATTTTGTCTGTGCTTAGGGATTTCCGCTTGAATGCAATTTTGATACGCGCAATAAAATATTAAAAAATCGACAAAATTGTTTTTAAAGCGCGTAATTCAACAGAAGACTCGTCGACCCACAGACGGATCCTCCGACGGAGGCAGCCAGTCAGCCACACACTCACGCACAGTATGCAAATGTGTGTGTGTGTGTGTGTTTGAAACAAAAACAAGTACCTAACGCTTTTCCCGTCGCATTTCGAACATTTCAAACGCGATGCGCATTCAAAATGAACTCTTTACATATGATTCAATGCTATACCCAATGTATGCAAATATGTGTGCGTGTGTGACGCTTTCCCATTACCCACAGTAATGGCCCCTCACCCACTGTGCCAATTTGCACGCATTCAGCATAAGTTAAATTCTTTAAAAGTCAAACGGTTTACAGGCGCTAAAAATGTCGTTGATTTAGCTTCTCAATTAATTTGGCCTTTGAATATTTTTTCATAATTTAAGGATGTAAATAATCATCTTATAGTCGGTTAGTTCACTGATCGATTTCTCATATTTACAACCAATTAATCCTATTAAATACATTAATTAATCGATGTTTAATAGACAATATTAGTTTATTTTTAAGTTATAACTATACAAACACGTTAAAGGTCAATCAAATCATAATAGAAACAATTAAGAGCGTTGCAGTCGGATGCACCCGACTGCGATATACTCTTTTTTCCGCCTCTTTGCAGAGTCAGAAGTGAACGTGGTAATTTTATTTTGGTTGGGCCCGTTCTACAGGTTTGGGAGAAACAAATATTCCTCGATTGCAAGGGCGGGGGTGGGCGTGGCAAATCGTTTCCAAAAAGAACGCAGTTTTTTCCACAGTTGTGAAGTTAGAGCAACCAAATTTGGTATAATGTTGATATATACCAGAGGCAGACAAAGTGTTAAGATCTGGCCCAACCAACTTTAAATTGAGCGCAAAACTTGAAAGATTTGAGAGTGTGTCCGACTGCAACGTTCTTACTTGTTTTTATCAATTTCAGCTTTTTTATAATTTTGTTTTGTTTAAAAATTAAAATAACAATCAATGAAGATAGAAAGAAATAAAAAAAGGAGTTGATTGATTTTCGACCAGTGAGCGGATCCGTAACGGGTCCGTTACGAATCCGGTATATAATGAAAAAACAAATACGAATCGGACCCGAAACAGGTTTCCACAACGGATCCGCATCCATTTCTGTGCTTATTGGGATAGCTGTGTTCATGGACATTAAATAAGCTTTTGACAGGGTGTGGCATGATGGCTTTCTCTTTAAACTAAAGAGCAATTGACTCCGCAACTTTTTCAACTTGTTAGTAGCTTCTGAAGGACAGAATCTACAGAGTTGTTGTCGATGGAGTAAAATCCTCGAAGCGCCCAATCTGCGTAGGTGTCCCACAAGGCAGCGTTCTTGGTCCTACGAAATACACGTTATATACAGCCGATATGCCTACCTCAAGGATAATAACTGGACTGGTCTACGACGATGTGCTACTAGCAACCTACGCAGACGACACTGCAGTTCCAAACGAAAAGTATAAGCATTAAGCTAGCTACGGAAGCCTTGCAGCAATACATGTGCAGCTTTGAGGACTGAGTTCTGAAATGAAACATAGGCATCAACAGCAGCAAATGTTACTTTTACTACCAGGACATTATCTTGCAGAGGCATTACGATGATGGGCTCCACACTTGAGCACAAGAAATCACACAAGTATTTAGATGTCGTACTGGACAGGACTCTGAGCTTCGAAATCCATACCACCATGGTTCACAAGTCGGTGATGGCAAATCCAGAAATAAGCTGTCACTATAGCAAAGTTTCCATCTAAAAGTCCATACTAAGTCCCATATGGAAATATGATGTGCACTATTCAATGCCTTGGTGGTCACCCTAACGCACTAGCCTGACGTCTAATCAAAACGCCAAAAAGAGAAGACTCAAAAGGGGCCATCCACATTATTCTAGCAGATTCCTCCAATAATAATTCAAATAGTTTTTGTAAATACTGTAAATTATATGCACTTGTCGATATATATACATTCATTTTTTCTTCCTTTCCCACAAATGTAAAACTAGATTAAGTTGCCGCTTAAGGTAGCAGAAAACTTGTTTAAATCAAATATACAAATTTTTAATATAAAAAAAAAATAATTAATTTGAAAATACAAGGAACAAAATACTTGTAAATCTTCCACATATTTTTAGTCGTGGCAACCAAGATCAAATATAGAATTAAATAGGTCAAAGAAAGTAAAAAATTAAATGAAATAGGGGGCGATTTCGCCTCACACACGATTCTTTTTTAAAAACGAATTATTTTTAAAGCTGAGAAAAATGTTCTTAATGTTTAAAATAGTCGGCGATATAATAAATGAAGATGTCATTTACGAAAAATATTAAATGCTGAATATATGGCAGGGCTTTGAGATTTGCACCTCTAGTTGTCAACAAAGTCCTTCTCTCTGCCTGACCAGTCAGTACTTTAGCATCACTTACCGATCAGCAATGCAATAGAACTTCCACTCTACAACTGCTGACGCGCAGAACTGCTGGGTGGTTACATGTGAATGTATGGTATTTTGCCTTGTGTGTGCGTGTATGTGTGAGCGATTTCGCTTGCCCTGATTGTGGCACTTTACAGAGTCACACTCACATTCCCAATTTCAGTTATAGTCACAGGCAGAGTCACAGTTACAGTCACATTCACGTCACGTCACATCAGTCACGTCATTTGAACTTCCCCCTCTACTTGCGCTGTTTTTGTATATTTCTTTTTTTTTTGCGTTATACTGTGCCGTCTGTCGTGGCTGAGTGCCTCTTTAGCAAGGCTCAAGTGGCCTGGAGGCTGGAATTGGGGTTTAGTTGGGTTGGGGCTTGTGGACTTGGATTGAGGGACATTATCACATGTGTCTCTCAGTGCCCCTTCTTTCTCAGCTTACGTACTGAGTGACTGCTCAAATCTGACGGGCGTCACTGCCGTTCCCGTTGCTGTTGCCGTTGTCGATGTCATTTCCAATGCTCATTGCCGAGTTCCTTGCTATTGATTTGTGTCGCCTCCCAGCGCAGAGTCAAGCGCCAAAAGAAAAGCATAAAACAAGTAAGAACGTTGCAATCGGATACACCCGACTGCGATATACTCTTTTTAAGCCTTTAAGCGGAGTCAGAAGTGGGCGTGGCAATTGTAATTTTGGTAAAATCATTCAAGTTTTGCCATGAATTTAAAATTTGATTGGACCCGTTCTTTGGGAGATACAAACTTTGTACTCCCTGTTCCCATTACAAATGGGAAAAAGAGAGTTATAAAGTACTGCAAATGTGTGTAAAAGGCAGAAGGAGACATGGTCGGATATATAAAGTATATATATTCTTGATCAGCATCAACAGCCGAGACAATTTAGCCATGTCCGTCTGTCTGTCCGTATGAACACACAGATCTCGGTGATTATAAGAGCTACAGACACCAAACTTGGCATGCAGTTTCCTGTATACCATACGCAGATCAAGTTTATTTCAAATTTTGGCTTTTTTTTGTAAGATCAATCAGGGAAGTGATAAGTAGCATTTGTGTCTAATTTGATCACTCTAGCAGTGGAAGATATAGTTTTTTGCCGATTGTGTAGGGAGGGGTAAGAGTATGGTATATATCAACATGTACACCAAGTTTGGTTGCTCTAGCTCCAAAACTGTATAAAAAAAAAACTGCGTTCATATAGACGGACAGACAGACGGACATTTCACAAACCCAATGTACTCTGTTTTCTTTTTTTCCAAAAAATTAAAAAGTATAAAAACCAGAGACTCCGGCGGCACAAACTCGAGACAGACAGACACGGACCCCCAAACCGCTTGGCACACTTCGCTTGATTGCCCATTTCGGGCAACTGGAAACGTTTTGCGAACGAACTGTTACCCAAACCCCTGCCACGCCTCCATCCAGCTTAGTGGTAGAGAGCATTCAAAACTCACAAACACACACGCTGGCAGAATAACGACATATGAACGAGCACATACATACATATATAGTAAGTAGATGTGTAGGTATCTAAGTATTTTTTTAAGTCAATATCATAGGGAGCAAGGCAATCAGGCAAACTGCTTAAGCTCTGGCCACGCCCCCTTCCATACACATACACAAATGCCGCCTCATTCCAGTTTTATGATTATCGGCAAGCAGTCATCATCATTGAGAATCCAGCAAAGGAAGGCGGAATGGCAGGGCAGGATGACAGTAGAACAGGACGGGAATGAGCTCGCATAAAATAGCACATAAAGTTTGCTTCCTCCAGGACTTTGGCGTCAACTCAACTTCAACTTTAAGTTCGACTTTAACTTCATTTTCAACTTTGCACCCACGCTAATAAAAACATTAACGTTCACATATTGGAGTCCGGGTTGAAGAGAAGGCTTGCAGAGTGGTGTTTGGAGGGGGAAGCTTTTGGATCACACAAGTTTGCTCATAAATAAATATTTCCTTGGACAACATTTTAAGCAGATACTCGAACAATGTGGCTGCTGGGTGCCCCTTACAGTAAACTTTATCCCCGACTGTGCCGCGGCATACTGCGTGCCAATTTGTTAAAGGAAGGAAACTTAGTTGTTGTAATTTAAAACTGTTTACATTTGCCCAAAGGGGTTGTGTGAGTGGGTTGCCTTTGGGGTTGGATTGTATTACTAGCTTCTGTGTCCAATTGTGTAACTTTTGTAAGATTCATCAAGATAATACAACGCGAGGCAAAAATTTCTGCCCAAGCACAAGTAACAATGGTATTAAACTTGCCATGCAGCCCATCCTTGTTATTATCACCCAATGATGGGTGACTTTTGATGGTTCCTCAAAAATGAATCTAACAGTTTACCCAAGAAGAGCTGTAGAACGAGCTCAGCTCAATTTTAAATTAATCCTTACTTACCTTTATACTTAATTATATGTGCAATAAAAAAAACTTATTACTTAAACCATTACAAATCATTGTTATTGACAAAGTATCTTTAGAAAGAAATTTATATTTAAATCGATAAATTTTAGGCAAACTCTTCCAGAAATATCACCAAGACAAATAGTCTGATTTAGTAATGATGTGTAAGTGTTAGATATAAAATGTCAATTTATTTAAAATCAAGAAACCCAATCTGGAGATATTGACATTTTTCTAAAGTCACTTTCGAAGTTATTGAAAAAAAAACAGAATTTTTTTAAAACTTCGAAAACGGTCAAACTATTTTAAATTTTGACTTCATTTTCGAAATCAGTAGGCAATTTTACTTGTAGAATGAAATTAAAATTGCCAAGATCCTTTTCTAATGATGAGCTCATAGCCGCCCTTTAACAGGTCGAGTCTCACTAAAAATCAATGTTCTCATGTTTTACTTCATTATTTGCTAATCGATTTTGCTGAAATATCCTTTATTTTCTTTAAAATGAATTGAGCTACAGACTCAAAAAAACAAAAATATTTTCAAAGGTTTTGTTTTAGGAGAAAATTCTGGAAAATCGGAAAAATGGAGTTATAAAGTACTGCAAATGTATGTAACAGGCAGAAGGCGACATTGCCGACTGTATAAACAATATATATTCTTGGTCAGCATCAACAGCCGAGTCGAACTAGCCATGTCCGCCTGCCTGTCCGTCCGTCCGTCCGTATGAACACACAGATCTCGGAGACTATAGGAGATAGAGACACCAAACTGGGAGATCTTTACACTTTGTCTGCCTATGATAAATATCAACATGTATCCCAAGTTTAGTTGCTCTAGCTTCAAAACTGTGAAAAAAATGCGTTCATACAGACAGACAGACAGACGGACAGACGAACGGACGGACATTTCACAAACCCAAAAAAAAAATAAAAAAGAGTATAATTATAGTGGCTGTTCTTGGTACATTTTGCTGTTGCATAGTGTTATATGTATGTTACAATTGGAAATATTTTGAATTTGCTCGAAAATATTTCCACTTTAACTAAACGGTTGCAATGATTTCACTTTAAGCCTAATGACAAGAATAATTTTGATAAATCAAAAAACTTTGCTTGCCAGTTGCCAGCTGCTTACTTTGTGTTGCGGCCGATTAAAAATTTTTAAATTATTTTAATGCCATGCAAATATTGAAGTGCACAGCGTCTGCTAATTTATGCCAACAAAATTATGTAAATTGAATTTAACTACTATCGAATTTTCAAGATATTACACTCAGTCTCTCCCTCCCTCTCTCTCTCTCTCTCTCTCTCTCTCTCTCTTTCTCTATCTTTGTCTCATACTCCGATTTGCCAATAAATTGCCTGCTCTACATCTTATATGACCCCACACCTCAAAAAACTTCCTCTGTACTGCTGCTGCTGCTTCTGCAGCGCACGCTGCGACTGACATGTTGCATGCCTCACTGAGCAATAAGTTCGACAAACTCATTTCATTAAGCTCAGAGCTGCATAAAAAAAATGAACTAATGTGCTGCCGTTGCCTTCTATTTGCACCACTAGCATCTACCCTCATCTGCACCACACCACACCCCACCCCTCAGTTTTCACCCTGCTGCCCCGTTTAGTGCATTTAATGTTGCTGCTGCTGTTCGCTCTCCATTGCCGATATCTCATCATTTATTGGCAAGCGCTTTTCAACTTACTGGCAACAGCAACATACATATGCACAGATACTTCTCTCACACACATGGCTTCAATCGCTCCAGGCAACAAAATCTGCTTGGACTGATTTTCAGACGGGAACTGGGACTGAAACTGAGACTGCGACTACGACTAAGATCCACAGATCCCATGATTCAGGGCCATGGCCAGGCAACAGCCAAGTGCCTGTTGGTATTTTTTGCCAGATGGCAGCCTCAATGCGCCGCACTCTAAGCCATCAATTTTTTATTAGATTATATACAATTTACCATCGATTTATCTACGTATGCTCACGGTCCCGTCTGTCGGCAGCTTCGACTTCAAAAGCGACTTCGTTAGCGACGGCGACATTAGCTGCAGCTTCTTCGGTTACGCTGCCGCCTTCCCACGTGTGCAAGCATGTCGTCTGTCCTGTTTATACGATTGGCACAATTGATGCAAGGACAACAATGGCAGCAGGATGTGCTGTTAGCACTTAATGCAGCAATGAGATTTACTTAACCGAAACACGCACAACACTTCCATATAACCAGAAGCAACATTGAATAAACAAGTATATTTAATAAATATTATTTATACTTAAGGACTGAAGCAATATTTGCCTTCTGTAATAGCTTTTAGATGGAATATTTACAAATATACATACAATTTTTCAACAAATAGCTTTTCATTTTTTAAAATCGCTTTCGAGTGATAATGATCATTTCTTTTTATTGGTCAAAAACGTGCTGAATTCGAAACAGGCCTATACACGACTGTTGCCAATTCGTATCAGAGAGCTGCAATGGGTAATTGTTTTTCGAGTATACTCGATCATTTGCTCGGATTTTTTATGACGCAGAAACTTTGCTTCAGCAACAAGGAATGTTCGTTAGAGTATGTGCTCCAATCGGAAATCAGAAATGTACTGAGTTCGGAACAGGTCTGATATATTGGGTTTCAAAATATCTGTCTGTACTATGTCTGTCCGTTCGAATGTTTACAAAATTTCTCCACAGTTTTGAAGCTAAAGCAACCAAACTTGGTACGTAGAATGGTATATTACCCCGACCACAATTAATTCGCGCACGCTATTAAATTATGTCATGTGTTAACTTCAAGATAACATATTTATAGATTTCATATATAAATACGGCACGTTTTTTTTTCCTTGTTAGTACATACGAATTTTGATGCTAGTTCACGGACGTAACTTTTGGTATTTATACAGTAGCATTCCATATGATATTTACACGACAATTGTTCAAATAACAGGGAAAATTTAAACTTGATTACATAAGCTGCATGTAAATAATGTAAAATACTGTAAATTCCGATCGCGTTTGTTTAATCGAATACAAAACCCATTAATCGCATTTCCCACATGGCAATGTCTGCCATTCCTGCTGCTCATTTGCAGTTGCCACTGCCGATGGAGCTGCAGACCCCAGGCAACCCATCTTATACCACCCCAATCCCAATACCATAATCAACATTCTTAGCCCTCATCCTTCTTTTTAGCTCAGTGTACGACAGGACATTGCTTAAATGGAATTCTTACGTTTGAAATCGTCGTCGTCGAAACTCTGTTGCATTTATTATTGTGCTTTCTTGCCATGCCACGCCCTCTGGACTTACCGGATCCCTAGGCGTCACTCAGTGCTACAGCAGCTGCAACTTTGCAGTCTTTTCGTTGTTTCTGTTTCCTTACCTCGCCAGGCTTCAATGGAAATACATTAAAATGCAGCTGCAATTGGTTTTGCAGTTGCCATAGCCAACGCCACGCCTACACTCTCACCCACTCCCCCACCCACACTCCGCTGTTGTTGCTGTGGCATTCTGCAGAGTTATCCTGTCTCGTTATTCCTTTGCTTTACACGCAGGACGAGAGCAACGCTACGAGAAAACCACTTAGCATTTCGCTCGTGTTTTCAATGCGACTCCAACTTCACGAATTATTGTTGTACAAAATTAACATTCATATTAGAATAAGCAAGCGAATTAAAATGAATTATATAATTGATTTCTGTTCATTTCATTTGCGTTCGCAATTTTCAGGTTTCTCGGAACTAAAGCAAACCCAAGCTCACAAACTATCCCAAGTAAGTGAACAATCTTTGAATTAAATATATAATTATTACAAGCATATACCCGCGGATTCGCCCACCACTCCAAATCTGTGAACTTTATAACAATTTTCTACGCACAACGATTTTAATACCCTTGCAGAGTGTATCATAATTTTGTCTCGAAATGTGTAACGCATTGAAGGAGACGTCTCAGAAAAAAAAATGTGTACATTCGTGATCAGCATCAACAGCCGAGTCATGTCCGTCCGTCTGTCTGTCTGTTTATATGCGTTTTTCAAGTCTTTGTTCTAGAGCTATCTTGATGAAACTTGGCACAGATGCTACTACTTATTGCAGGTAGTACCTATAGTTGAAATTGGCTAGATCGGACCACTATGACATATAGCTGCCATAGGAACGATCGGTTGAAAATAAGTTTTGGTAAGAGCTCAACCAAACTCTGTATGTCTAAGTTTAAACACTATCCACATATGTTATCAAAAATTCATTCAAATAGGTCCACTATTTCTTATAGCTGCCACAGGAACGATCGGTAAACGTCCTCGCGCATCAGCAAACGTCATCGCTGAGAGCTCAGCCACCGTCCATATCAAATATGTTAGTGCCTAACTCATAGTCATTGCTGAGCTGACAGAATTACTAGTTGGGAATTTTAACGTTGATTTAGTCAACCAATCTTGATCAAGACCTATTCGTACTCAATTTAAGAATATATAAGGCCGTAAAATACTTACAATTTTATGAACAAAACGGTATGTATATTGTAGCCTGATTATTCTAGAACTAGCAGGGCTAAATTTTTCCTTAGTGTAAGAAAAAATTTTCAAAATGTTTTCCTAGTTCTTACTTTTGACATACTATATATAAATATATAAGATGCATTTGCATTTTTTTCTTATTGAAAAAATTAGGTAATGAGCAACATTAACGCCAGGAAAATTTATGGATATTTCTGTTCGTTGGACCACAAGACGAGAGAGTTCATTCATTTATTTAATGGGCATCCTTTTTACATTCGATTGTGGCATTCGATGTGTGTGTATTTATGTAATCAAAACCCGCCACTGCGGCCACTGGCATGACAATCCAGGTTAGCAGGTTTGGTGTGGTGTGGTAGTTGTCACCACAAGCTCTCCAGATAATAGCAAGGACATTAGTCCTGCTGCTGCTGCTACTGTCTTAATGCGATGCGCTGTCGTTAAAAGCGTTGGCCAAAGGAATTGCCACTAAATGTCATTGAAATCGAATACTGTATATCCTCAGCATTGCTATTTATGTCGACAGCCACGCCCTCTTCAATATCCTTAATGTGCGAGTGTGCGACTGTGTGTGCATGTGTGTTGGTAGTATTTGTGTGTATGTGCATGGCACTTTCATCATTAAAACCAACACCGAGGCGGCTTCTAACAGCGTTCATCTTTTATAATCTTAAATTGTTTTGGGCCTGCAAACGGCGGTTCTAAATTCACTTCTGTTCATCAGGCATGAGCTGCAGGAGTATCAGCATCCAACGGTAGGGCATTAGGAATGCAGGAATAAAACTTTCGGTTGGGTGAATATTCCTGTGTCTTTGTGATGTGTTGTCGGCTGTTGCGCTTTTGACTTATTGCCCGCAACTAATTCCTAATTATAATTTCAATTAAATACTTATTTTAATTAAAAAGTAACTTCAAATACACATCCAAAACGCTTATCCGCGTTTCAGCAGCCATGCAAATCCACCAGAACCACTCAACCACCATCAGTAGCCATCAGACATAGTCAGCTTCCAGTCAGCCGATTCAGCTTCCTGCTTCATTAAATTTCATGAATCGCCCGCAGCATTACCCCCATATCCTGTGCATGTTGTTAATGGTATTACACACACAATCACAAGCGCACGAAGTGTGTGAGAGAGAAAGATAGAACGAGAGAGAGAGAGAGAGAGAGCGAATATTTGTTATATGTTGTCCTGGCTGGAACAGTCGAGTATAATTCAGCGATTCTCGCGACACCCCGTTTGCCCGTATCCATTGTTATTCCTGTCCACGTCTCTGGCCTTGTGTTGGCCCGTATCTTGGCTGGCATATCGCTCCACGTTTCTGTTGTTTCAATGAAAGCCACAAAAACTGTTTACGCTTTTATTTATTTGCTATTGATTTCCACTGTCCCAGGACGCAATTTATTTGCAATAAACTTCATAACAATAATTCATGTCCACACAAATAAATAATTCATGGTTTTACTCGATACCGATGTTATTTCACCACCCCGCCATCGCTATCCATATCCATCGCAGACCATCATCAACGGCTGCAGAATGGCCAAAAGCTCCCGATCCGCTTCGATCCCATACAGCCTTGAGCCTGAACTAATGCTTTTCCCTTCACTAGATTTCAGTAGTATGTTATTTCGTGTATCTCGGCCTGGATAGGTAATTTTATAACGCACTGATGACCAAGACAGTACTGGGAATTGTAATAAGCATAAATTTGATTATGCGAATTAGAATGGAAATAGGAATAGGAATTGTAATTGAAATAGGATTGGACCATTGAAGACGAGCGAACATAAAAATAAGATGCAAGTAAATAAATTCTGCACGCATTGCGATAATAAAAAGTAAACATTAAATTTAAAAGGTGTGAAATGCGATATCAATTCCATTCATGAATGTCAACTCACTCTGAGGATGAACAAGCAGCACAGTGGGTAAGCTTAGATGCAATGCAAAAGCTAGTTCAATTATTTTGAGCCAATATAAAATAAATAATCGAAAGAAGGACATAAAACAAGAAAGAAATGATATCTTTGGCGTGACGAAGATATATACCCTTGCAGAAAAGTTTTGCATTACAAAACTTTTTTTCAACCGACCGATCCTATGACAGCTATAAGATAAAGAAGTCAGATTTCGATGAAATTTTTACAACATGTGTGAAAAGTGAAAAAACTTAGACGTAGTGAGTTTGATCGAATTATATGAAAAACAAAAAAGGTTTTTAATATACAAAACTATTTTTCAACCGATAGTTCGTATGAAAGCTATATGTCCGATTCTGACATATGTACTGCTTGCAGAAAGAATAAGCATCTGTGCCAAGTTTCATCCAGATAGCTCTAAAACTGAGGGACTAGTTCACATATAAACAAATGGACAGACAGACAGACGGACATGACGGGCATGCCTCGGCTGTTAATGCCATTTTAAAACAAAACAGGGGATAGTTTATCAAAATAGATGAACAAATAATGAAGTAATTAGCTCATTAGTATAAAATGAGAACATTCATTTTTAGCGTGACACGCACTGTTCGGGGGCTGCTGTGAGCAAATTATAAGAGAACAAGACCAATATCTAAAAATTCTCGGATCTTGACAATTTTAGAGTCATTCTTTAAGAAAAATTGCCCGCTGATTTCGAAAATGAAGTCAACATTTCAAATAATGTGACCGTTTACGAAATAATCAAAAAAATACTGTTTTTCAATAGTTTGGCAAGTGACTTTAGAAAAATGTAACTATCTCCAGATTGGGTTTCTTGATTTTAAATAATTCGACTTTATATAAAAGCCAAAAAGAAATGCTATCAATCACTAACACATCATTATTAAACCAGACTGTTCGTTAAGGCGTTAGTTTTAAACCAAAGAGTTTGTCCGTCCGTCCGTCCGTATGAACGCAGTTTTTTTTTACAGTTTTGAAGCTAGAGCAACCAAACTTGGTATATATGTTGATATATACCATAGGCAGACAAAGTGTCAAGATCATAAATATACAGCTAAATTCAATTGCTGTAGCTCTAAAACTGTGGAAAAAACTGCCAAGTTTGGTGTCTCTAGCTCTTATAGTCTCCGAGATCTGTGTGTTCATACGGACGGACGGACAGACAGACAGACAGACAGACAGACGGACATGGCTAGTTCGTCTCGGCTGTTGATGCTGATCTAGAATATATATAGTCGGAAATGTCTCGTTCTGCCTGTTACACACATTTGCAGTACTTTATAACTCCCTTTATCCCATTTTTTTTTTGGGAACACGGAGTAAAAACGTAAGAAAATGGTCAACAGATATTGGCCCTATGCTTATAGAAAAGCTGGCTACGCCCTTGAGCACAGACAACGGACAGCAGAGAACAGGCTGGCCTGTCTTGCAAATATAATAAAAATGACAAAAAAAATATTTGCACATGTACAGTGTACACATACAGGCACACAAACATACAAGCAAATAAATAAGCACAAGTAAATAATGTAGCACAGCGCAAGGACGACAACCATAAGGACAACGACATCGAAGTGGACGAAAGCCAATTGAGAAAATGAATTTACTATATATTAAATGTTTAAGTACAAATTTGTTGAGACAGTGCACATTGGTTTTATACCCGTTTTTTTTTGGCATAAACTCGAAATTTACTGCTATTGGGGTGAAATTTGGTTTGTATACGTATTTTACGTTTCAAAGATGACTTACTAAGTTTCATATGATTTGGGGCACTATTTCATATAGCTGCCATATAACCGATCTGGCCGACTAGCCTTTACTTTTTCGTTTATGAGGCTATTGAAGTGAAATTTGGTTTGTAAGATGACTTACGAAGTTTCATATGATTTGGGGCACTATTTTATATAGCTACCATATCCGCGTTTCCATTAATAAAAACTAGCTATAAATTTTCTACTGTATTTAATGAAAAATATTAAATAATGATTTTAAAAGTTCAAATTTCAATACTCATGTTTTGTTATTGTCTAGTGATGTGGTTAGTTAGCATAACGAATAGAAATTTCTATGAATATACTTCTGGCAAGCCATGTCGAGTGCTTTCCCATAAATCTATCTAGAGTTTGATTACACTTTGGCAAATGTTTATTAATATAATTGACAAAGGCTTTTACTTTTTCATTGATTAGTATTCTCGTCATTTAAATGTTTTAGTGTGATATTTGTATATATGTGCTGTTTTACTGCGTCTCCTGAGCGATAGTTGTTGCTCCAAATGTCTACCAGCTCAGCACGACTGAACACATATTGTACTAGAAAAATTCGATTTTTTCGCAATCGTGTGGATTCGGACAAAGAGGATTAGTTACTTATCTTTGCTTAATACCTACTTACATAAAACATTTTGCAACGCTTTGCCATGCAAAAGTACTGTTCCACGAAACACAAGTACACTTGTTAAGGTCATTCTAAAAATGCACATAGACAAAACACGGCACAATTGACCATAAACACATAACATTGAATTAAATATTGGTAAGCAACTGATTTAGATACCTGGACAATTGTTTTCAATGGTAATCCTGTTCACTTTTGTGTAAACTTTCGCCAGAACTAGCAATCAAAAAAGTTAAATTTTTCTCGCCAATTTTATACAAAACGCTTGTACATATTATGTACTACATATTCGGCTGACTTTAAGAGCGCGCTAACAGAACAGTATTGCTCCACGCGTAAAAGTTAAATATTTTTTCATCCAACTAGGGTGTGTAAAAATTAAAAATCAACAAAATTTTATAGCGCATAAAAAAAAAAAAAAAAAAATTGAGTTTATGCTCAGAAAACAACGTCGAAAACCACAGTGCAGTGGCAAGACCAAACATCGCCAGAGCTGCTAAAAAAAAGCGTCCGGCACAGTGGTATTGAAAATGCGTCATTCGGTTAGCACACCCAGCATATTTCCAGGTAGTTCATTCGTGAATTTTTATTATTATCTTGTATATTTATAATCATTTTTTAATTTTTTTGAAAAAATTGTTTGTGAAATGTCCGTCCGTCCGTCTGTCTGTCCGTCCGTCCGTATGAACGCAGTTTTTTTTCCACAGCTTTGAAGCTAGAACAACCAAACTTGTTATATATGTTGATATATACCATAGTAAGACAAATTGTCAAGATCTCCCCCCCACCTCCACCCCTTCCCCAACAAACCGCAAAAACCTATATGTTCCACAGTTTTATAGCTAGAGTAACCAAATGTAGCACAAGGGCTACTTATCACATCCTTGATTGATCTGACAAAAAAATTTGGCCACGCCCACCCCCTCAAATAAGCAAAGTATGTATCTCCCCCACCCCTTAAGCTAGAGTCCCCAAATTTTGAAGGTTGACTTCTATTGTCCTATTAAATAGATTGTATAAAAATAATTTTGCCACGCCCACCCCCGCCCTTGCAATCAAGCAATGTTTGTTACTCCCAAGCCTGTAGAACGGGCCCAACCAAACTTAAGTTGATGGCAAAACTTTAAAGATTTGAGCAAAAATACAAGTGCCAGTATTTATTATTGAATTTAATTAAGGGTTCGACCTCCTGTAACAAAAATAAATTAATTAATAAGCTCAATTATTGGTCGAACCTTCAGTATTTAATAATAATTTATCAATTTACTGTCTTGAGTTTTTTAAGGTTTAATGCTCTTATAGGCTTAATTGCTAAAAGTGGGCTTAAAGTATCTTTTTCTGATGTAGTTACAAAAATAAGTTGTTTTTTCTGTGGTAGCCTTTTTCTTTTAAAAAAAATTTTAAAAGTTATTTTTTCCCAACTTTCATTTTTTCGATGTGACTTCAAATTGCATTGCAGCACCGATTTTAAAAAACAATAAATGGAATGAAAATCAACATATAGGGCTACAAATAAGTCCCTTCCATTTTAGACATATATCTAATAGTTTTAGAGATATTGAGTCCAAAACTAAGAAAGTATTTTTTCTATGCAAAAGCTTTAGTTGGAATTCATTTGAAAATTCAAGCAAATGTCGAGAAAAAATCCAATTTCCTGAATTCTTCTTTGAGCACGGATATGTTTTGAAAAAGTTATCACTCGTTAAAATCTATGGTAGAACTTTCAAGCTATAGCCATTTAAACAATTCATAATTTTTAAATTTTTTTCGGTTTTCCAGTTGGTGCCTCACAGTCCACTTGGTTTTGGTTTGAAAAATTTACTTTTCGAGTACAAATTTTTTTGTTTTCAAAGATATCTCACCCAACCTCAGCACATTCTAGTTTTGTTACACTTTACATATTTCAGCCAAATTTCTAGGAACGATTGGTGAAAAATTAAGTTTCTATGTTTCAGCTTTATAAATTATTGATACGATTTCGATCAAATTTTATGAACATGTTTAAAACACAATACGACATAGGTGTGGTAATTTTAGTTGAAATATTTTCATAAACACGAAACCTAGGAATATGGCAGCTATAGGATATAGATGTCCGATTTTGATAAAAAATTTCAAAATGCATATACAATGCTATAACTCAGAATTGGAAAGTTTGATAGAGTTATCTTGGGAAAAAAATTTTCCAACTAAGTTGTTGTAAATTTTCCAACCAAAACCTATTGGACTGTGGTGCATCAATTGGGAAACCGAAAAAAAATTTAAAAATGTTGATTTGTTCAAATGACTATAGCTTGGGAGTTGGGAGTGAATCTCTATCCTCAAAGAAGAAGTTAGGGAACTTTTTTCGACATTTCCTCGAATGTTCAAGTTGAATTCCAACTAAACACTTATGCAAAAAAAAATATATATATATATTTTCGTAGTTTTAAACTCAATACCTCCAAAAGTACTAGTTACAAAATGAGTTAAATAAAATATTATTATTGATCATTTTAGACGGTACTAGTTAAAACTAAACTAAGGAGTTTAAATCTTATAAAATGGTCCATGAGTTTTTCAAATGGCAAAGCTCCCAACAAATCAATCTAGTTAAATATTGATTGATTGATATAACGAACAAAATTAAGGACATACTGTAAATAATTCAAACAGTGTGGCTTTGCCTCACTGTGCAGCTCAGGGGACAGTGTGTCCTGAGTGTCTGTCAGTTTGTCTTTCTGCCTGGCTGGCTGTTCCTTTTCCAATTGCCTGTACTAACTGCTGCTGACTTCTCTTGGCTCCACCTGTCTGCTGCTCCTCCTGCTGCTGCTGCTCCTGTTCTTTCTCCTACTGCTCATACTGCTGCTCCTGCTGTTGACTGCGCGAGCGTGGCGCTTGTTTAACTGTTTACAGTTGCTGGACGTTGACTCTGAAACTGATGCTGATTGAGGAAATGAGCATCAAACGCTCTAAGGCACTGCCAATAAACTATGCGCCTGTCTCAGTCTCCCTAGTTCCTACGTGTGTGCACGTGTGTTTGTGTGTGGCTACATTGATCTTGAGCAAAGGGGTAAAAGAGATAAAGAGACTGAGTGAATGAGTGAGCTAGCGAAAGCCTATAAATATGCCATTTGAAAGATAATGAAGCAATAACACAGTGATGGGGCAGGATGTAACATGACGAGATAGGAGAGGAGAACAAAGCTTGGCCAAAGATAAATAGGCAGCAGTAGGCAAACAAGTTGAGCAATCAAACGTCGACAAGGCTCCTGCCAGAGCGCGCATTGCTCTCGTCCTTGTTTCCTAGCTTCATCTCATCCATGCGTCAGGCGTCTGTAAAAGTGGGGTATAGCAAGCCGCCAAAGGCGGCGAAACGCAATGTTATACCACCCAACACAAACACACAAGTAAACAAACACACACACACACTCACAGTCAAATATAAATGCCAACTGTCCGCTTGTGTGACTGAGCCCGTCAGCAGAACATGTGCATGAGACACAAGAAAATAGATAAATTTCGATGACTAGCTGAGATTTTGCAAAAGAAAGAATTAGAAATGCAACAGTAACAAGTAAGAACGTTGTAGTCGGACGATACCGACTTCAATATAGTCTTTTTTCGTTCTCTTTGCGGAGTCGCAAGTATGTGTGGCAATAACATTTTCGATCAAATCTGTCAAGTATATAATAAGGGGAATCAATTAAAACTTGGGGGTTCCAGCTATACAGCTGTGGGAGTGTCATGTTTACTTTCCCTAATTTCAAAACTGAGGAAAAATTTGTGTTCCTGATGGACGAATAGTTGCTTTTATCAGATATCTTTATACTTTTTTTTTTTAATTTTTTAGAAAAAAAATGTTCTTGAAAAAAAAGAGCATATTGGGTTTGTCCGTGTGTCTGTCCGTCTGTATGAACGCAGCTTTTTTCCACAGTTTTGAAGCTAGAGCAACCAAACTTGGTATACATGTTGATATATACCATAGGCAGACAAAGTGTCAAAATGTCATCAACCCACAATACCCATCTAGAGAAGGACTTTGTAGACAGCATTGAGAGCGAAAATCAGAGTGAGGTGATGGGTTACGCTCTCTGATATTTTAAATGAAAGAGCGTACAAAGCAAAGCATGTATTCTTTTTTCTTTCCTCCTTTTTTTGCAAAGTAAGTTGTAAGTTGCACATATTAAGAATATAATTTATTCATTCATATATACTAAAATGAACTTATTTTCAGAAGTTGAGCATCGTCAAACAACTGGAGAAAATAACAGGTAAGAATAAAAATACTTACTATTACATAGTTATTCTATATACATTTTATATTATGAAAACTTAACGTGTTTCGGGTACTTATAAGAGGTTTATGTTGCGCAGAACAAGGGAAAGACGTGATATGTCGCCCTGTTGCCTGAATCTGAATCTATTGAATTTGATAAAACCCACTTCAGCCTTAATCCACAACACATTCAAAATTATGTATAAATATATTGATAAACAAAAATAATTAATAAAATGCGTGAAAAGTATTATTTTGAATTTTGTACATTTAAATGCCTTACGCAGAATGCCTTTTGCATTCCTTACGCAGAATGTCTTTTGCATGCCTTACTCAGAATGCCATCTGCATGCCAACGAGGCAAGGCAGCGGGGCGAACCCCTGACGCCCTAGGTCATGCCTTTGCAAAAATCATATCACCCGATTATTAAAATAAGTCTGTATGCCAAAAATCATGGCTATATCTTTAATATTGGCCCTGACAGTCTCTTTTGATTTGCCCAGGTGTGGGGCTACACCGTCTTGGCCTCTCCACCCATCCCAGCCTCTCTGTCTCTGCCTTGATTGGCAAGCAGCGGAAACAAATAAACAAATGAACAACTGGTTCAATACAACAACAACAACAGCAACATAAAATCTAAATAGGCTGCAGGGACTCTTGGAAGATTTCATGGCACAAATGGGTGCTCATTTTGGATTTGCTGTTTCGACAGAATGCTGCTACACGTGCTCCAAAAATCAGTATAAAGAAAAACCAGTGTCATTTAAATTGTTTCCACACAGCAAAAGCAAGAGCAAGAATTCGCGTTAAGGTTTATGCAACAAAGTCTCAAAGTCTGTGCCGACCATTTTGCAACAATGGCTAAATAGGGGTTTTTGATTTGGGATATGGTATTGAGCTTTGGAAATTGGGTTATGCGGTGCTGCGGATGCGTAAACGGATGCGGGTGTTGTTGCGGATGTTGATGTAGAGCATTTTTGAGACGACCCTCGCCTCGCCAGTGTTATGAACAAACATAAAAGCGTGTTGGCTGCTTATCGCGTAAGGCATCTTAAATTCAATTGTATGTTGTACACATACACAAACACACACACACACGAACACACTCAGAATCGATTGACAAGCACAATAGAAAATGTTATAAGTTGGCTTTCAAACAATGTTTGTGTGTCAGCATGTTATGGCGAATAAAACTGAATATTATTCATACGACAGCGTGGCCAAAGCTGAAACAGTTTGATTAGCAAAAGTCGAAGCGTTCAATTTGAATGCGTTTCTGCTTGAACTGTTTGTCAACGCTCTGATTTTTGTACTTCAACTTAAAGCAGTCAGCGTAACTGATTTTCAATATAATAAAACAAGCGATTAGATAATTTCATATGATTTTTATTAAAAATATCAATTTTCGTTTGTACAACTTAGCTATTTTTTAGAACTCAAATATTTCTGTTTTCTGTGCACTAAAACTAAACTGAATTGTTAAGCTTAACTTTTAAAAATGCATACTTCTTTTTCAAATATTAATAAAACTGCCATTGAAGTCGAAATATCCTCAAAAGGTAGCTGAAGCAACTGTAATTTAAAGTATTAAACTTGACATATCATGAACATCACTTGCAACTTTTTTGCTTATCATCCGACCAGCATCAAACTCATTTTTTAAGACCTAAACAAAAAATAAGTTAAGACTGAATACCAATTTTGCGTAAATTTTACCACCACGGGTGAAAAATGTGTGGTCAAGGTTGTATGTGCGTTTGCGTCAAGCAGTTCAGCGGCAACGCAAGCAAGCAGCGCACTTAACTTGTCCAGTGCTTCTAAGACTGTTATTTTTGCCTGCTAAGACAGGGGGATATGTATACTTCAATAACTGTGGAGTTCAGTACCCGACACGGATGAAATTTACGCAGTTGATCAATATTGACAAAACATATATATACGTGTACCAAAACTATAGCTGTATCTTTAAAATTGTGGCTGTGGGAGATTTTTTCCATTTGCGGGGGTGCAGGGACTGTGTCCAATATTTAAAATTGACTTAATCTGCGTATGCTTTACAGGAACCTGAAAGTCGGTAAATGGTAGGAGAATTGTTGTATGCAACATAGCTGTTTTCCACCCGATCTGGCTCAAATTCATTTTCAGAAATCCATGTAAAAATTCAACAATGACAGCTTTCCAATTTTCCGTAGAAAAACGAACGAAAGTGAAGTTTTTGAGCGATTTGCTTCAAACTAATTTTCAAAGTTCTATGTATATGAAAATTCAACAATGACTTTATACCAATTCTCTACCTGTATGGAAAGTGGGTGGTACAACGGGAGATAGCTGAGTTTTTGTACGAAGTGCTTCGTGTTTAATTAAGAATCAAAACAATATTTCAATTGTTTCAATCTTGACACTTTGTCTGCTTATGGTATATACCAAGATGCATACCAAGTTTGATAGTTCTAGCTCTAAAACTGTTGAAAAAAACTGCGTTCATACAGGTGGACAGACGGAAAGACGGACGGAAAGACGGACGGAAAGACGGACGGAAAGACGGACGGAAAGACGGACGGACGGACAGACGGACATTTCACAATCCCAATATACTCTTTTTTGTTTTTGTTTTTTTTTAAATTAAAACAACATTATAAAAATAAATCCATTTCATGCAAAAGAAATTCAAAATTGAGATAAAATATACTTAGCCAACAAATTTATATTGCTTTTCCCTCGTTACGTATAAATCATTTTACAATCAATTCTTTTTTCAACGTTAATGAAATGTGATTCCACGAACAACACTTTTTCTAAATAATGTTTTTGCTTGAAATTCTTTTCTCAATGCTAATTAAAGACACAAATCTGATTTTTAATTAAAAAAATTATGATAAGATAAATTATGTTTGAAAAGTTTTCATAATAATTTCATTTCCCTTTGGGTTTAACTGTTTTTAAAGCCTTTGTTAGGACGAAGCATCTCGAATGGTTCAAAAGGCGACTAGCATTATATACAGCAAGAATGACAGATTTGCTGTTAGTGTCCGATCAGTTCGGACTATATACCGATCGAAGGGTATCACTTTAACTAAGAAAAGTGCATACTAAAACTTTTTGTAACAAGTTTGTTCATTAGATATGAATGTGCAGGTGAGAAGGGCAAAATTTAAAGAATTGTAGCTTATGGGGCCGTTGGGGTATTTTTTTCTTATTACATAAATATTTTAATTCTAAATACGCGTCAAATTACACCTTGTTTATCCCAATCTGACAATACGTTCGAAAGCTATGAACATTTTATAATTTGAGTGGAATTTCCAAATTGAGATGAGATAAGCCAAGAAATGTTTGTTCTACCACTTTTCTGAAAAACCGCCAGTTTAGAAAAGTATTGTCTGATTAATATAAGAACTATTTTAAAGAATAAAATTAATTTTGTATTCGGCACACTGCAAAAGGTACTTGGGTACAATACGAAGACTGATGTTAATCAGAAAATTCTTCGTCACATAATTAGATATCAGAAGTTTTGTGGATTGAATATGTATCGTTCGTAGACCTTAAAGGTCTTAGAGGTCTTTTATATGATACATATAAATAAAAATGGTTTTCTGTCATTATTTAAACAGTTTTGAGCTGGCTTAGCTCGGTTTTCGGTGTTTCTTATCTTCGTAACTTACTTGCATTAAGTACACACTCACATTACTTTCGATGAAACACTCACGAATTGGGCGATACAGGACCACGCCACTAACTTCCTCGATTGGTCGGACTAAAAACAAGAAAGAAATGTTATCTTCGGCGTGCCGAAGATATCTACCCTTGCAGAAAAGATTTGCATAAGAAAACTTATTTTTCAACGAATTGTTCCTATGGAAGCTATAAGATATAGTGATCCGATTTTGAAAAAATTTTGTCAACATGTGTAGATCGTGCTTTAATTTAGATATAGTGAAATTGGTCGAAATCGTTCCCATGGCAGCTATGAATATGTTATAGTGGTCCAATCTAGCCAATTTCAACTATAGGTACTACCTGCAATAAGAAGTAGCATCTGTGCCAAGTCTCATTAAAACAGTTCTAGAACTAAGTCTTCAAAAACTCATATAAACAGACGGACAGACAAACGGACGTGACGGACATGACTCGGCTGTTGATGCTGATCACGAATATACAAATTTTTTTTCTGAGACATCTCCTTCAATGCGTTACACATTTCGTGACAAAATTATAATACCCTCTGCAAGGGTATAAAAATGGGCCACGCCCACTCCCACCACTTAAATAATCAAGTCTGTAGCTCCCAAACTCTTTTAGCCTTTAGCCTTACAAAAAAGATTAGTAAGAAGAAAAATTTGCAGAGTCCACCTCCGCCCCTGTAGTTGAGTAAATTTTCTATCTCCCCCACCTGTAAAACTGGAATAACCAAATTTAAATTGATGGCAAAACTTGAAAGATTTGACCAAAAATACAATTGCCACGTTCGCTTCTGATTCCGTAAAGAGGCTAAAAAAGAGTATATAGCAGTGGGGTGTATTCGACTGCAACGTTCTTACTTGTTTTCTCTTTTTTTTGTCACTAGTCTGTGGTTTCATCTGCAGCCGACAGGGGGCGGCTGTATGCTGGTTCTGCTTTGTCAGAGCTGTCGTGGCTTCAACAACGGCTTTGGGCACATGATTCATGCCAGTTACAGCGTGTACAAGGTGAACCGCGTACCCCAAAGCACCCTGTTCATCCACTGCGCCATACCCCTGTTTCTACTGTAGCCCTCTTAGCCCCTATTAGATTCGTTCCTCCCGTTCTCCCTGTTGCAAATGGCGTCTGCTCATAACTTATTTCATAGGCGGCAAAAATGTGCCAGGCCCAAAATGGCAAATAGCGGGCAGCGCAGCGCATTTGTTACCACCAATGGCAGTAGCAATGTTATGACACACACACACACACAAGCTCACATAATAATGCATGTGTTGGAGCCTGTGCCTGTACCTCTATTCCTTGGCCGGTGGTGTCACTTTTACTTTATGTTGTTTACAGGAAATGAAATTTTTTTACTCGCTGTTCCCATTAAAAATGGGAAAAAGGGAGTTATTAAGTACTGCAAATGTGTGTAACAGGCATAAGGAGGCATTTCCGACTATATAAAGTATATATATTCTTGATCAGCATCAACAGCCGAGACGAACTATCCATGTCCGTCTGTCTGTCACTCTGAACACACAGATCTCGGAGACTATAAGAGCTAGAGACACAAAACTTGTCATGCAGGTTTCGCACCCCGCAAATCGCCCACGGCCATAATTCTAAAGATAAAGCTTTGATTTGTGGTACACATATATGCTAAATCAATGATGATCGGTTGCGTAAATTTCATTACGATCGGATAAATATCACCAAAGTTATGGAATAATCAATTACCCCCATCTCAGCAGGCAGAAACAAGAGTTTGACATGCACTGGCCAAGCTAAGTGCGCTGATTGCTTGTCTTGCCGCTGAACTGAAATGCAAGTTGGGAGCAGGGAGTCTCGTAGTCGGGCACACTCGACTGCTGCTGCTGCTGCCGCTACCATGGCCACAATTTCAACGTCCTTTTTTATAGCAGGGTTGTGCAGCACATTTAGTTTTAGCTGAGTTGTCAATGGCAGCAACAACGTCGCAGTTATGTACTTACGGAGAGGAAAATTGAGAATTTAACAAGAAAGAAATGTTATCTTCGGCGTGCCGATGACATATACCCTTAGAGAAAAGATTTGCATAAGAAAGCTTATTTTTGAACGGCAGCTTAAAATATAGTGATCCGATTTTGAGAAAATTTGGTCAAAATGTGTAGATTGTGCTTTAGTTTAGATATAATGAGTTTGGCCCAGACATTTTGAAAAACACAAAAGTTTTTCTGAAAAAAACTTATTTTCAACCAATCGTTCCTATGGCAGCTATAAGATATAATGGTCCGATTTCGATGAAATTTTGTCATTATGTATAAACCGTCTTTAAACTTAGGTTTAGTGAGTTTGGTTGAGCTATCTTGAAAAACAAAAAAGTTTTTCATCAAAAACTAATTTTTCAACCGATCGTTCCTATGGCAGCTATATGTTATAGTTGTCCGATCTGGCCAATTCAACTATAGGTACTACCTGCAATTAGAACTAGTAAGAATGCTCTAGTCGAGTGTGCCCAACTACGAGACTCCCTGCTCCCAACTTGCATTTCAAGCAGTTCAGCGGCAACACAAGCAAGCAACGCGCTTTAATTCTTTATCAGCATCAATAGCCGAGTCGAAGTAGTCATGTCCGTCTGTCTGTCCGTCCATCCGTATGAACACACAAATGTAGCATGTAGGTTTCTGTATACCATACGCAGATCAAGTTTATTTCAAATTTCGGATGCACCCCCCGCACCACTACAAATCGCAAAAGACATCACAGCCACAATTTTAAAGATAAAGCTTTGATTTTTGGTACACATATATGTTAAATCAATGTTGATCAGCTGAGTAAATTTCATCACGATCGGATAAATAACACCAAAGTTATGAAAGAATCTATTACCCCCGTCTCAGCAGACAGAAACAACAGTTTGACAGGAGCTGGACACGTTAAGTGCGCTGCTTGCTTGTGTTGCCGCTGAACTGCTTGAAATGCAAGTTGGGAGCAGGGAGTCTCGTAGTCGAGCATACTCGACTAGAGCATTCTTATTTCTTTATTTTGGGCCCGTACCCTAGACCATCTGCCATCTGAAAAAGTGCAAGAATTTAACCGCGAATTCTACGCTGGCTTCAATTTTCAGTTGAGTTTCTGTATGCTCTATTCACAAAAGGGTATACCAGTTTATTGTAAAAATATTGCATAAGTGAATTATTTGTAAATGTTTAAAACTTACTTCTTGCAGCTAAGTTTCTATCACGCATCCTAACTTTTTGATAAGCTTTATTGCCAGACTCAGCTTATGTTCAGTAAGAAATGCAGATGATCTTCTTTGAAGTTGAGACTTTTAAACAGCGAATACAGTATAAAGCAGCCGATAGCCAACGACTACAACATGCGGACATGTTTTATGTTGTGGCGTTGCCTTCATCCACTGAACTGACAGCTACCCCTTCTCGAAATTAACTAGTCTTCAGGTCCACGTGCCGTTAACCTGGCTTTATTTCTGATGGTCATGTTCCTGTTGTTGTTGCTGTTGTTGCTGCTGTTGTTGTTGCTGTTGTTGCTGCTGCTACTGCTGGTGGCAGCAGTTGTAGGACATTATATGTAAGTAGCATAACCATTAAAATCAAAAGCAGCGAACGCCAGTTGCAAATGGAACGGCACCACTTTGGTTAATGTTCGGCTGCCAACGGTAAAAGCATATCGCTAACAGCTAACAACGAACAGGCAACAGGCAAAATGCAACACATCCAACACAGGAGAGCCACACCGACACGCCCCATCGTCCACATGCCACAGACCATGGCATGCATTCATTTGGTTTCTGGGGCTGTTGCTGAAGTTTCCCAGCCTCCGGGTTCTGTGGGTGTTTGTGTTCTCGTATTGCCAGGTAGCAAACAAAAAATTGTGTTGCAAGTTTTTGGAGCATTTGGTTGAAAAGGATGCCCAAACAGACTCACAGGATTACAAAATTTAATAATAATTGCTATGAATCATTGACTCAATTGTGCTTAGATTAAGTTGCAAGCGTATAAGTTGTATCCTAAATTTTTACTGAGTTAAGAGCAACTGAGAAACTTTTCGAATAGGTTCGGTTCTGGGGCTCGAACCTTAGGAAAAACTTAAGGTTCAGTTCGCGGACCGGTTTTTGGAACCCCCCGAGCCGGAGGTTTTGGTTCGAGCCTTGGGTCACTGAAATTTAAAAATTAATTATAAAATTTAATTAAATAAGTAAAGGCTAATTTTGATTATTTTATATAAATATGACAAACTAAATTTTTTCAAATGAAACGCACTTAATTTGTAACATTCAGTGCAATGCTGGAACTTAGTATTGTTATTTAGCCAAATGTCCTCTAATAGATTTTAATCTTAACTAGTCCGAATGTGGGAAGAAACAAATAAGATCGTTCTACTAAAACTTGTGTTTCACATTTTAGGACTTTCCTTTTATGTGTATTGTAAAGTTGAATTTTTGGTGATGCCGCTTTCTTGCTACTAATTATACTCTTTTTTTTTAATATTTGTGAAAAGAAAAGAAAAACGAGTATATTGGGCTTGTGAAATGTCCGTCCGTATGTCCGCCCGTGTGAACGCAGGTTTTTTCAACAGTTTTGAAGCTAGAGCAACCAAACTTGGTATACATGTTGGTATATACCATAGGCAGATAAAGTGTCAAGATAAGATAAAACAAGAAAGAAATGTTATCTTCGGCGTGCCGAAGCATATGTGAGAAGTGCTAAAAGTTAGACATAGTGAGTTTGGTTGAGTTATTTTGAAAATTAAAAAAGTTTTTCATACAAAAACATACAAAAACTCATTGAGGAAGGAACAGTGGCAGATGATCTTTTAGAATTAATAAAAGTCTAAAACATTATAGCGCAGGATTTTATCCCACTTTCGATGCTAGATTTATATTGATTGTATAAAAATTGGTTAAGAAACTCGAACTCAATAATGTGAAGAAATGTGTGACTCATAATTGTTTGAAATACCTCTAGAATCAGCGAAATGCTGTACTGGCAAGAAGGGGATAACAATTTCATTCCTTTCTTTCTTTCAATTGAAATTCATGCGAATCATCATTCAGTCAATGATTTTTCACAGTAATGAATTTTCTTTCTTTAGTTTCAGTAGTTTCCTTAACTACAGGATACATTCTAAAACGTCTTCTTTCTCTCACTGGCAGTTCTTGGTTCTCAATCTCCTGGTCACTCAAAGAACATCTTGTATTTATATTTAAATATATCAATTTGCAAAATATTGTATTGTGTGTGTTTTTTGGTGCAGACAGACGGAAAACAGTTGCCTCGCCCAGTTCTGACAGCTGCTGCCTCTCGTTTGAAAACTAACCCCCAGTCCCAGTCCCTGCTGCTGCCTTACCACCTAGCCCTTCGAATAAAAGAAAAACAATTTAAGAATCTAAAGGTGCGCCGGGCGTGGTTGGACAGCAGTCCTTGGCTAAAGGGATGCAGCAGGAGGGTAAATGGTAAAGGGTAAGGTGAATCCAGACGCAGAATCTTTCACTCAAAAGCATTTTCCGCATTCAGCCCATTTGTTATTGCCTTATGGTAGTACATGTACACATGTATATATAAGGTTATAAGGCTCACTAAGAGAAAAACCCATTTTGAAATTTTCCGTCTCCATTGGGATTTGAGGAACCATGGTTCACCGAGCGCAAGAACAGCCAGCCGGCATCTTAGTCTCCTCTGCCAACGATCAAATCTGAATTTGTACATCAATTGCACGTATATATTTGCAACATGAAAAACTATATTACGAGCTTCTAAGTTTGGCAACGTCTTTCGTAATACGATGGTGGTGCAGCTGATACTGCTGCCCACTACTGATCGATAGATATGATGGAAATTTTATTAATTTTTGTTTTTTATTTATTCGTCATTATATTCTTTTTTTTTAATTTTTTTGAAGAAAAAAAAGTGGTTTACATGTTGTTATGTACCATGGGCAGACAAAGTGTCAAGATCTCCCCCCACGCCCACCCCTTCCAAAACAAACCTCAAGAACCTATATCTTCCACAGTTTAACAGCTGGACTAACCAAGTTTAGAAATAAAAATATAAAATTGATGAAGTTCTCTTTGTTATTAAATTCTAAATAGAGATCAATCAAGCATTTTGCAAAAACAAAAAACTAAATTTTGATTTTTGCAACGTGCTTTTGCCGAGCGAGCCATTGTGTGGCGCTAATAAATTAGTGCCCAATTCATGTTTATTCATATTTATTTATTTTTAAGAACATAGGTATTGGTTTTTGAACGAAAATGCAAGAAAATGGTGGTACAGCAACATTACCACCGGTGCTCATTTTTCCAACGTCTCTTTTTTCTTTGTTCTGCTTTAATGGCAGCAGAATTTTCGAGTATTAAAATGTTTGCCGCATAATTTTGCTTGACTGCTTGACAACTGCTGCTGTTATGTGGACGTGGCCCTTGGGCGGACATTGGTCAGAACTCAGCTGAGTGTTTCAGACAAGCAGCTTTAACTTAGAAAGGTTTTCTCAAGCAACTTTCCTACCCAAACAAACAAAACTTGCCCGCCAACGCATGCAACATTAAATCGAAGCGCTTTTCTTCATTTTTATGTTGTTGAGTGGGTCATGGGCGGGGGGGAAGGTAAGGAGTGGCCCGTTGAGAACACCGACGTCGACGTTGCTGTGGTCGCGCACCTTTTGCTGTCCTCTGGAATTTATATTTTATTTTATTTTATTACACTTTTCGTTTTTATTTTTCTCCAGAACGCAACAATAAGAAAAAGAAACAGAAAATAAGAATGATAAAAGAGCAGCAACAACAACAAAAACAAAGACAAAGACAACAAAAATGTATTCAAATTAAAAATATCTTTATTCGCTCTACAAATCGATATTTGTTGCTTTTGCCATTGTTGTTGTTGCTAACATGTGGAATTTATGGTTAAGAAAATGCAAATGCCAAAAACCCAAACTGATTTAGGAGTTAAGGAATTCGTAAGCTTTTTATGATCTCAGAGCATAATATGGAATAGAACAAATCGTTTGTATGTATGCGCTTTAATGTTTAAGGATTACATGTTTTTGATTTGGTATATGAGGGTAGACAGGGCCTTTAAAACTTAAAAACAATTATAATAAAATAATTAATTTTGATTTATTACACTTTGTTACGTTGTATTATGTTCATCAAATGAGTTACATAAAATACACTCTAAGAAATAAATGATTAATCTTAAGTTGCAACATAACGTACTGATGCCAATAACGCAATGCAACAAATTTTAAAAAATATCTCTACCAAAAACAGCCACTATAATTTTCTTATGTAAAACCAGTGTCTAAATCCGAAAAAAAAAATATGATTGCGAGGTCTTTTTCGAGCTAAATAAAAAAAGCTAAATTTTCTATAATTTTCTATTAGGGGCGGCTATGAGCTCATCAGTAGGAGGGTAGAACCATTTCTAAAACTGCTCGGATCTTTAAAATTTTAAAGTTATTTCTTAAGTAAAATCACCCGCTTAATCCAAAAATTAAGTTTAAATTTAAAATAGTGGGACCGTTTTCGAGATATTCAAAAAATACTGCTTTTTTCAATGTCTTCGAAAGGGACTTAAAACAAATGAGAATATCTCCAGATTGGGTTTCTTGATTTTAAATTAATTGACTTTCTATGAAAGGCAAAAGATAATGCTTTCAATCACTAACACATCATTATTAAATCGAACTATTCGCTTAGGCGATATTTCCGGATGCATAAAAGAGTTTGCCTCAAATTTATCGATTTAAATATTAATTTTTTTTCTAAAGAAACTTTGTCAATAACAATGATTGCTATATACTTGTATTCTTGTTGCTTGAACTTTGGCTCTTCTGGTAACATTTGGCTAAGCTACGCAGTCAGCTTTTTAAGTATCTTTCGGCTCGTAAGCATTTTGACAATTTTCAGTTAGAAAACTTATTTCGCTTAGTCATGCGGCAGCTAGTCTGTCCTCCATTTTGCCTCTCCACTTTAATTATCTCAGTGCCAGCGCCAGTGTCAGTGGCAGTGTCAGTCCAAATCCTTCGAGAGTCCTGTCATCTTTAACGTGTTCATTTACGAAGCCTTTTTGAGTCAGCTCAGTGCGTGCCCAAGCTCCAAGCTCTTTAGCTCGAGCCCATGAGACGGACTCAACTCCAAAATTTGAGGCACTGTGGGGCAAGCCCAGTGATAAGTAAATTGTGAGACAGTGTGACAACAACAGGTCATTAAATTTCCGAATATTGTCTTGGTCAGTTGAACCCCAAAAATCCCATCTTCTCATCTCATCTCATGTTTTATCATTTTATTTTGTTTTAATAAATTAAAACGTCAACTTGATAAATTAAGGTTCCGAGTCGTGGCATTTTTGAAACGGAATCAGCCACCAAAAACTGTCGCCTTCTTGTGGGCGCCCTTACACTCATACACACGCATATTTGCGTTTGCAGGGCGGTGTCCATTGTCCTTTTTGCTGGTGTTCTTCTTCATTCTGCGCACATCCGCTTCAGTCGTTTATGGTCGCTCACTAAATTATGTTGTTGTTAGTTGTTGCACTAGAGCTTCAGCAAGGACTCGCAGTTGAGGTTGGGGTTTGGACCTCTGCGGATGTTTATCCGGGTCGCGGCGGGACGTAGGACGTCATTTGGGCTTTGACATTGGGACCCACTTTGGTTGTCTAAGTGGTTATGAGGTAATTTTATTTATTTATTTATATTTTATTGTTATTTATTTTACTTTTTGCTAGCTCCAAGCTCTCTCTCTTTCACTGTGTCCTAAGTTCCCCTTTCCCACAACACTCGGTTTGCCTTTTGGTCTGCGGTCTTGTAAGTGCACATTATTTTATTTTCCCATTTGCTGGGAAGCTGAGCAAACATATGTATGCACAAGTATTCTTATTCGCATTCGCATTCGTATATGTATATATACATACATAAGTGTATTATATGTAATTAATTATATGTAATTTTTACGGAGCGTTATTGCCTTTGGCATAAAAAAGGTTCTGGGCCACAGGACCATCGCCGACCCATAAACTTGTGCAGCCGGACAGAACACAGAGCCAACCCAAGAGCCGGGCAATGCCAAACAGAATGATAAGACATTTCCGTCGCTCATTAAATTTGTCTACGCATTTATTTGTCAGCAAGTCGTAAAACTCGAACACGAATTTTATTAGTGAACGCACACGAACAACAAAATGTCCGGCAGGGAAGAGATATTTTTTGCCCATTTTCAATTTCCCCTGTCACCTGGACCTAGACCTGAACCATCCCTAGTTCCTTGTTGCACACCTGTTTTCCCAGCTTTGTGTGTGTCCAGTCAAGTGACTCGCGGAGGGAGTTGGCAGATGAGCCAGAAAGGTTGCTTTGATGGTTGGAATAAATGACATATGAGTAATTTGGAGATAATGAAACAAGGTATATGGAATATAAGGTGAGAAACGGAGCAGCTGACATATCAAAAGATGTAAATAAAAATATAAAGTTGCAAATTTTATTCATAATTCAATTCCATTAAGCCATAGATAGACGAATAACACTTTTAGATGAGACATTGATAAGTTCCTTCTTAGTTTCAATTAAGTGTGTTGCTTTAAGACAAATAAAAACAAGTAAGAACGTTGCAGTCGATGCCCCCGACTGCGATATACTCTTTTTTCGCCTCTTTGCGGAGTCAGAAGTGGGCGTGGCAATTGTATTTTTGGTATTTTGAGATCTTGACATTTTGTCTGCCTATGGTATATACCAACATGTATACCAAGTTTAGTTGCTCTAGCTTCAAAACTGTGGAAAAAACTGCGTTCATACGGACGGACGTATTTCACAACCCCAAATATTTTTTTTTTTTTTTTAAATTAGAAAAAGAGTATAACAACACTTAACTTGTGCAGTGCCTGTCAAACTGTAAACATTGATAAAAGAAAAATGTGTACGAAAATCAAAGGTAAATCTTTAAAATTGTGGCTGTGGGAGGGGGTGCATCCGAAATTTGAAATAAACTTGATCTGCGTATGGTATACAGGAACCTGCATGCCAAGTTTGATGTCTCTAGCTCTTATAGTCTCTGAGATCGACGCGTTCATACGAACAGATGGACAGACTGACGGACATGGCTAAATCGACTCGTCTATTGATGCTGATAAAGAATATATATAGTTTATATGTTACATAAATTTGCAGTACTTTATATCTCAGCTGGATAGAAAAGATAAATAAAATGACTTTTGTTAGCCTTCTTACCTTTATATTAAGATCAAAAATAGTAGAAAGAACAAGTAAGAACGTTGCAGTCGGATGCACCCGACTGCGATATACTCTTTTTTTCGCCTCTTTGCGGAGTCAGTGGGCGTGGCAATTGAATTTCTGCTCAAATCTTTAAAGTTTTGCCATCAATTAAAATTTGGTTGGGCCTGTTCTACAGGTTTGGGAGAAACAAACATTGCTTGATTGCAAGGGCGGGGGTGGGCGTGGCAAAAATATTTTTATCCAATCTATTAAATAGGGCAACAGAATTCAACCTGCAAAATTTGGTGATTCTAGCTAAAGGGGTGGGGGAGATACAGACTTTGCCTATTTGTGGGGGCGGGGGTGGGCGTGGCCGAATTTTTTTTTTCCAGATCAATGAAGGATGTGATAAGTAGCCCTTGTGCCAAATTTGGTTACTCTAGCTATAAAACTGTAGAAGATATAGGTTTTTGCGGTTTGTGGGGGAAGGGGTGGGGGTGGGGGGGAGATCTTGACACTTTGTCTGCCTATGGTATATACCAACATGTATACCAAGTTTGGTTGCTCTAGCTTCAAAATTGTGGAAAAAACCTGCGTTCATACAGACAGACGGACAGACAGACGGACAGACAGACGGACAGACAGACGGACAGACGGACAGACGGACATTTCACAAACCCAATATACTCTTTTTTCCTTTTTTTTCAAAAAAGTTAAAAAAAGAGTATAATAAGGCACAGAATCAGTTGAGAATTTTTTTGGTGACAAACCAAGAAACTTGACTTAAAATAAATGCACTTGGGCAAAAGTTCACTGGAACTGAGTTAGATATACACTCAGAAAAAAAAATCAAGAATTTCGTGCTTAACAAAAAGAGTTACAGAGTGAAATTACTTGTTTTGAGAACAGAATTCTTATTCCAAGAACGATTATTTTAAGACCGGAATTCTTAATTTTAGTCCATTTTAAGACCAAAAAATTCTTAAATTTAATTTTGAGGAAACATTTATTTAAAAAAACCGGACACCTTCTTCGTTCACCCTTACCCCTAACCAACGCATCACCTCTTCTTCCGCCAGACTGGCGAATGCAGCACTATTGGCAGCACACAGCAAGTGTGAAATTTTAAATTAACACAGTCAGAAGATGTCAATCAACACTTAGCGTCGGGGAGATTCGAACACAGGTCATCCACCGTCCATATCAAATATGTTAGTGCTTTACTCATAGTCAATACAAGCTTACAGAATTAATAGTTGGGAATTATAACGTTGATTCAGCCAACCAATCCTGTTCAAGACCTATTCGTACTCAATTTAAGAATATATAAGAGTTGTACGCTCTTAACATATTAAGAACAAAACGGTATGAATTCTCTCCTGATGGTTCTAGAGCTGGCACGGACATATTTCTCTGAGTGTAGAGACTGTAGGATATATTGGGACTGGATGATAGAAATGATAGAGAGGCAGCAAGGCAGCAGGACAGTGGGACAGCAGCTGCAAATGTTTTCTAGAACTCGGTATAGGTCGGGCTAAAAGCAGCGTAAAAGTTTTTGTATTAAATTAAAACGCTGAGGGCAAACCTGGCATATGCGCAGTATTGCAGAGCAGAGCAAGGTGCAACTTTAAACCAATGTTGCCACTTTCAGCGTAAAACGTTTTTGTGCATCTTTTGGTCGACTCGTGTTGCAACTGTTATTAGCAGGCAGCAACTGAGGCAGAGTCTTGGGCTCGTGCCTCTTGCCTCATGTCTGCTGTTGCATGGTGCTTGGTGCTTCTATGGTGGCGTCTCTAAAGTGCAAGTGCAACAACAGCAGCAGCTTTAAAATCCCAAAGCAAAACTTTTTCTTGCCACGCGGTTAGTTACTGCTAACACAGCTTGTTGTTTTTTTTATTCTTGTTGCTGCTGTTTTTGTTATTGTTCTTGTTGTTGTTGCCACTGATGTTGTTTGGGTCTAGAGCACAAAGGCATTGATGCCCGTGGCTTCCAGCTTCAGCTTCAACTTCAGCTGCGGCTGCGGCTTCTGTTTGAAAGCCAAATCCTGATATAAAACATTAAAGACGGCATTAACGCTTATAAAATTTGTTTAAATTAATCAAAGGTTCTATATTAAATAGTTTGGTACATGATATTTGCTGGACTTTTAGCTGCACCCAAACTTAGTTGAAGAAAAAGAACAAGTTAGAATGCTCTAGTCGAGTGTGCCCGACTACGAGACTCCCTGCTCCCAACTTGCATTTCAAGCAGATCAGCGGCAACACAAGCAAGCAGCGCACTTAGCTTGGCCAGTGCATGTCAAACTGTTGTATATGCCTGCTGTGACGGGGGTAATTGATTATTCCATAACTTTGGTGTTTGTTATCCGATCTTAATGAAATTTACGCAACTGATCCACATTGATACAACAAATATGTGTACCCAAAATCAAAGCTTTATCTTTTAAAATTGTGGCTGTGGCAGTTTTTTGTGATTTGCGGGGGTGCGGGCGGTTTATCCGAAATTTGAAATAAATTTGATCTGCGCATGGTATACCTTGATGCCAAGTTTGGTGTCTCTAGCTTTTATAGTCTCCGCGATCTGTGTGTTCATACGGACAGACGGACATGGTTATATCGACTCAGCTGTTGATGCTGATCAAGAATATATAAAGTTTATATGTTCGGAAATGTCTCCTTCTGCATGTTACACACCATTGCAGTGCTTAATAACTCCATTTTTCCCATTTTTAATGGGAACAGTGTGTTGATATTTTTTTTAAAATTTTTTTGAAGAAAAAAAGAAAGAACAGAATATTGGGTTTGTGAAATGTCCGTCCGTCCGTCTGTCTGTCTGTCTGTCTCTCTGTCCGTCTGTATGAACGCAGGTTTTTTCCATAGTTTTGAAACTAGAGCAACCAAACTTGGTATACATGCTGGTATATACCATAGGCAGACAAAGTGTCAAGATCTCCACGCCCACCCCCGCCCGCACAAGTCTTTATCTCCCACACCCCTTTTGCTAGAACCATAAATTTTTGCAGGTTGAATTCTGTTGTCCTATTAAATAGATTGGGTAAAAATAATTTTGTCACGCCCACCCCCGCCCCTGTAATTGACCAAATTGTATATCTCCCCCACCTGTAGAACTAGCCCAACCAAATTTAAATTGATGGTAAAACTTGATAGATTTGAGCAAAAACACAATTGCCACGCCCACATCTGACTCCGCAAAGAGGCTTAAAAGGAGTATATCGCAGTCGGGTGCACCCGGCTACAACGTTCTTACTTGTTATACTCTTTTTTGAATTTTTTTGAGAAAAAAAAGAGTGTATTGGGTTTGTGAAATGTGCGACTGTCCGTCCGTCTGTCTGTCTGTCCGTATGAACGCAGGTTTTTTCTACAATTTTGAAGTTAGAGCAACCAAACTTGGTATACATGTTGATATATACCATCTTCGTAGAGGATGTTGTGAATCGGAGTTGCTTTGAATGCTCCGAGATCGATTCTGAAGCCTGTGTTTATTGTAGATTTGATGGTGCGTATGGTTGATTTTGGGCTATTTCCGTATATTGGGAGTCCGTAGTCTGCTTTTGAGGTCAGAATTGCTTTGATTATGTCTATCAGGGTTGATGTATTGCAGTTAAATTTTGAGCTTGAGAGGCATTTTATTAAGTTTGTTGCTTGTTTAAGGTTGTGTGTGAGTTGTTCAGTGTGTGTTTTCCATCTGTACTTGTTGTTGAAATATAGGCCTAGTATTTTAATTGATGTTTCGTTTTTAATTTGTATTTGTCCTGTAGCTAGTGTGCAGTTGCAGTTGTGTGTTTTGTGTTGGAGAGCATGACGCCTGAGTAGTCACCCCAGTCTGTTTTTGTGTTCAGGATGGGGACTAGGTTTATGTTTATGTTTTTGCTGTTTTTTAGTTTTACTATAAGGTTAAAGTCGTCCGCTTATGCACTAAGGCTAATGTTTGGATGTTAGGTGAGCATTATGGTCAGTTTGTTGTATGCTATTACAAATAGCGCAACTGAGAGGGGTGATCCCTGTGGAATGCCGTTAGGGATAGGGTGGAAAGAGGAAAAGGCTGTGTGATGCGTACTAAAGAATGGAAATTATTTTATTAATTTGAAAAGTGTATCATTTATCCAACGCAAAAGTCAATGCCCATTTTATTTTGACTACTTGGTAAAAGTTAATAATAAGTGTAAAAAATATAGCTCATACAGAAACAATCATAAATTGGATAAAAAAATACAATTTATGAAAATCAAACACACAAAAATAACGCATTTCGTGGCTGGTTGCTGCAATAAAAAATTGTTGTTGGCTGTGTGTGAGTTGTTTTATGAGTTTTTCGTTTTAATTTCCTCCTGTTAATGGAAAAAAGCTCACTCATACTCCCACAGAGACACACAGACACGGACATAGCAATACAAACATTCAAGGCGTATAATAAATATGAGTTTGATACGAAAAATGCAATTAAAATGTATGAAAGAAACTCAGCAAAGACGGCACAGAGTCTGAACACTCATGTACTCCGGTTGGGGTGCACTATAGAGCAAATGACAAAAATCATTTTTTAAAAGTGTTCGAAATAAAGTATTTTTGGTCTCATTACATTAGTAATACTCAAAACATAATGTTATTTAATACCAAGTTTGGTTGCTCTAGTTTCAAAACTGTGGAAAAAAAACTGAGTTCATACGGACGGACAGACGGACCTTTCTTCTGAACTTCTGCGCAAGTGCATTTTTTTAAGTCAAGTTTCTTGGTTTGTCACCCAAAAAATTCTCATCTGATTCTGTGTCTCATTCTAACTACTACTTTTGTTCTTAAACTTACGAGCTTATTTCACTCTTAATATAAAGGCATTATTTATCTTTTCTATCTAGCTGAGATATATTTTTTACTCCCTGTTCCCATTAAAAATGGAAAAAAGGGAGTTATAAAGTACTGTAAATGTATGTAACAGGCAGAAGGAGGCATTTCATCAACTTCAATAGCCGAGTCGATTTAGCCATGTCCGTCTGTCTCAGAGACTATAAGAGCTAGAGACACCAAACTTGGCATGTAGGTTCCTGTATGCCATACGCAGATCAAGTTTATTTCAAATTTCGGATGCACCCCCCGTACCAGCGCAAATCGAAAAAAACACCCACAGTCACAATTTTAAAGATTTATCTTTGATTTTTGGAACACATGCTTATTTTGTCAATGTTAATGAGTTGCGTAAATATCGGTACGATTAAATTACAAACGCCAAAGTTATAGACGAATCTATTTCCCCCCGTCATAGCAGGCAGAAACTACAGTTTGACATTCGCTGGACAAGTTACTTGCACTGCTTGCTTACATTGTCGCGGAACTAATAGAAGTGCAAGTTGGGAGCAGTGAGTCTCGTAGTCGGGCACACTCAACTAGAGCATTCTTACTTGTTTCTTTTATTTGGAATTTTCGGTTAAAATGTGTTTTACGCCCATTTTCTCAAAAACACTTTCTAAAAATATTTGGAAACTTATTCTAAGCACTAGACCCAAAAATCGCACTTGGCTTATGAATTATTAATTTTTTGCCAACAAAAGTGGTCATTTGCCCTATAGTGGTGTGTGGCGACTGTGAAAGCCGTTCATGCAAAACATCAAAGTACCAGCGAGTTGTGGCAATTTTATAGCATACTTTTACGCGCTGGCCTATAAGAAAACTTTAAAAAGCGCAATCGAGAAGTACAATTGAAATTAAGTGTGTACCAGTCTGTGTGTATGTATATGGGAGTGGCGCTTAAAGAGAGTTTCCGTTCATTAGCAGCCCGTCACATTAATCGGCCATGCAAACAAATGTGAGGAAGAGAAAAAATAAAAGATGAGCACTTCAGATTCACTTTAAAAAGCCGCCGCCGAGACAGAGATTCAGAGTCTTAGCCCTGGCTGTTACAACAGCACAAAGAACAAACATTAGACGGGGTGGGATTGGGAAACGGATGAATCCGCGCTTGACTTTGACTTCAATTCAACGCCTTTTGAAATTGCCAAGTGGCCCAAGCGAAAAGTCAAAAAGTGGCTTCTTTGCTTTGCTGGCGCACAACTTGTACACGGCTTAAATAGTTCATAAATAGCCGACAGCCGCAGACATAGCCCAGAACAATACAGCGCAATACTGCTTTTCTCTCTTTTCTCTGTATATTCTCTGCTCCGGATTTTCGCATTTTGTGTTTCTTTTCTTTATCCTTTTTGCCTCTCCGTTTGCTGTCGTTGGCGGCCTTTCACTTACGATTTCCTTATTGTGGCCCTTATGTGATTTGCAGAAAAAGTGCAGTGCCCCACTCCGTTACCCTCTACCGTCTACCCGCTCCTCTCTATACAGCAGTGCCTTCGGCTTCCGCCGGTTTGGCAGCTGCTTTCAATAAGTGAGCGCCTTCCAAGCCAGCTTTATGTTTTACTTCCGTCAGACGGTTATGGCCCAGCTCATTCTTTTCTTTCATTCCCGCTTATTGTTGTCAAAGTGCCAACGGAAAGCGGATGTCAGCAGGCAGGCAGATCGGGGGCATTTTCCACGCCCACGTTCCCACCAACTTTCACAGGAATTCCCCTTACCCATTTCTTGTCATCCGCATTGTTGCGCGCTATGCTGTACATTTTTATTAGCGGCAATCAATCGGCTTAAATGGCTACCTGACAGATGACGAACACAGAACGGTGGGGTATGGTGTGGTGCGGCTGTTGTATAAAATGTATACGTATTTGTGCAGCTGTGCACCTTAACAAGAAAAAATGTAGATAAACGCAACTCTAACAAAGAGTTTGCATTGTTCAGCTAAGCTGCTGTCCCTGCAACAATTACCGCACGGAAATTCAATGTCACATTAAGGAACACTCAGCTACAGGTGTGTGTATGTGGCAAATAATACAATAGTATGACATGAAAGAACAGATTTACTATTGTAGTTTATCATACTAATTGTATTAGTCAGTTGAAAATCGAATTAAGTCCTCAACTCAAAACTAATCAGACTCTCTTCAGCCATTTCACTGAAACTTTAACTAACTTCCATGTTTTTTATATGACCTAACTTTATTGCTCGAGTGAACAAAAAATATAATTTTAAATGTAAGCAATATACACTTTTGTGGAATTTTTTTTCTATTTTTACACTCTTTTTCAACTTTTTTTGAAAAAAAAAATAACAAAAATGAGTATATTGGGTTTGTGAAATGTCCGTCTGTCCGTATGAACGCTGTTTTTTCCACAATTTTAAGGCTAGAGCAACCAAACTTGGTATATATATCCCCCCCCCCCCCCCACTCCTGTAACGCGCACACAGCAACATACAAAACAATAAAACCACCATATAACATCCGAATTTCTATTGATGTCTGTAATCCGTCTACTTCCTTAATAACGATCCCAATTTAGAAGATCTGATGAATCCTCATTACTTCAAAGAAATAAATAACTAAACTTAAACTTCCGTTTTAAATATTAATTTTTATTTACAAAAATCATTTAATTTATAGATTTTCTGCAAAAAGGCCGACTTCATAATGTTGGCAACTAAAATTTCTCTTTAATTATAATTTTTAAATAAATGACAAATCCACAAAAAAAAATAAAAAACTTTATAATAAATGGTTAAACCATACTATAAAAAGAAGTATCTTTGTATCTTAATTTGTTGTTCAGCGGCAATAGCTGATTTGTTTACATAAAAGTATCTTAAAACTGTACATTCTTTTGTTTACTTTATTAACATTCAATTAGCAGAAGCAATAATTAGAGCTTGCAAAATATAATGAGCCTCTTATCAGATGGTACTCTTATATCGATCGTATGCGTATGCGCATGCGAATTCATATGTTTATCTTAATATACAAGAGAGTTGTTCATGTTTGCATGTGTTTGTGTGGGTGCAAGCCATACCCCATGCCGGCCGGCGCAAAGAGAGCGACAAAAAAGTGACTGTACTGGTGTGCTGTTCTGCTTGTATGGACTGCGCAAAAAGAAAATCAACTTATGTTTATGTGGGCGTTAGAACGTATTTATTTAAAAACAAGTAAGACCGTTGCAGTCGGAAGCACCCGACTGCCATATACTCTTTTTTTTCGCCTCTCTGCGGAGTCAGAAGTGGGCGTGGCAATTGTATTTTTGCTCAAATCTATCAAGTTTTGCCATCAATTTAAATGACCTTGACACTATGGCTGCCTATGGTAATACTAACATGTATACCAAGTTTGGTTGCTCTAGCTTCAAAATTGTGGAAAAAACTTGCTTTCATACGGACAGACGGACGGACAGACGGACATTTCACAAACCCAATATACTCTTTTTTCTTTTTTTTTTCAAAAAAATTAAAAAAGGATTATTAAAGAGCAAGCGTCTGCGTATCAACACATATTGTGTTGATCTAATGTACACAACTTTTTCGCTCAATGTACTTCGAAAATAATGCGCTTAAAAGGAGCGTGGCCCTTCTTCAATGGAATCATAATTGACACTGATCGCTGGCAGCAGCAGTAGCTCGCTACTTCGGCAAGCCTTCGGCTCGTGTCTGTAAGATTTGCCGAATGCGTTCGGCCCGTACTGGCTAAGGGCGCCGGGGTATGTTGTAAACCAATATAAATGAGCGTGCTCTCTTTATAAACTGAGCACAGCTTTAAACAGATTTTAAATATTCAAAACAATTATTCCCAAATTTGACATAAAGGATACCGATGACTTCCTTAATAAATCTGACTATAAAATTATGTCCACCCTCACCACACAGCAAAGTCTGTATCTGCCACACCCCTTAAGCTAGAATCACCAAATATTGCAGGTTGACCTCTGTTGCCCTTTAAAATAGATTGGATAAAAACTAGTTTCGCCACGCCCACGCTCGCCCTTGCTGCCGAGCAAAGTTAAGCTGAACCAACCCGTGAACCCAGACTCCGTGAAGTGGCTTTAAAAAGAGTATAACGCAGTCGGTGGAGTTGGATAAAATAAAACACTTTTATTCAATTTTGTGATAAGTTTTGAATTTAATGGAATGATTCGAGGCTGGAAGACGGAATTATGCATTCTTGCTTTTCCATAAATGTGGCTGTCTATGGCACATTGTGAATTATAAACATGTGAATTATAAACAAGACATTCGCACAGGTTACCAAAATCATTTGCATGCCAAGTAAAATGTCAATTAGTTGTTATCCATTTGCCAAATGCAGCATATCCTATATATATTCATGTGTATTTGTATTTCTATTTGTATTTGTATGTGAGTGTGTATGTGTGTGTTTTAAGTTTTAGCCTAGGCCCATACTCAGACATGCATTGCTTTATTTGCGCGTTAAGCTGTGGCTGCCACATGCAACACCAAATGACCATTTAGTGCACAACAGAAACTCCCACTGCAACTGCCATTGCCATTCTTACTGCAACAGCAACTGGAATGTGCATCAAATGCGTTTGTGATTTACATGTGTAACCCACACGACCAAGTCTCACTGTGTGCTTGTCTCGAACGGCATTGAAATACTTAAATTAAATCACAAACTGTTAACGGGCAAACATCGAACATCAAACAAACATTGCTGTGAATGCGAATGTGAATCGAATGAATGTGCATATGTGAATACAACAGCAGCTGCAGTATTTTGCAGATTAATTGCCAGGAGTCGCGAAGCGCTGCCAAACCGAATAAAAACAGTCCTTGATAGTAAAGTCCAATTGGGAATCTGCAAAAAATGTAAGCAAATGCAACGTGGTAAGCTACTGCCTTCAGGCTAACGAAAATGTATTCATATCGTCGACTTATGTAAATTGATGTAATCTGAGAGTTTCCCTCATCGATTCTAGTTCCCTGTTTTAGCAGTACGCTAATTGATTAAAGCATTGAAAGGAGCACAAAGTGTGCAAAAAGCGACTAGCATTATATACAGCAAGAATGAAAGATTTGCTGTGAATATCCGATCAGATCGAGCTGTGTACCGATCGAAAGGTATTACTTTAACTACAAAAAGTGCATACTTATATTTTTCTTAGCTCATCTGGTTCATGAGATATAGGTGAGCAGGTGAGAAGGGAAAAATTTAAAATATTGGAGTTATTGGGACCGTTGGGGCTTATTGGTCTTTTTTTAACGCACAAATGTTCTAATTCTGAATACGCATCGAATGACGCCTTGTTCATCCCAATCTGACAATTCGTTGAAAAGCTATGAACATTTTAAGAATCGTTTGTTCTACCACTTTTCTGAAAAACCGAGAATTTTGAAAAGTGATGTAATGGTCTGAAATCTGGTTTGGGAGATATTGACAATTCTCTGAGTGAACCTTTTTGAAAAATCGAAAATCTACCTTTTACCATTTATGTCGAAAACGAGTCCTCGAACATATTTATACCCTAGCAGAGCGTATGATAGCTTTGTTACGAAATATGTAACGCATTGAAGGAAACGACATAGAAAAAAATATATTGTATATTCGTGATCAGCATCAACAGCCGTGTCCTGTCCGTTATGTCCGTGTGTCTGTCTGTCTGCCTGTTCGTCTGTTTCTATGCGTTTTTCAATACTTTGTTCTAAAGCTATCTTGATGAAACATGGCACAGATGCTTCTTCTTATTGTAGGTAGTACCTATAGTTGAATTGTCCAGATCGGAACAGTATAATATATAGCTGCCATAGGAACGATCGGTTGCAAATCAGTTTCTGTGAGAAAAACTTTTGTGTTTTTCAAACAATCTCAACCAAACTCACTGCATCTGGGTTAAAGAACGTTCTTTGCATAATGACAAAATTTTATGAAAAGTGTTCCACTATATCTTATAGCTGCGATAGGAACGATCGGTTCAAAATAAGTTTTTGTATGAAAAACTTATTTGTTTTTTAAAATAACTCGACCAAACCCACTATTCGTGCAATTCAGTTTAAGCAATTTTCACACATGGTGACAAAATTTCATCAAAATCGGACTTCTAGAACTTATAGCTGCCTTAGGATCAATCAGTTGAAAATAAAGTTTTCTTATGCAAAACTTTTCTGCAAGGGTAAATATCTTCAGCACTCCGAAGATAACATTTCTCTCTTGTTTTTTATTCTTTTCGAATTCAGAGCCTGGTTTTCATTAGAAAAAAAGTAAGATCGTTGCACTCGCATGCACCCGACTGCGATATACTCTTTTTTTGGCCTCTTTACGGAATCAGAAGTGAACGTGGCAATTGTATTTTTGTTTAAATCTTTCAAGTTTGCCATAAGTTTAAATTTGGTTGGGCCCGTTCTACAGGTTTAGGTGAAACAAACATTGCATAGTGTTATTGAGCCGTCTGCCGTTTTAATTAAAAAACATTTACTATATTGACTTCCTGTTTTCGAAGGTCTTTTTGAAGTTGTACTATTTATTTTAGTATTTCAATAGTTGTCAAGCCCCTGGCTTAAAGACATAACTCTTCAAATAAAATTGTTTGTCTATTTTTCGGAATACGAAATCGCTTAGGATATGAATTTATTTCCATTTAGCATTCATTTGATAAGTATTTAATACTTTAGAAGGACGGGTGATTAAGGATATGATTCTCAGCTTCAACGAGACCATTAGATTGAGTACAATGATAACAGCCCTGATGACACGACGACATGCTGATAGCGTTGCCATAACCATAACCATAACTAGGACGGTGGCAGCATTTCTTTAACGCAATTCCGTCTGGCAACAGCAATATTGTAATAGAAAGAGAGAGGGAGAGCGAGACGGACAGAGAGGGAGAGAAAGCGTGAGAGACATTTGCGAGGTGTGCTTATTTGATGAATATTCCCTTTTTTTTTAGAATTTTGTTTGCTGTTGCACGTTGCACAGTCGATATATCAAGAACTTTCATTTGCGTTTTGTTAGTCCACACCCCCTCTGTTCCCTTTTGCAACCACTTGGCATCGCTTTAAATGCATTTATGTTTGCTGTTTGCATGAGTTTAGCTTTGTTAGCTGTCGTTAGTCCCTGAGCCGCTTGCCAGTTGCAAGTTGCCAGCTGTCCCGTTTCCAGTTGGCAACCCTCACCATTGGCGCACGTTCAAAGTGTTGAAAGTGGGGGATTTGGGGATGGGATGGGTTGAGAATAACAGCCTGCATGCCTCTGCTGCTGCCGCTGCTTCTATGTGTGTTTAATTGTCGCAATGCGACCGGCAGCAATGCACGCTAGGCTGAAATCGCATACCCAAAGACGCCCCCAAAAAACTGCAACAGCCGCAGCCCAAACCTCCCTACCTTAAATCCATTGCACTATGGGGAATTCGACCAGTTATTGTAGCCAAAACTCATTTTTATACTTTATTTTAATTTTCTTGAAAAACAAAGAAACAATTATACAGACAGAAAAAATCAAGAATTCCGGTCTTATATCAAGACCGATCGGTGTCAAAAGTCGTGTAATACCGCTTTTTCTTGACTCAATCCCAAAATTCTCGTTATAAGACTAAATTTTAAAGAACGAAAATCTTAAATCAAGTATGTTTTATTACCTAAAAGTGCTTATTTCAAGACTATTTTGGCCTCATTTTAACAAAATTGCATCTGCTCTGTAAGACCACTGAGCTACAGACCAAAGCTGCCTGTTGTTTTGAGGACCCGGGTTCAAACCCCAGCAACAGCCGAATTATTTTAATAATTTTTTTTTTTTTTTTTTTATTTATTTATTGTATTAGTTTTTTTTTTAAATTAATAAATATGTAATATAGTAAATTATAAAAACATATGTGCATAGTTTTGAGTGAAGCTCAGATGTCTAACAGATCGACCAGCTCTGACTGGCTGTTGCGCGTGGACCGTGAGTTCAATTCTCAGCTGTAGCCAAACATTTTTTTCACTTTTGTAATTCCACGCCTATTCTAGATTGATCTTAGAATTTAGTACCTTTAATTAGTAATTGCAAAAGATGCCTGATAAGGCAATCACTGATGAACAGTTGGAGGTGACTGCTCTCAGTTTAGAGATTGCTAAAAGGCACAAAAAATAAAATTAAAAATGAAATATATATATGAATATTATAAATGAAAAGAACATTAAAAACAAAATCATACAACATTGTTTTGCCAAGGTACGCTGCCATCTTCCGAGACAACAAACTCTCAGAGTGTGTTTCTTATCAATCTAGGATAGTCCTGTGTTCGCACAGTGTGTGACATACATGAACCTTCATTAGAAGTGTTGTCATGCAAAGCAATACTTTTGGGCAAGTCAGCGATTGACAAATTATTTTCTTTGCCAACTCGTATAAGAAAGTTGTGCAGCAGACAGCATGCATACACAATTTTCTGTACTCGCTCAGGTTTGCATAGGAGCGTCATTTGCAGACTTCTAAATCGCAAACGAGTTTGCAACACAGCGGCGTGCCCTGCTCAACCTGTAGATGAAAATGCGCTCGTCTTTTGACACATTTTCCCCACTGTACGGTTTCATAATGCTGTCCAAATTTTGAATTTGTGAAAGCATTCACATCCCCTTCGCTGCTTTATCCGCGAACATCCACTCGTAGGATACGTTACATGCAGCCATCAGCACAATTGAGTAAAAGCCCTTAATTAAAAACAATAAATAAATATTATCTTCGGCGTGCCGAAAATATATACCCTTGCAGAAAAGATTTGCATAAGAAAACTTATTTTTCAACCGATCGTTCCTATGGCAGCTATATGTTATAGTGGTCCGATCTGGCTGATTCTGACATAAGTACTGCTTGCAGAAAGAATAAGCATCTGTGCTAAGTTTCATCACTTCTATCTTATTTTCATGGGTGCTATATATATTATGGCTATATGTTTGCCATCAATCGCTCCAATGCAGTTTGGAAAATTCCAAACGCTGCTGAAATCCTCAGCATATGGGTGCATGCGTTCCTTTGTCCATAGGAATATCTCCTTTTTGAGCTCCGCGCAGATAGCCGCGCACACCAAGTCAATGAGGACGCCCTTTCGACACTTGCTGGTCCGGTAAGACGAGGACACATGTAGTTGTGTGCCACCGGACGCAAAATACCTATTAACATACACTAAGAAAAACAAGTTAGAATGCTCTAGTCGAGTGTGCCCGACAACGAGACTCCCTGCGCCCAGCTCGCACTTCAAGCAGTACAGCGGCAAAGCAAGCAAGCAGCGCACTTAACTTGGCCAGTGCATGTCAAATTGTTGTACCTGCCTGCTGAGACGGGGGTAATAGATTCTTCCTTTGGTGTTTGTTATCCGATCGTAATGAAAGTTACGCAACCGATCAACACTGATTGATAAATGTGTACCAAAAATCAAAGCTTTATTTTTAAAATTGTAGCTGTGTGGTTTTTTTTTCGATTTGCGGTGGTGCGGGGGGTGCATCCGAAATTCGTCATAAACTTGATCTGAGTATGGTATACAGGAACCTGCATGGCAAGTTTGGTGTCTCTAGCTCTTATAGTCTCTGAGATCGACGCGTTCATACAGACAGACAGGCGGACATGGCTAGTTCGTCTCGGCTGTTGATCCTGATCACGAATATATATAGTGTATATAGTCGGAAATGCGTCCTTCTGTCTGTTACACACATTTGCAGTACTTTATACCTTCCTTTTTCCCATTTTTAATGGGATCAGGGAGTGAAAATAATAAAAAACAAGTAAGAATACTCTAGTCGAGTGTGCCCGACTACGAGACTCCCTGCTCCCAACTTGCATTTCAAGCAGTTCAGCGGCAACACAAGCCAGCAGCGGACTCAACTTGCACAGTGCATGTCAAACTGTTGTTTCTGCCTGCTGAGACAGGGGAAATAAGTTCTTCCATAACTTTGGTTCTATTTATCCGATTGTGTTGAAATTTACACATCCGAAAGACATTGACTAAACATACATGTGTACCAAAAATTAAAGCTTTATCTTTAAAATTGTGGCTGTGGGAGTCTTTTGCGATTTGCGGGGGTGCGGGGGGTTGCATCCGAAATTTCAAATAAACTTGATCTGCGTACGGTATATAGGAACCTACATGCCAAGTTTGGTGTCTCTAGCTTTTGTAGTCTCCGAGATCTGTGTGTTCATACGGACAGACGGACAGACAGACAGACAGACGGACATGGCTAGATCGTCACGGCTGTTGATGCTGATCAAGAATATATATAGTTTATATAGTCGGAAATGCGTCCTTCTGTTTGTTACACACATTTGCAGTACTTTATAACTCCCTTTTTCCCATTTTTAATGGGAACAGGGAGTAAAAATTGTAATCGATCAACTGACGCGGGATTCGAACCCGGGTCTACCGATCAGTAGAGCTTCGTGATGCTGTTTTTCTTGTTGCCCATATATACGTGCAATTGTTGATTATATTCAGATTTGATTGTTGGCAGAGGAGACTAAGATAACGGCTGGCTGTTCATGCGTGCGGTTGACAAAAGGTTCAAATCCCATCGGAGACGAAAAATTTCAAAATATTTATAATATATGAAAAACAATATTTAAGTATTAATAAAATGTTCACATAGTAAATAAGTATTATTAATTTGATAAATAAAAACAAAAAGTTAAAGTCAAAGCATCTCTTCCAAAGTACATATATAAAATTTATTTTTTTTTTTCGAGTAGTAAACATAAATGAAGACCAAATGTTCTTAAGAAAAAAAAATTCTTGAAATTCGAACCACGGTATTAAAAAAATCGTTCCAAAAATATCGTTTCAAGTAATACGCTACTATTGATACCGTTTGTTCTTAATTTCGACACATTTCGTTGCATATAAATAGCCAACTCTTTTATATATATAGATTATAAGAACTCAACACTTTGTCTGTCTATGGTATACCATATATACCATTGGATTTCGTTGCCCTAGCCTCAAAACTGTGGAAAAAACCTGCGTTCATACAGACGGACAGACAGACAGACAGACAGACGGACGGACATTTTACAAACCCAATATACAGTTTTTTCTTTTTACTCCCTGTTCTCATTAAAAATGGGAAAAAGGGATTTATAGTGTACTGCAAATGTGTGTAACAGACAGAAGGAGCCATTTTCGTCTGTCTGTCCGTCTGTCTGTCTGTGTGAACGCACAGATCTCAGGGACTATAAGAGCTAGAGACATCAAACTTGGCATGTAGGTTCCTGTATACCATACGCAGATCAAGTTTATTGCAAGTTTTAGATGCACCCCCCGCAAATCGAAAAAAACTCCCACAGCCAAAATTTTGAAGATACAGCTTTGATTTTCGGTACACATATATGTTATATCAATATCAGCTGTGTAAATTTCACGGTCAGATAACAAACACGAAAGTTATTGAAGAAACTATTTCACCCTGTCTAAGCAGGCAGCAACAACAGTTTGACATGCACTGGACATGTTAAGTGCGCTGCTTGCTTTTGTTGCCGCTGAACTGCTTGAAGTGCAAGTTAGGACCAAATTATGCATTTGGTCTGTAAGCTATTAATTTTGGCCACAAAAATTGGTCGAATTCCCCATAGTGCATTGTCAGCCATTTTTCATTGTGTGTGTGCGTGCGCACGCGCGCGGTTTTCTGCCGCTGGCAACGCCAAAAAAACGAAATTTGCCTACAATTTTTGCATATTGCCAGCAAACTTGGCACGCCAAAAACAACCGAGACAAATATTTTCGTTGCTTGTGAGTTTAAAATAAAAGTGCATGTGTAGGTGCATGTGAGTGTTTGTGCTTGAATGTTTGTGCGTATGCCGCTTGAGAAAATATGGTGCAATAAATTTTGAGCTCGCGACATGTGCGCATTTTTGAAGGCTCCTGTTGAGCTCACAGACTCACAAACACACACGCATACAAATGCAATTTTGAATTTTGGTGCTGCCAACATTTTTAATTTCATGTTACGCCAGAGGCTTTTTTAAGTCAAGAACAGTTTCAGCGGCATCGTTCTGCCTTCCCTCGATTGCTTGGGGCGTCAAGGTGTATTTATGCGGTGTGGGTGTGACTGAGTAATGGAGGTGCTGCTGGCTGATGCCGCAACTGAAGTATAAGACATCTTAAATTCCGCTTAAAGCGCGGTGCTCACTTCACGCGTAAAATTATCTTGACACTTTGTCTGCCTATGGTATATATCAACATGTATATCAAGTTTAGTTGCTCTATCTTCAAAATTGTGGAAATAACTGCGTTCATACAGCTTAAAGTTTAACTTAATATTTATCAAAATTTTCGGTAAATATTATATTAAAAGTTTTAAATTTTAAAAATCAAAAAATAGAGAATGAAAACTTCTACTTTTAAAATAATCGTGACGGATTTCCAGCTTATGTTAATGGGATTTTGGATAAATATTCAAAACTAAGTCATTTGTATATGAGCTTCGTTGCATATTAAATAGTTTTTCAGCATACCTCTTCGCCAGTGTCTGCCTATTTCGGAGTACTTTTCGGGGTCAATATTCCGTCAACAAACTGCTCAAAAGCCTCGACGTGTCCATTGCAAATCAGGTAACGTTATCTGTCCAAGTGAAGTACTGCAATGCTCATCTGGATCAGCTGTTGTGGCACCCCAAGGTCCCCCACCTTTAAGGCAATCGACCCAAAAAGTTTTTGAATTGGCAATAAAATCAAAAGCGAAAAAAACTTTAAGAGCAACAGTATCTAAGATGACGGCGAGGACGACTAAAAGTCGGAAAGTTATTCGACAAAGTCGATGCGGCGTGTCTGGCATCTCAAATGCGAGACGGTCAGCTGAACGGCGTGGGGTCGGTCGTTGGGCCGGGTCGGGGTTGGGCTTAGGCGGGTATCGGTGTTGGTTCATAAAACGCTTTGTACGCTCAAACAGACACAGTAATTGGCGATACACCCATAAACACACACACGCACACATGTGTCCTGATCGTTGACCGCCACTTTGTTTAACGTGGTGGCCAGGGGGAGGCACAAAACAGAAAGAAAAAAGTGAAAAAAAAGTTAAAATTTGGCGGCGACGCGCCTTTCATAAAACATGCACTTATTTTCTTTATATTTATTTATATTTCGCTCAGCATCAAGCGTCCGCTTGGTATACTCCTGCCTTCATGCCTGCTGCCCCTTGCCCTTTGCCATCCTTCATAGCGAACATACTTTCGTATTTACTTCTCAATATTGAGTGGTCATAAGTTTTTGCCGCTCCTTCCAGCTGCTGTCATCTGTCAGTTGTTCGTCGCAGGCTCCTTCGGTCTACAATTTTGGTATAAGAAAGAAAACAACTCAGAATGCTTCAGTCAAGACTTTTCGACTGGGAGATGCCCTGTACCCAGATGAGCTCTTTAATTTTAATATGCTCATTATGAAATTCATAGCGGTCATGCTGGTTGTAGGAGCAAACGCAGAAATACAAAACTTACTTAAGCATTGTCTAAATCTGCGTATACTTTATATGTTATTCAATTGTGAAAATTTCAGTTTCTCAAATCTAAACCTTCATAATAAAAGTAAAGGTTGCCCAAAGTAACTACTAAAATACCCAACAAATATAATATTCTGAGCACAGGGCATAAAAATAATATTTATAATAAAATACACGTAACGAAATTATGTAAGAAATTTCCGCTCTTTGGCTGCTACTGTGCAAAATTTATTTCGCATTCACTTTGCCCAAATATGTGCTAGAAATTTTTGGCCTCTACACTGCCTCTAACTCCTTTTAGTACCCTCTGGGCTCACCCCTATAGACCACCCTAGATGAAATTGTAAATCGCAATTGCATTTCAATGCAATAAGCAAAGTTATTCCTTTGCATTGCCAATAGCCAGCAACAGTATCGTTGGAAACCGGCTTTCTTGTGGACTGCCCTCCTTGTCTCTCTCCCCCTTCATAACAGTCTGTGCGGGTGGGCGTGAATTTTGCTCTTCGTTTGAAAATGAGCCTGGGTCTAGTTCTGAGTCTTGATGGTTCAAGATTGTTTCACATTTGCAATCATAATGCAATGCAAGGTGCAAACTGATGCATATGTTAGGAAGCTAGGCAAGGACTACTGCTTCCAACTGAGCTCCAAAAGACCTGCAGCACCATAAATACCAACAAAATTAGTCAAAGCAGCTGTCGAAATAATAATTAGATTGATTCTTTGACAGCAACGCAATATGGTCATCTAGTTTTAAGTAGTTTTATAATCATAACTTTCGATCTATTGTTTTATGATGTATCTTAATAAAATTTAAATAAAAACTAAGCTAGAAAATGGTGATGTTGGTTATATCTTCAAAAATATGAATGTTTTTTGTGCATCACCACGTAAGCATAACGCAGCAAGTGCATCCTCTGCTCAAACCTGTTTTTATCCATGTATATGAAAATTCTTTAATCTGATGAAGTAGCTATTTCAAGCAGTTGTACTTTGAGAAAGTCACAATTAATTAACAATTTTTTAAAAAAGAGTATAATCACATGATGATAATTGAAAATTGAAGTTGAAGCAATATTTCGATTTGACCCAAACCATATTTGTGGCTCCATGCCATTGCGGGGAGCAAGGGTACAAGAGTCGAATGCGTGCTAAAAACAAAGCTGGTACAGTGCATCATTCTAATGAATTCGCACTACCATCGGGGTCACAAAGAAGTAATTACTTAATGCACGAGTGCTGCAAGGCTGAGTAGACAGACAGACCGCAAAATCAAAGTTTGTGTTGCATCTGCTGGAAATGTCAGGACCACAAATCAAAAGCCAGCCTTACTACCAGGCAAAGCGGATGAGAATGCTGACAGACTAACGGACTGGGAGACTGAATGTCCTGTTGCCTGACTGGCCTGCACTTGTAGCACTTTTCAAGCACTAAGCATACTACCAAAGCCAAGTGAGTTCAGCACCTATCTGCAGTGTTACACTTAAAAAATGCTACGAAATTGTTTATCGAATCGAGATTTGTTTTAAGAACATCTATAACTTTTTTCTGCAAACACTTTCGTTTTCGAGACCAAGTTTTAATTCGAGCTCTGGAACTCTAAATCCACCACTTTTGCACCCGGCACATTTTAATCAATGAACACTTTTCTTTGAAGGCACTTAAAATTAATAAAATAGTAAAAATAAATATGCATAAGTTCCAATTTTCAATTGTTCCAAAAAAAACAGTGACAGTGACAGTGGCAGTGACAGTGGCAGTGACAGTGACAGTGACAGTGACAGTGACAGTGACAGTGACAGTGACAGTGACAGTGACAGTGACAGTGACAGTGACAGTGACAGTGACAGTGACAGTGACAGTGACAGTGACAGTGACAGTGACAGTGACAGTGACAGTGACAGTGACAGTGACAATGCCAGTGACAGTGACAGTGACAGTGACAGTGACAGTGACAGTGACAGTGACAGTGACAGTGACAGTGACAGTGACAGTGACAGTGACAGTGACAATGCCAGTGACAGTGATAAATAGCACCAAAGTTATGGAAGAACTTATTTCCCCTGTCTCAGCAGGTAGAAACAACAGATTGACATGCACTGGGCAAGTTGGGTACGCTGCTTGCTTGTGTTGCCGCTGAACTGCTTGAAATGCAAGTTGGGAGCAGGGAGTCTCATAGTCGGGCACACTCGACTAGAGTATTCTTACTTGTTTCATTTGTTTAACCAATGACAGAGCACGAAACCTATCCAGACAGTAAGCGAAGCACAGCACAGCAGAGCGCAGCGCAGCGGATCTGCGTTGACTTCCATTTTGTTACCACGCCAAAGGATAATTTGTCAAATCAATTTCTAGTTCGCAAATTTGCACAGGCAGCTGGACATTTCAAGAGCTAGAGAACTGTAGAACTAGAGAACTGGAGAATTGTAAAAGTGTTAAACTGAACATCTGAGCGAGCACTTGACACGACAGCTACTCAAGTGGGCAACAACGTAGACAGCAGGTGGCAAATGTATCTATCTTTGTACATATATAAAAGTGTTCAACCTGACTGATTGACTGACTGATTTACAATTGTCGCACAGCACACAGCATAAGAGCTAGATGGCTAAATTTGCGTAGTAAGATCGAATTTTGGTAAATTCGGTCGGGAAATGTCGAAACTTCGCGGAAAGCCGTGGTATGCAAATATTATGTTTATCATCCGATCAGCTTCAAACTCGTTGCAGTCGGATACACCCGACTACGATATACTCTTGTTTTCGCCTATTTACGGAGTCATTAAAGTTTTGCCATCAATACAAATTTTGTTGGGCCCGTTCTACAGGTTTGGGAGAAACAAACATCGCTTGATTGCAAGAGGGGACGTGGGCGTGTCATAAATATATTTATCCAATCTAAACCTGCAAAATTTGGTGATTCTAGCTAATGGGGTGTGGGAGATTCAGATTTTGTTTATTTCTGGGGGCGGGGGTGGGCGTGGCCTATGATATATATTAACATGTATACCAAGTTTGGTTGCTCCAGCTTCAAAAGTATGGAAAAAAACTGCGTTCTGACAGACAGACGGACATTTCACAATTCCAATATACTAATCTGTCTTTCTTTTTTTGAAAAAAATTAAAACAAGAGTATAAAAAGAATTTAGGGCCGATTTTTCAATGTCTAAATAATCGCACCCATTCAATCAAATGTGAGCTTCATAGCTCAACAAAATTTTTTGTGAAAATTGGGATCGGTGGCCATCTCGTTTTGGGCACATTCACCGAATGTGCGATGCGCTTGATGATCGTTCGGCTTCAATTCTTGCACGAGTTGGATTTCGTAAGCCCGCACACCAAAATCTTCCACACAGTAGATGGGCACAACTCCAATTGTTGCGCGCGATGGCAGATGGGCTCATTAGGGTCTTCTTCGATACTCTGCTCCACAGTAAATCTTCGGTACGCACTGTACTTTACACTCTGAGGATGCGCCTTTTTCACTAGAGTAAACATGGTGCGAAACCAATCCATGGTTGATCGAATTACGGACTCTGCTGAGCGATTATGTCGACCGAATATTGGAAGCAGCGCGCGATGCGTCGCGCGAACCGAATCATTATTCTGGTAATAAATTTGCACGATTTGCACATGTTGTTCAGGAGTAAGTCTATTCATTATGAAATGGCAAACCAAACTGAGCATAAATCAAGTAAAAACTGTCAAAAATACCAACTACCAAAAAAGTAGTACCAGTCTGTAAGCCAAACGTCTTAAAAAAACACCTTTTGTGTATTAGGCTCGAATATTACCTGTGAGGCTGCAAGGTTTATGTGATTGCACCGCAAATTACTTTGACTGAAATGGTCCCGCACTGCGTATCCGCCATGGTGTTCGTGGTGCTCTTCGCATTTTGAGCAGCGTTAAATTTAATTTAATTTAAGTTTTCTACATATTCTCATTTTCTTTATTTTTTATTTTGTTATTGTTTTATTTATTTTGTTGTTTCGCGAAGCTCTATTTTTTTTATGCAAGGTTTTTCCTGCGTGAAACTGACAAAGAGGGAATATAACAAATATGCCCGACTACGGGACTCCCTGCTCCCAATTTGTACTTCAAGCAGTTCAGCGGCAACGCAAGCAAGCAGCGCACTTAAATTGTCCAGTGCATGTCAATCTTTTGTTTCTGCCTGCCTAGACGGGGATAATAGATTCTTCCATAACTCTTACAGTGCTGTTTATCCGATCGTGAAGATCGTTATTTACGCAACAGATCAACATTGACAAAACATATATGTGTACCAAATATCAAAGCTTTATCTTTAAAATTGTGGCTGTGGGAGTTTTTTTTTCGTTGTGCCGGAGTGCAGGGGGTTGCATCCGAAATTTGATATAAACTTTATCTGCGTATGGTATACAGGAACCTGCATGCCAAGTTTGGTGTCTCTAGCTCTTATAGTCTCTGAAATCGACGAGTGCATACAGACAGACAGCCGGGTAGACAGACGGACATGGCTAAATCGACTCGGCTGTTGCTGCTGATCAAGCATGTATATACTTTATATATTCGGAAATGCCTCCTTCTGCCTGTTACATACATTCGCAATACTTTACAACTCCTTTTTTCCCATTTTTAATGAAAACAGGGAGTAAAAAGAGTGCTGTACACCCATACACACTCACACAAATCAACTGAATTTGTTTTGGTATCGCTTTCACAGAAATGTCCGAAAAAACGAAAGTAAATAAAATAAAATGCAAAAACACAATAAATGTAAAACAAACAAGTAAGAACGTTGCAGTCGGATGCACCCGACTGCGATATACTCTTTTCCTAGGCTCTTTGCGGAGTCAGAAGTGTACATGGCAATTGTATATTTGCTCAAATCTTTCAAGTTTTGCCATCAATTTAAATTTGGTTGGACCTGGGGCCAGTCCTACAGGTTTGGGAGAAACACACAAGGGGAGATCTTGACACTTTGTCTGCCTATCATATATATCAATATGTACACCAAGTTTGGTTGCTCTAGCTCCAAAACTGTGTAAAAAAACTGCGTTCATACTGACGGACAGACGGAAATTTCACAAACCCAATTTACTCTTTTTTTTTTTTTTTTTAATTAAAAAAAGAGCATAAAAATAAACAAACACGAGTACCTAATAGGTACCACCTATATTGTTCTATCATCTAAAAACCAAACTTAAATTGGAAGCGCTGCCCAGCGCGTAAAGTCAACCCAAACAGAGTGCGGAGATTGACGTGTTTTGCCGTCGAGAGTGGACATATTCCGTTGGTTCATTTCGATGGGGTGTGGCAGTTTGCAGCACTTTTGATTGCCACAATGCGATAAACATTTTCAATGGCTGTCCGATTAATTAACCATCGAGAATCCACTCACAAATTGTTTGACAATCAACTGGGTTACAAGTCCTTTTTTATGTAACGCTCTTATACGAATTTTTATTTCAAATTTAAGGCTTAAATAATATAGGGTTGAAATGAAAAAGATACCCATTTTGTATTTCTCCATATTGACTATTTTTTATATTCTTAACAGTTTTCATCGGTATCAATCTGTAAAGCAGACTATCCATGTAATTTATTCATATGGAAAACAAATTTAATTTTAATTTTACATAAACAACACAAAGTTGGAAACTTTTCAAGAAATAATATTGTTACTATTTGGCATGTCTTGTGACCAAAACAAAAAAAAAGTTTTGGAATAGCGTCTTATATTTATGGAAATCGCAATAGTTTTGACACATATTCTGATAAATATTTAAAAAAACATAAATGAAATATTTGCCATTTCAGATCGCACATTTGAGGTAATTTGGTGCATATGCTTGAGAATCAAACACCTTGTTCGTGTAGCATTCAGTCAAGTTTCAAAGCCAATCCGGGCTGTCGGGTTGTTTTTCTCAAATTCTCGACCGTTTGCACATAAAAATTGTATAAATTTCATTTCACGTTTAACGCGCAACTTCCTCAGAAAACTTGAGATATTTTGGTCAAAGGGTATTGGTAGGGTAGGGTAAGGCTGGGTAGGGTAGGGTAGGGTAGGGTTGGGTAGGGTAGGGTATGGTAGGGTAGGGTAGTGTAGGATTGGGAAGGGTACGGCAGCAAATTCAAAGTAGATTGTGTCCACGCAGTCAGCTGGCTCTGCTCAGCTTGGCTCGGTTTTATCTCGGCTCGTTCAGCTGACACTGCAAAGTTTCACGGAATAACTTTGGCTGCAATGTGGCAGCAAATTGCGAGTTGCGCTAAAAATTAAGCGGCCAGCCGCAGGACCTTGGGACAGGTCTTCTGGAGCCACGACGCATTGAGAACATGTCGAACAAAATAAAAGTCAAGGCAAACAATTTTCCATTTAATTTGTTTGAAAACTTGCGGCCACTAATTCGAAAATTTGGCTACCTCAATACACTTCCCCACCTCTCGCTTCTGTTCCTGTTAAAGGACGGAGAGAACTGAACGGCAACACATTTCATCTCATCGCAATGCATCTCATTTCGTTTTGGTTCGCTTCGTTTGGCTTTGGCAAGTGTCTCAGCTGCTGCGGCTGCTGGCAAATAACACAATGCAACAAATTTAAAAAAATATTTTTACCAAGAACAACCACTATAATTTTCTTATATGAAACCAGTCTCTGAATCCAAAGTAAATAGAAAAAAAAATGTGTTCGCCGGATAGTTTTCGAGCTAAATGGAAAAAGCTAGATTTTCGATTTTTCAAAAAGGTACACTCAGACAATGTTCAATATCTTCAAAACCAGATTTCGGATTCATAAGAAACTTAATTATTTGAATAAGTTACAAAATGTCTTTAAATCCATTGACACATAACTTTTCAAAATTCTTGTTCGCTTAGGCGCTATTTGGACTTAAACTGAAAAGTATGTCTTCAAATATCACGTTTTTTAAAAAGGCTACATTTCAAACGGGACTTTCTCCTAAAACAAAACATTTGAAAGATTTTTTCTTTCTTTGAATCTATAGCTCAATTCGTTACAGTATTTTCTGATTATCTCGAAAACGGTATTTTTTTTTTTAATTTTTAGAAATTGTTCTACCTTCTCTTATAATTAGCTCACAGCCGCTCCTAACCAGGGCGTCTCATACTAAAAATTATTGTTCTCGCTTTTTACTAAAGAGATAATAACTTAATTATTTGTTCAAGGATTTTGATATAGTATCCATTATTGTTTAAGGGTGTAGCAGAGTGTCACCAAATGTGTAACGCATTCAAGGAGACGTCTCAGAAAAATATTTGTATATTCGTGATCGGCATCAACAGCTTAGGACATTATATAAAGAATTCAGAAAATGAAGTTTCTTATGAATCCAAAATCTGATTTCGAAGATATTGACAATCTGAGTCTGAGTGTACCTTTTTGAAAAATCGAAAATAAAGCTTTTTCCATTTAACTCAAAATTTTACTTAAGAAAATATATAGTGGCTGTTCTTGGTGGATGTTGCATAGTGTAATTAATTATGGAGCGCCCGAAACTATGAAACAGTTATCAGGAGCCAAGCTTTACAACCCCCTCCACCTCCACTTGTCCACACCCCTTACCTTAACCACCTGCCAAAAACTTTTGTGTATTACACGCGGCGCTCATCAAGAGAGAGCATTTGACATTTGCCGGCCAAAAAAGTTAAATGAGCTTTTATGCCAGGCACGCCGAGCAGCCAGCCCAACAACAACCACTATAACCCAAAGCCAACCCCCACCCACAGACCGTTTTGGACGCCCACTTTGACCCCACCCAGCGAATTCTAATTGGAAAAAGACGCGCGTCCGTTCACTGGCAATGACAATACAAAAGTTTGCAGCTCTGCGAAATTGAAATAAATTGCCGGCAATAACAACAAACACAATAAATAACAATGAATGAGTTGGCAGCACCTTTCACTGGGCTTTCCAAATTGTAGCTTGGGATGAAAGTTGGAGTTGGGGATGGGGATGTTGTCGTTGGTGAGTTGGTGAGTTGGTTGGGGACGCTGCGGCCATTTAAAACTTGATTAAGGCGCTGAACAATGGAAGTATGGTATAGGGCATTTGTTGTTCTTATTACCGTTGCTTCAAATTTTTGGAAGTCAAATAAGAATTGCGAATACTAGGCGCGCTCTCTCATGCATGTTGGCCGTTAAATCGCTTTAATTGCCAATTTCCGGTTAAGTAATTAAAAGCGTTTTGGTCCGCTCGACACGGATATTGGTAAAAGAGCAATTAAATATCAAATATTTTATCTGACTCACATTTCGCAACACGAAACTCACAAATTTACGAATCACGCGTGACGAGCGAATATTTGAGTAACGAGAACCGAGTTAAACTTTCACGGGGTGAACGATTTGCCAAAATGAATAAATTAATGTGCGCATGAATGATTGTCTGATTGATTGACGGACGGAGTCAAGAGCAAGAAGCAGTACAGCTTTCATTCTGTTTTTTTTTTTTATGAGGGAAGGGGGGGGGGGGGGGGCCGGGGGAACATGCATGGGTTAGGTATGTGAATCAATTTGTTTGCCTCTTTGGCAATAAACATTTCAATTTATTTCATTTAACTTTCAATTATTTCAGTATATTAAATGCTGTTGAAGTTGCTTTTATCTTCAATTAATTGCTGTCACTATTTTTGACGTTGCCGTTGCGTTTTTTAACTGCTATTTAAACCATGTAATCCACATAGCATCGCAAATATTGCAAATGAGCTGAACTGAGATGCTAGTTCATTAAAATGTACTTCAATAAGTAAAGTGGCGAGTAAGCTGATAAACGATTCGAAACATTCAAAATCAGCTGTCCAAAAAACTTATGAAAATAAAATTAATTTTCTTGCGGTCATTGGTTGTTCTAGAATGTCAGCAAGAAGAAACTCAAAGTAACGAGAGAAAGCACGACGTCGACAGTGAGGACATTTCTACAATTAATATAAACGATTAACAAAATGGCTAGTGGATTTATGGGCTTACTTAAATTGAATTGAAATTAATCAAAGTAACGAGATCAACTGATGTCAAGTAGGCAAAAAGCGTGACAATAACAATGAGAACAGCAGCACGCAATTGATATTATCGAGAAGTAAAGTGGCGAGTAAGCTTTTAAAGCAACAAGCGCGAATGAAGCCGAGTAGATAAAGAGTGAAACATTGACAGCCAGAAAAGCAGTAATTAATGTATGTGATCTAAAACAAGAAGGAGTTAATTTGATTAATTTAATGAGAGATTACGATAATTCAAACAGCTAGAGATGCAGTACACAGTTGATATAAGTTAGAAGTAAAATGGCGAGTAAATTGATGAAATAACTTGAAATGAATGGAGTTGAATATATTAAAAAAGTGAAAGCAAATGATGACGAGTAGGCTATAAGCGATTCGTTGACAAGTTGGCAAGTGGATCACCAACGAGTCTTATGGTATCTTCAATCTCCTCTTTTTTCCTTGTTATAATCATAGGTCCTGCGTTAATTGAGTTTGCTGGTGTGCCCTTATTCTATTCTCAGTGTTGCTACTCTACTCGTTGGACTCTAACATCAATTCCAGCAGCAAGACAACGAAAATAAACTTGTGCTTGGCGTTTAATTGCGAATGCTTTCACGTTTACTCATTCGCATATTTGGTGGTGCAATAAATACAAAAAATAAGTAACTCATTAAATAGGCATTTGGCGTTTGAATTTGCAGGCGGTGCGGCTAGGGCACGGGCATGTCATAAATATTGCTTAATGTTTGGCATCAGCCAAATGGCGTCGTGGCAGGATACCCATAGCACCCAGGTACACCCTGGACTTTATACCGAATACGAAATAACGAATACCGGGTGCCATTATGTGTGTTTCTGTTTTGACTAATGCACGAGCTCAGGTCACCCCAAGTGGATGTGGTCGTGGTCGTTGGCAGGGACCTGCACAGGGGCAGTTAATTATACCCTGTACCCATTAAATGTAAGGCAGAAGGGTTTTCTGAAGTTGCACAACTATATATATTATGCAGAAAGTATCAGTTTCGATACTTTATAGAATGCAAAACAGAATTGAAATCTTGTTTATATTATTTGGTATGAAAACACTAACATTCATAGGTTTCTTGTTATTATTTTTATTATTATTAATATTACTATTATTATTATTATTATTATTATTATTATTATTATTATTATTATTATTATTATTATTATTATTATTATTATTATTATTATTATTATTATTATTATTATTATTATTATTATTATTATTATTATTATTATTATTATTATTATTATTATTATTATTATTATTATTATTATTATTATTATTATTATTATTATTATTATTATTATTATTATTATTATTATTATTATTATTATTATTATTATTATTATTATTATTATTATTTTTATTATTAATTTAGTGGGATTCGAGGACGAGTCAATTAATGACCTTCGTACTGGGTATGCTCTGTATCACTTTAATTTTCATTCTCTAGTGATAGGCTGATAAGACTGCCAAATATATAGAGACAGACCAGTATATGTGTATGCGTGTTGTGTGTGTGTGTTGGTGTTTGCTACTCTCTTGTTTGGCCTGCCAGCCAGTGGCCGCACATCATCATTATCGCTCTTAACAACTTCCAGGAAATAATAAAAGCATTATGGAGTGTGTGTGTTTGAGTGATATAAGTGTGTGGTGTGTAAGTGTCTTAAGCTGTATGTGCACCATTTTTCTGTTCACTAAATAATTTACTTAATTAATTTGCACACACACAAAAGGCAAAGTCGAGAACTCTTGCCAGACTTAAATTTCTTACACTCAATTAACATTCAGAATCATTTATCTAAATTGTGGCAGAATCACATCACGCACACACACAGGCATACAAATTCAGACTCAGGTGTGTGAAAGAAATCTTTTGCATATTATCAAATATGGGGCTTGCGGTGGACAGGGCACGTATAGGACATTGGACATACATACACATAGAGTCCATCGAGGACATATATTACACTCAGGATATGACAGTTTAGATTTGTTGCCGGCTTGTAAATGTCACTGATAACGCAATGCAACAAATTTTCAAAAATTGTTTCAGCAAGAACAGCCACTATAATTATACTCTTTTTTTAATTTTTTTAAAAAAAAACGCAATTTTTTTCCATAGTTTTTCCAAAAAAATGAAAAAAGAGTATAAAAAATACTAGATTGAGGAGTTAATATCTTGGCCAATACCAACAATGTAGTAAATGTATACTATATCAACATGAAGGCGGTTCTATTGTCTTTCAATATTGGTAAATTTTGTATAATTGGTGTTAGACCACCAAGAGTTGTTGGGCGCTTAATTAAAATAGTGCCTTTAAAACGTTTTTAGGCCTGAAATTGCGATTTTGAGGGTGTATTGGAAGCTCAATTATTATTTTTTGAGTTATCAAATCACATCCAGGTGATTTCTTTGGCTTAAGTTGTTCCTTAATAACTTTTTCGATTTGTTCCTGTCGAATTTGGTTGGCTCACTGTGATTTAGTAAGTCACTTGATGGAGGTGGAAACAAGTGAGTGTGTTGCAGGGCTTGGTTTGAAGACATTTCGTAGATGCTCTATCATCGGCGGTGCTGGCCCAGGTACCTGCAGGACATCTTATTGGCATGACAGTTTCAATTGGTGCACTTAGAATTGGTTGAGCTCTTCATGGTGGGTGCTTTGTATTTGTCGGCGAGAGTTTATCCTCTTCCATTTTGAGTGATTTGTTGAGTTTCAGAGTGGCCAGTTTTAGTCGGTGCTTGGCGGCTGGCAATCTGTTGGATTGCCATTCCCTTCGCAGCTGTCGATTTTCCAGGACAAGTTTTTAAATTTCACCAATTGTTCTTTAATGATTAGGCTGTAGAGTCCTAGTGGTGAAATGTTGTGGTGTTGATATGCGCGCGTTTGCAAAAAGTCCAGACTCTAATGCACCTGCTGAGCAGTCGATGTCCTCCTTATTATTGAGATTCGGGTAGAGTTCAATGTGAGAGCTAACATATTTTTTGTACTTGAGCCAGTTGGTTTTATTTGTTGTCAGCAATGTGCTCACGATATTGTAAGTTGAATAGAACAGGAGAGTGGTCCAACGATAAGTCTACCAATGATTCAGCAGTTATCAGTCGCGCGAAGTGTTCTTGGTGATTACAAAGTCAATTAGATCTGGTATCTTTCTAGAACCGGCTTTGTGGCTTGAATATGCATCGTCACTGGACTTTGAACCAGTGAAGAGGTGTTTTTATTTAATATTTACATTACCTTTAAAGCTTCCAAAGTAATGAATCAAGTCTTTTCTAAGAAAATAAATTACTTGGAGCTATGGAGAACCTTTTATTAAGACAGCTGGCTTGGCTTAAGCTTGATTATAACTACAACTGAAAAGTCCTTATATTAAAATAGCTGTGAAGTCCTTTGACTTCAATTATAACGAAACCAAGTCATTTAAAACTCAAGAAAGAAATTCTCATTATTAAATGAAAAGTTATTACTTAAGCCATTTTTGTAAGACTCTGCTCAATATATTCCGCTTCAGCCGGCCTTTCGTTTTTATAGTAGTTATTTAAAGGGTGACCATCCTGTGAAGGCTGCTTCTTTTGCCTGCTCCTCCTGCTTCTGCTGCTCATTATATTCATTATGGTTTTTGAGTCCTTGTAAAATATTAAAAGACATAATATACTAGTGAAAACCGAACCAGCAGAGGCTATAAAATACAATGCTGAGAGTGCCGGGGCCGACCATCAATCCAAGCTCCAGTTGTGGCCAAAAGGAACAACCGCGAGATTAAAACTAAATCCCGCCAGCAGTAACAAAGCCAGTGCAATTTGTTGGAAAAGACAAGTTTAGCTAAATTGGCAGAGCACACACAAGAAAATGTGCAAGAGATCCTGAGAGTCTGCCAGTCTAAGAGATTGGCGAGAGAAAGGAAGATAAGATTGACAGCGCATATTAAATAACTAACAAATATACAATGCATTTATATTAAGTTGTCCATTTTATAAAAACTGTAGATGATTTGTAACAAAAAAAGACAATTACTCTGACACAGATTAAGGATACACAATTGCTGCAAATAAACAGTGTGTGTTAAGTCTTGTAACAGGTCTTAAAGTGCTGTTTAGTCATATTATTATATACATTTTTGTTTTGGCAACTGTTATTTGTGAATCAATTCCTAAAGTCGCTGCAGCAGCTGTTAAGCACACTGGGCTTGGCAATCTGACAGGAGCCAGCTACTGTTTGTCTTCCAGGAGCTGGACTTGGCTCTGGAATGGGCAAAGGTGCAAGTAGCAGCCAGACTGAAGCTGCAGCCTGACTGCGTTTGACCCATTTAATATCAAATACATTGAAAACACTTATTTTCTATTGTGCCGAAACTGTCCAGCTGCTAAGTCAGCTGTTGCCTGCTTTTCTTCTTGCCCTTAACTACTTAAATGTCCTGTGTCAAGTGTTCTTGGAACCATAACTGTGGTAAGTTGTTCTTGTTGGCAGTTGCTGAATATGCGAGCAAAGAAAGTGTCATTAAAACTTCAACAAAACTAACAGTGATAAATAAAACAATAAATAATTATGAAAAGCAATTATAAATTAAGTGAGCTTTATGTTGCCGCAATCAGCAATGCGATGGCTAAATAATTGTTGCACGCATTTACATTCACATTAGCATTTACATGATGTGAGTCCTCGAGGCCATGCCTCATTAACAAGGCTCATAGTCACATATTAGCACTTCTAATAAAATAGCAGTAGGTAATAATCCTGATGATGGGCTGAGCACAAACAAATTTCCCTCAGGTGTGTCCAATATGCCCATGCCCATCTCCATTGAGAACAACCCCTTGTATATTTGACATTTGGCATTAGAGAGAGAGGGGAAGAATGCAGGGTAAATAAACATTACAGTAAATCTATAATAAAAACAGCTGGAAAAAACACAACAAGAAGAGCAATACCACATCAAAATACCTTTTATTCGCCATAGTCTCCTGGCCATTTGGGCCCAATGACCAGAATAAAAGCGCAACACGTATTTGTTGGTGTTGCTGATGCTTTTTTTTCTGTCCGCATAATATAAAAAAGGCTAATAATAAACAAGTAAGAACGTTGCAGCGGGATACTCCCGATTGCGACATACTCTTTTTTTAGACTCTAAATAGCGTCGGAAGTGGGCGTGTCAATGGTATTATAGATCTTGACACTTTGTCTGTCTGTGGTATATACTAACAAGTTTGGTTGCTCTTGCTTCAAAACTGTTGGAAAACTGCGTTCATACAGTCGGACAGACGAACAGACGAACAGAAGGACATTTCACAAACCCAATATATTCAAAAAACTACAAAATAGAGTATAAAAAGCTAGAGCAATTGAAAGCATTCACAGGACGATAGAGCAAACAAAGCAAAACAACAGAATGAATCACTTGTAAGTGCCTTTTATAATAAATATTAACTACAATTAATGTAGAAGATTCCTTAAAGATCTGGAATCATTTGACAACTTGATATATTGATTTCTTCCCTATAGATTATAGCAAGAACCATAGCTTAGATTAATTGAGAAGCTCCCAAAACAATTGCTTGTTTAAAGGATAATCTCAAGGAGTGCTTATAAAAAAAAATAAAGCTCTGAAAATGTTGCTGCAAATTAAAAACTCATAAAATGCTTTTTTGTGCCAAAATTCAGGGACAGAAACAAACATTATGACGGACATAAAAACTTGCTCATGGACAACAACAACAAACCTATCACCATCGCCCTCGCCGTCTGCTGTCAGGTTGAAGTGTTGAGCAAACAGGGACATCGCGAAGTAATCAAAGTGAAACAGCATCAGCAGGAGGAACAGCAGTAAGCGTCAAAATAAAAGAGAGAACTCGGCTTCAATGTTTGCATTGCTGTTCGCTGAGTTGTCTATTGCCCAAGTAAAAAGTGAAGTGATAGTCAAGCCACAGGACATGGCCAGCACCAGCTACACATTGAACTCACGCTCGTTGTCGCTTTCATCGCTGCCAACATTGCTGCGGCTCCTCAGCAACTGCAGGCTTCGATTTGGCTGTGGCAAGGGCAACAGTACCTGCCCAGAATGACACTTCACTCCCTCCAGGCTCTGCTGCCCACGCTCCACGTTCCAGTGAACGCAGCGTGAGATCTTTGCCTTTGACTTGACTTCCCCAGCCAAGTCCAGTTTCAGTTTCAGCTCCTGCTCTAGCTTCTGCTCCAGCTCATTGTCCTGCTCTTGCTCCTGCAGTTCGATGGCACTCCGTAAATCAGGCAGGCTGCGATGATAGTTGCTCATGCCACTGTCATGTGCATTTTGATTCACTGCACCTGAGAATTCCAACGGCGTGAAGACTTCCATAAAGCTGGGCAGCGGCGGCGGTGACGTGGCACGCGGCAGCTGCGGATTGAGCTTGTGCAGAGTGAGGCAGAAATTCTGAAAGCCATGCACAGTGTGATAGTCACTGACTGGGCACCTTTGGCTCGCGTTTTCCAGGCAGGCAGGCGCCTCCAAGCGCTGCTGCTGTGACGACGGCTGTAGTTGCGGCTGCGGTAGCGGCAACGGCCTGGCCATGCCTGGCGACCAGGTGTACTGACAGTGTGGCACCTCCAGATCCACCTGCCGGCGTTCATCCAAGTCCAATTGATCGATGGCGCAGTGCAACTGCGGATCACGTTGGGCCACCTCACGTGCCAGCCGCACGTCGTGTCGCCAAAATTGCTGATCCCGCTGCACCGCTGGCGCCACTTCCTTAATGCGCAGAACCACCACACCCATTACCCATACACAGACAATGTTGAGTAGCGTGAGGGACATGCTGACTGTGGCGCATACAAAGAGCTCCACGTGCAACTGCTGCGAGTAGGATCGCCGCTTGGACAGGTTCTGAATGAGCTCCTGGTCAAGCTGGAGCAGATGTGCACACAACGCAATCGCCCAGAGCAGGCCAGCGTTTACAGCTGGCGGCAGCAACGATGCTGATATGGCCACGCCCACCAATGAGCCCGTATTGCCACCCAGCACCCCAATTGCAGCTGCAGCACCGGAAGCCAACGCCGTACAAATCCCAATAGCCAGCGAGTGTGTATCGCAGCGTGAGATCATCTCCTCGGTAAAGCCGCCGGAGAGTTCAAAGAAGCGGCCCCAACCACACAGACAAATGGCACCACCAAAGATAAAGCCCGTAAGCACAGAAATGGCAATGCCAATTAGCTCGTTTCTGATGCCCATCCAGCATAATCCCCGATCCCCAATTACCGAGCCAAAGATGCCAGCTATAATTGGACCCATCAGCGGTGAGATTAACATGCTGCTGGACAGGAATAGAAAACTATTCTCCACCAGGCCAACGCAGGAGAGCAACGCAGCAGCCATAAGCAGAACCACAAAATCAAAATTAATGGTCGCATCGCGACGCACCACACGCACCACTTGGTTAACATTGAGGCGGCAGCGTACCGAGTCCATAAAGCTCTGCCAGCCCACACGCTGCCCCTCATTCTGATTATAATCATCGCCAGCTGAAGCGCTAGTTGCTGCTCTGGCATCTTCTGCCGCCGCTGGACTCAATTTAACCCGCGTCTCCAAACAATTAATGGCAGTCACATGTGTACCCGGCCGATCGCCAATGCCCCAATCCTGAAGAGTGCAGAGAAGCCGCTCGTAGCGCTCATCCTGCAACAGATCAAAGCGCGCCTGAAGCTGTCCACCTGACACATCGTGTGACCAGAATACATGATCCAGCCGCAACTGTATCGCTATCCGGCGCACAACCTGCTCCAGTGGTGCATTTGCCTGTAGTTCATTTAGCTGCAGCGCTCTGCTGTTATGTGGCTGAAACTTAGCCTTAGTCGTTGCCGATGACGTTGTCGTTGCCGTTGCCCTTGTCCCATTTGCCACCTGCTGCAGATGCCCATGTGCGCCCATCTCCCAGTTGCTGCACCTTGCGCAGCGCTTCGTGTGAAGCTGCAGCTGACGCAGCTCCTCCTTCTCCGTCGGCACCGTCACCATCACGCACACGGCAGCATTCATTACTGAAAAGCACTTGAATTTTGGCAATTGGTAACCCGAAACATTCACGATTAACTCAAATAGCTCGGACAAACTGCTATTTCAATTGGTATTCCAGATAACAGCCAGAGGCAATCGGAGACTGTCTGGCTTATGTTGTATATAATAATGAATTTTGAATTTAATAGCTGTCAGAGCTAGGCTACTTTGCTCTCCTCTTGCTCATGAACAAAAATACTACTTCTAATACTAATGAAAAGAAAATCACTTTTATAATAACTTCTATATGCCACTCTAAATGACCAACCCATTGCATTATAAAGGGTGTTTTTCGACGTGTGGTTTTCAAGAAGAAATAAAACATATATAACTTAATGTTATGGCCAAAAATGTAGCTTTACTTTAAGGATAAGGGTTTGTCATTATGTTTTAAAAATTATTTCGGGCAAGTGGCCACCACGAATGGCTCGAATAAATTCCAGCCGAGAGGCCCAATTTTCGACCACTTTTTGCAACAATTCAATGTATGTCAGCATTAACGCCCCGAATATTCTCTTCCAAGGCGTCATTGACTGTAACATTATGGCCGGCTTACTTTTTGAAGATATGTGGACCAATGATTCCTTCTGTTCATAGAGCACACCAAACAGTGACTTTTTGAGGATGTAACGGCGTCTCAACAATGGCTTTTTGGTTTTGTATCACTCCAAATCCAACAATTTTCAAATGTGAGATTCATAGCTCAACGAAATTTTCTGGTGAAAATTGGTATGGGTGGCCATCTCGTTTTGGGCACATTCACCGAACGTGCGATGAGCTTGATGGTCGTTCGGCTTCAATTCCTGCACGAGTTGGATTTCGTAAGCCCGCACACCAAAATGGGCACAACTCCAATTGTTGCGCGCGATGGCAGATGGGCTCATTCGGGTCTTCTTCGATACGCTGCTCCACAGTAAATAGCGTCTTCGGTGTGCACTGTACTCTGAGGATGCGCCTTTTCCACTAGAGTAAACATGGTGCGAAACCAATCCATGGTTGATCGAATTACGGACTCTGCTGAGCGATTATGTCGACCGAATATTGGAAGCAGCGCGCGATGCGTCGCGCGGACCGAATCATTATTCTGGTAATAAGTTTGCACGATTTGCACACGTTGTTCAGGAGTAAGTCTATTCATTATGAAATGGCAAACCAAACTGAGCATAAATGAAATGACAACTGTCAAAAAGAAAAACTCCAAAAAAAAGTAGTACCTGAGTGAACCACACGTCAAAAAAACCCTTATTACTTATTTTCTATATCTATAAAAATAATTTAGTAATCTACATTCACACAGTGCTGAAATCGTGTGTAACCCGGGAAGAAAAGTGTTGAACATCGTGAAATTGTATCTATACCGTCTGATCAAAATTGACCAAAACTGGTAGATTTAAACTGCGCGCGTAAAAGGAATCGAAGTTTTTTACTCCCTGTTCCCATTAAAAATGGGAAAAAGGGAATAATAAAGTACTGCAAATGTGTGTAACAGGCAGAAGGAGGCATTTCCCAAAATATAATCGATATAGTATATTCTTAATCAGCATCAACAGCCGAGACGAACTAGCCATGTCTGTCTGTCCGTCCGTCCGTATGGACACACAGAGCTAGAGACACCAAACTTAACATGCTTTTCCTGTATACCGTTTGCAGTTCAAGTTTGTTTCAAGTTTCGGATGCACCTTCCGACAACCACAATTGTTGGGGAAGGGGTTGGGTTGGGGGGGAGATCTTGACACTTTGCCTGCCTATGGCATATACCAACATGTATACCAAGTTTGGTTGCTCTAGCTTCAAAACTGTGAAAAAAAACCTGCGTTCATATAGACGGACAGACAGACAGACGGACGAACATTTCACAAACCCAATACACTATTTTTTCTTTTTTTTTTCAAAAAAATTTAAAAATGAGTAAAAAGTTGGCAAAACAACTGACTTCTTATAGTTTGTAATTCGAAATCAATGCATTTTGTTTTTGTAAACTCACAACTATCGCAAAACTATTTTCATGAAGTCACTGAGAAGTGACTTATAGAAGATGCTCAAGCGGTATCACTGTATTTTGTTTTTGTGTATCACCAATCTAACTTCCAGAAGTGTCGCAGGCGAGACTTGGCGAAAAATCTATCGCCACAATGCTTGCTGGGTTGGCAGTCATTGTGCTTGTGAGTGTTCATGTGTTTGTGTGTACGCGTGTGTGCTTTACCGAGATCAAGCGTCAAAATTACATTGTTGGTATACGCTGCGCAACTTTTTTGCGCCATTCGGCAGCGCTGGCCAACATTTTATTTTGTGCCTTCTGCGGGGCTGCCCGCCCTTTGGTGGCATGCCTCGTGGTTCCTGTTGCATCTGTTCGAGCAACTACCCGACCCCCTCACACTCATACTCACCCACACACCAACTCTTGTTATTGCTACTCCTGTTGCTGCCGTTTGTTCACCTCAAAATCCTTGCCAGCCAGCCAGCCAGGCTATTGTTAGTTGCTCCTTTTCGACTGTCCGCAAAATGTGGGCGGGAAAGCCAATCAACAAAAAAAAAAATAGCAGAGTTTTATAGCTAGATTAACCAAATTAAGCACAAGGGCTACTTATCACATCCTTGATTGATCTGACTAAAAAAATTTTAACACGCCCACCCCCGCCCCGACAAATTAGCAACGTTTGTGTCTCCCACACCCCTTTAGCTAGAGTTACCAAATTTTGCAAGTTGAATTCTGTTGCCATATTTAATAGATTGTATGAAAATAAATTTGCCACGCCCACCCCAGCCCTTGCAATCGAGCAAAGTTTGCTTCTCCTAAACACGTAGAACTGGTGCGACCAAATTTTAATTGATGGTAAAACTTGAAAGAATTGGGCAAAAATACAATTGCAACGCCCACTTCTGACATTGCAAAGAGGCGAAATAAAGAGTATATCGCAGTCGGGTGCATCCGACTGCAACGATCTTACTTGTTTCATTTGTCATTTAATTATGCATGATCCCAATTTTTTTCTGTGTACCCATGGAAAACAAAAATAGATTTCGGTATATGTGTTCGTACGATTTATTTTATTTGTATTGGTGCGTGCACATCCATAAGACAGCTTTGGGCAAACCTGCTCTAAAGCAATACTCTTTGCGTCGCCCGTTTTTTCATTTTGGCTGTAGCTGTGTTTTTGTTTTTCATACTCTTGGCTCATCTTCTTTGTGGTTTCTTTTGCTTACATTTTACAATTTCGACTTCAGCTGTGTTCTTGATTTCGCATCGTGCAAGTTGTTCTTGTTGCTTCTAGCTTTCCAATAGTTTTTACTCCCTGTTCCAATTAAAAATTGGAAAAATTGGAAAAAGGGAGTTATAAAGTGCTGCAAATGTGTGAAACAGGCAGAAGGAAGTATTTCCGTCAATATAATCGATATATATTCTTGATCAGCATCAACAGCCGAGATGAGCTAGTCATGACCGTCTGTCTGTCTGTCTGTCTGTCCGTCTGTCGGTCCGTCTGTCTGTCTGTATGAACGCATCGCTCTCAGACACTATAAGAGCTAGAGACACCAAATTTAGCGTGCAGGTTCACGTTCCGATTTGTTTGCAAAGTTTTTTAAGTCTTCTTACCCTTTTACTAACTACCCATCTAATACACCTTATCCATATCCTTTACATAGGTCTAATTGTCTTTTTGGTCCTGTGATCACGGAAAATTCGCTACTTAGTGAACTGCATTCAATTAAACCTGGGTATTCACCTGGTCCTGATGGACTACCAGGATCTGTAGTAAGATATTGTGCTGGATCTCTATGTCAGCCTTTACTTAACTTATTTTCAAAGTCAACAGATCTTTGATTCTGTTAACCACTATCTCTTACTTCATAAACTCCACCTTATCGAACTTGCTCCCAACCTTCTTTCTTGGATTTCTGATTATCTAAATAATTGGACTCAAAAAGTTATTTGCAAAACTTCTCTATCTACTCCTGTCCTTATCACTTCTGGCGGTCCCGAGGGTAGTCATCTAGGTCCTTTGCTTTTTAATCTTTTTATTAATGACCTATCCTCCATCATATCAGACTCTCATATACTGATGTATGCTGATGATATGAAGCTAAAAGAAGTTTTTGCTATTCGCTTTGCGGCGTTTCAACTGGGTTTCAGGCATTGACCTACCTCCGTACGCTAGTAGACTCCTATTTATTAACCTCCCCTCTTTAACTTATCGTCGTATTATGCTTGTTTGTAATTACTAAATGCTGAAATCGACTCGTCTATGTTGATGAGCCAAACAAATTTTTCAGTTTATTCTCAACCTACCCATAACTTTGACCCACTTAATCTTACTCGTTGTACTACTAACTATGCCTTGCATGAACCTATTCGAGTACTTTGTGCTGATAATAACAGACTTTTTCGTGTTTTCAATTCGGAATCCTCTCTTCTTATAATTAAAAACTCTAATTTAACTTTTTTAGCTCGTAGCTAAAAATTGTTGCAAACTAATTATAGGGTCTGCGCACCCCTGATTTCCAGTAAGGTTTTCGGCTATTCAAGCAAAACAACTGGCTTCTTATTTTTTGTAATTCGAAATCAATTCATTTTGTTTTTGTTAACTCACAACTATCGCAAAACTATTTTCATGAAGTCACTGAGAAGTGACTTATAGAAGATGCTCAAGCGGTATCACTGTATTTGGTTTTTGTGTATCACCAATCTAACTTCCAGAAGTGTCGCAGGCGAAACTTGGTGAAAAATCTATCGCCACAATGCTTGCTGGGTTGGCAGTCATTGTGCTTGTGAGTGTTCATGTGTTTGTGTGTACGCGTGTGTGCTTTACCGAGATCAAGCGTCAAAATTACATTGTTGGTATACGCTGCGCAACTTTTTTGCGCCATTCGGCAGCGCTGGCCAACATTTTATTTTGTGCCTTTTGCGGGGCTGCCCGCCCTTTGGTGGCATGCCTCGTGATTCCTGTTGCCTCTGTTCGAGCAACCACCCGACCCCCTCACACTCATACTCACCCACACACCAACTCTTGTTATTGCTACTCCTGTTGCTGCCGTTTGGTCACCTCAAAATCCTTGCCAGCCAGCCAGCCAGGCTAATGTCAGTTGCTCCTTTTCGACTGTCCGCAAAATGTGGGCGGGAAAGCCAATCACAAAAAAAAAACATGCAAGAAAGTTGTCGATGGCAAACTGTTAACTGAATACCCTTTACGACATTTAAGGCCAATTATTTATATTGCATCTCCATTAACGATTAGTAAATCAATCTTAATCTAATCAAAGATGTTGTGAAATAATCGAAATGTGTTATAATTTTGACACAACTACAACCATGCAACAACAGTAGTCTTAAAGAGCTTATCGAACTATTGAATTACTTTCATCGATATAAGCAGCTACACCCAGTTTCATATGCGTAACTTAAGAACTAACAGATGAAACCATATTGAAATTAAGCAGCTAAATCAACATTAAAAATTGATAATATCCAATGTACTGGTAAGTGTATAGAGAATCATCGAAAGAGATCAGGCTAAATGGAATAAACAACAGCGAACAGAAGAACTGAACAAGGTTCACTGAGCGCAAGAGGCAGGACACTGGACGCACAGGACACCGAGGACGCAGAACGCGTTGATTGTTGCAATTTCTCGTTAAATTGAATTCAGTCGTTCAATGCGAGCTCAGGGCCCAAATCTGAGAGCTGAGAGATGAAATTAAAAGAGAGAAAGAGAGCTTCAAGCTGCACTGCTTATTTATGATAAGTGGCGGTCTATGAACAGCCCAGGATGCAGGACACCAGACAACAGGACAATGGCCAATGACACCGACAACGGACAACGAACAACGACTACGGAAAGCGACAACGACATCGACAGCGACAACGACAGAGGCAATGACAATGACAATGAAAATGAAAATGAAAATGACAATGACAATGACAATGACAATGACAATAAATACAGCGCATTATGAGATTTCGAATGGGATTGGGATTGCAATTGCGGGATTCGTTTGATTTTCAAATTACACAAAACACAGCATCAACTCGTTGGTTCGCTGATAAGTTTAAGTTCTCGCATGCTATCTGCCTCTCTTTCTCTCTCTTTCTCTCTCTCTCTCTCTGACACTCTAGAGTTATTTTTGTAGAAACACTTGTATTACCTGTTGCTTTACGTGTGTGTTCAAAAGTACATTGTTAATGGCAGCCACATAAATACACACACAGAAAAAACAAGTAAGACCGTTGCAGTCGGATGCACCCGACTGCGATATACTCTTTTTTTCGCCTCTTTGCGTAGTCAGAAGTGAAATTGTATTCTTGCTCAAATTTTCCAAGTTTTGCCATCAATTTAAATTTGGTTAGGCCCGTTCTACAGGTTTGGGAGAAACAAACAATGCTTGATTGCAAGGGCGGGCGCGGGCGTGACAAAAATATTTTTATCCAATCTATTTAATAGGGCAACAGAAGTCAACCTGCAAAATTTTGTGATTCTAGCTAAAGTGATGTGGGAGATACAAACTTTGCTCATTTGTGGAAGCGGGGATGGGCGTGGCTACAAAATGTTATAGTAATCGAACCACTTTATCTTATAGCTGCCATAGGAACGATCGGTTGAAAAATAAGTTTATGTATGTAAAACTTTTTTGTTTTTCCAAATAACTCAACCAAACTCACTATGTCTAAGTTTTAACACCATCGACATATTCGATCTAGTTTTGTGTCCATAGCTGAAAGGCCTCAAAATTGAGGTTCCGCATATCCAGAGTACTGCCGTAAATCTCTTTTAAGATTTCTTTTGCTGGTCTGCCTTTACAAGTCACAATTTTGTTAACATTATAACGCATCTATTTGCCTCCCATGTTTTTTCATCATTTTTACCATGGCCAATTCTTTCTTAATCTGCATCAGAACATTTTTAATTTCCTGTTTTGTAAGGCTAAGGCTCTCAGCTCAAATACATATATTTATGTATTCGAGGCAACGACCCGACCTTTATAATAAAGAAGTTATAGACACTCTTGTGTCCTCCCAGCTCAAAAAGCAAGTTAAAAGCTGGAAGGTCCTTGACGACCACTCCTTCTCTGAACATGGAAAAAGAACTTTCTCTTAACATCCCAGAGCCAGTCGAGTTTTTCAATCCCAGAAGAACAAACTGGACTCTCTACTCTAAATACATGCTGGACCTACTGCCGGAAACGGCACCAAAAGGCCCTGACACGATAGGATACCTAAATAATCGCACACAAACCTTCACAGATGCATGCATTCAAGCGTTCCATGCATCGTGTCCAAAAAGCAAGCCAAGGGGAAAAAACAAACCCCCCACCCTTAACAAACTGAAGAAGATACAAAGAGCTGCTGAATTGTGCATCACTGGTGCGCTGGGCACCACCCCAAATGATGCACTTGATGCAACCCTCAACATTCCTCCACTCAGACTGCTGGAAAAGAATAAGCTATACTTTCGGCATTACGTTTAAGAGAATCAAACTGCTGGACTAATATTGCCAAAGGCCATTCATCCATTCAAATGAACAACCCACTCATTCCTGAAAAAACTGATTATTGTACTCCAATAGAGTACTCTTCCAAACCCTTCGAAACAATAATCCACTGAAGAGAGGACTGGGCCGAAGGGCTACCTGTTCCTGAAGGAACCATCACTTTCTTCACCGATGGCTCTAAATAAGATAATTACATAGGCTGTGGTATCTACTCGGAACAGCTTGATATAAAACAAGCTCTAAGCCTCCCAAGACACAATCAAATCGCTCAGCGCAATTACCTCAAATACAAAATCCGTAGCTAACTGTCCCAAATCTCTAGACGAGATGGCTCAACAGTTCGCAATAAGCCTAATTTGGGTAGACAAACTAGCCAGATAGGGTACTTCAGCTTCCTTCCCTCTACCGAGATAGCGAGAGCACATGCATACCCATGGCCACATGTTAACTTCATTTTAGGAAATTTTTCCAACACGAAGCCAACAAACATTGACAAAATACAACTTATTGTCGAATTGCCAGACTTACCTAGCCAACTATCTTCAAAAAACGCACGCAAGTGCTATGTAGTCTAAATCGCCCAAGGTGCTTCGAAATTGTCACTAATCGGCATTCCCGCGAGCAGATTAAACTTACCCTATAATGACTTCTGTAGAAGTTTTAGAGACGAGGATGAGGAGGAGACTGTAGAACACCTCTTCTGCTCCTGCCCAGGTGGAAGTACTTAGGATACTTCTTCCTTACTAACACCTCAGACCTATCAAAAATTAGTCCCAGAAAGATAGCAGATTTTATATATGCGTCAGGATGGCACCTTTTGTGACAAACGTTTATAATCGGGAAAAGGGAAACTTAAGATCCCACGGGAACACAATGGGCCGAGATAACGGACTAAGTGTGTCGGACATAACAATCCGGCAGCCGCTCTAACCTAACGTAACTTAAGGCTAAGGTCTCGCTCTATGTAGATGTTTGTTCCTAGCAGTTTTTTTTTTCATTTTTCAGAGCCTCGTTCACCATGTAAACCATGTGGTTTCCATCTCCGCTAAGATGCCTACCTTGCTTTGCCTTTCAAACAGGATTCGAGTGCCATGTCCTTCTGTCTGTCCGTATGAACACACAGATCTCGGAGACTATAAGAGCTAGAGACACCAAACTTGGTATGTAGGTTCCTGTGTAACATACGCAGATCAAGTTTATTTCAAATTTCGGATGAGACTCCCCGCATCCCCGCAAATCGCAAATCACTCACACTGCCACAATTTTAAAGATAAAGCTTTGATTTTTTGTACACATATATGTTAAATCAATGTTGATCGGTTTTCATCGCGATCGGATAAATAACACCAAAGTTATGGAAGAATCTATTACCCCCGTCTCAGCAGGCAGAAACAACAGTTTGACAGTTTCCTAATGTTTGCGTTTGTTATCTTGCAAGGCAAAAATAAGTAATGCAAAGTTATATCAAAAATTAAATAGTTTAATCTAGAGCGAACGTGCAAGAAGCCGGCAGATCAGTGTAGCTGTATAACTCGTGTCGATAAGAAATAGATTCAGAAGTCGGAACACATCAAGACTTTTGTCAATCCAAATTCGAATTTGTGGATTAGGAAATGATATTAATTCCAGAGATATCCTTGGTAAAATTTCGTTGTATTATATATTTTGTATTATTTTAACAGAATTTGGATCAGATCAAAATTTATAACAAATACCACGAATAATATACAGAATTACAGAACAAATAAAGCTTAGCATTTTACGATTACACTTTGTTTTTGTTTATGTTCCTCTCCCTATTTCAGTCCTTCCCTGTTTGCATCTTTTAGAATGTGGATTTTCAGCTGTACGTATTTTTGTTGTTATTGCAATTGTAGGTGCAGTTAAGTTGACTGACAGATGCAACATTTTAGACAAGCCAGTGCACATGTTAGCCAAGTTAACTGGGCGAGGAGTGCTGGGGTGCTGCAGGACGAAGGAAGCACCGGACCGTAAATAACTAAAATGGCAGCCGCACAGCCGAACAGGAAAAGGCAGCCAAATGCAAAATTATGCACCACATTTAAATGTAATTTGCATTTATTGCCATTAATTGAGTTGCACGACGTTTGTGTGTGTGTATGTGTCTCTGTGCGCAGTAAATTGCGTCAGATGAGCATTAAAGCCTTTTCAACGGGCAGGCAATAACAACAAGAGTCCTTTCGCCATATGGCAAACTAATGAACCAAGTGCTGACTAAATCCGTAAATCAGATAAGCACATCAAATAGCTGCGCACCGATACAGATACAGATACATTTACAAAGCTTTTGTCATTAGGTAAAGTGCAAAAACTAACACAAATACACTGGCACTGCCACTGCCACTGCCACTGCCACTGCCACTGCCACTGCCACTGCCACTGCCACTGCCACTGCCACTGCCACTGCCACTGCCACTGCCACTGCCACTGCCACTGCCACTGCCACTGCCACTGCCACTGCCACTGCCACTGCCACTGCCACTGCCACTGCCACTGCCACTGCCACTGCCACTGCCACTGCCACTGCCACTGCCACTGCCACTGCCACTGCCACTGCCACTGCCACTGCCACTGCCACTGCCACTGCCACTGCCACTGCCACTGCCACTGCCACTGCCACTGCCACTGCCACTGCCACTGCCACTGCCACTGCCACTGCCACTGCCACTGCCACTGCCACTGCCACTGCCACTGCCACTGCCACTGCCACTGCCACTGCCACTGCCACTGCCACTGCCACTGCCACTGCCACTGCCACTGCCACTGCCACTGCCACTGCCACTGCCACTGCCACTGCCACTGCCACTGCCACTGCCACTGCCACTGCCACTGCCACTGCCACTGCCACTGCCACTGCCACTGCCACTGCCACTGCCACTGCCACTGCCACTGCCACTGCCACTGCCACTGCCACTGCCACTGCCACTGCCACTGCCACTGCCACTGCCACTGCCACTGCCACTGCCACTGCCACTGCCACTGCCACTGCCACTGCCACTGCCACTGCCACTGCCACTGCCACTGCCACTGCCACTGCCACTGCCACTGCCACTGCCACTGCCACTGCCACTGCCACTGCCACTGCCACTGCACACGCAAATAAATACAAACAAAGCTTAAACACACCCATTCATATACACACACACATACACAAAAACACACATGCAAACACAAGACCCATGGCAAACTTATTGAGATTCATTGAGCAGATTGTGAAGCTTTATGCCAGTTCAGTTGAGTTCAGTTCTGTGGGGCTGCCGGCTTGCTTCTGTGAGATGAAAGTACGGGGGGATGGATAGGGGCCTGGAGAAATCTGCTCCCTACTCATGTCAATCCCTTTACTTGCAGGTTTGCCTGATAGGCAGGAAGGCCGACAACAGCTAATGCTTCAACTGGCAAATAAGAACACAAGCAAACACACTCAGCTGAATTATGTACGTATGTAAATGCGTCTGCGTATGTGCATGTGTGTGTGTGTGTGAGCGTATTGTTTACTTTGTATAAAAGCTCAGCCATTGAAAACTAAAATACTGAACAACACATTGAGTCTTTGTATAGCAGAGCATTAGGTGCCGTTTCATTTATATTTTATGCACACACACACATACAGAAAGAATGTACAATCGCTTAAGTGTGTCGTTTTATCGTCCTGTTTTCAGTATGCATTTGAGCTCAATAGTTAAATAAACATCCATTTCTTTCTGGCAACAGCAGCAGTTGCAAAAGTTGCCATTTGGCTTAGAAAATAAACTCTCATTCTCACTCTCCATTCGCAAAATGATCGAATTTTTTAGAGAACATTTAACTGAAACTCAAACAGTTTCAAAGAACTTTATTTTATTTTGTAATAGATATATATTTTATTTATTTTCTTGTTCGATTTATTTGACAAATATGAAAATGAAGATTATGTGCATGTTTTAATACATATTTGTGGTTCTCGGTTTCGTTTCGTTGTTATTTCCAATCATTTAATACATAGCTCGAGCCAATTTATTTTTTAAAATTTCAAAATAAATTTGTCCGCCTGAAAATATGCAGTTAAAGTGAAAATGAGCTCGGCTTGTACCGCAGCTAGCCGCTAGATGGCGCCAAAGCAACAGAAGGCCCAAAGATTTCGTATTATCGATTTTACCAAGGCAAAGATATTCGAACGGCAGGTGAGCCATGGTCGATGCTAATACCTATTTCCATGAACATTCACATTCACACAAAGTCAGCTGCTGCAATCAGCGCTTAATCCAGATTGTTGGGCAAACACACACACATTTCACAAGTTAACTAGCACTCTCTCTCCCTCTCTTTGTCACTTTCACTCTCTCTCTGTTGCTCTCTCTGTATATATCTGGATGTATTTTATTCGCCATGTTAACATGCCGTCTGCATATGTTTAGCAAAGAAAATTCTGGAAAAAATAAATGCTAAATTTTCCCAATGGCATTTGGTACTCGAGGCAACACAAAAACGCATACCACCAACAACAGATATTTTAACATATGTTAATATATATATATTATGGGCATATGTGTGTGTGTGTGTGTGTTTGTGTGTCTGTATATGTTGTTTGTGCATCCTTATAGGCACCAGTTTTCTGTCGCTGATTTTGTTAGCACACGCATATAAATGCAAACAAAGCTTAAACACACCCTTTCACATACACACACACACAAACGCTCGTCCTGGCTGCCAGCTTTCGTTCCCATCTGCATTCGTATTCATATTGGCATTCGCATCCGTATTTGTATTCGTATTCGCAGCCACTGTGTTTGCCTTTAGTAAGCCCAACAAGAAAGAAATGTTATCTTCGGCGTGCCGAAGTTATGTATATACCATATACTCAAGCAGAAAAGATTTGCTTAAGAAAACTTATTTTTGAATTGATTGCTCCTATGGCAGCTATAAGTTATAGTGATCCAATTTTGATAAAACATGGTCAACATGTGTAGAACGTGCTTTTATTTAGACGTAGTGAGTTTGGTCGAGTTATTTTAAGAAACACAAAAGTTTTTCATACAGAAACTTATTTTCAACCGATCGTTCGTATGGCAGCTATCAGATATAGAAGTCCGATTTCTATGAAATTTTGTCATCATGTATAAACTGTCGTTAAACATAGGTTAAGTGAGTTTGGTTGAGTTATCTTGAAAAACAAAAAAGTTTTTCATACAAAAACTTATTTTCAACCGATCGTTCCTATGGCAGCTATATGTTATGGTGGTCTGATCTGGCCAATTCTATATACTATAAGTACTACCTGCAGAAAGAAGAAGCATCTGTGCCAAGTTTCATCAAGATAGCTCTAGATTCTAGAGTCTAGAACAAAGTCCTGAAAAACGCATATAAACAGACAGACAGACGAACATACGGACATGACTCGGCTATTGAATAGTTTTCTTTGGTCATTGCTGCCGCTTCTGCTGCTCTCGGGTAATTCCCCGACGATTTCGACAGCAACAGCAGCAATTTGACTCGGCTATTCACTTTGTGTCTGAGCGGTGGTCACCTGAGCCAGCGACAGATCCTTACAGCCAGTAAAAAAAACTTAAAATATACTTAGCCTCAAGTAGTGGTTACGCCCTTGTGCGTTTTTATTGCAGTTGAATGAGTTTGTTAGTGTCCCTGGCAAGTTTCTGTCTTACAGTCAGGCAGACAGAACGAAAGCCAGCCAAGCTCCAACTTAATCAAACTTAAACAAACTTAATCCCGCATAATCGCACCAATTCATAGTTAGAAAACTTACCACAAAGCCTGGGCACAAACGACAATTTCTCATTCTCGGAGAGAAGGGAAGCTGCAGGCTAAAGGCTGAAGCCACAAACTGCGGCCAGCTATTAAATCATGAAAATGAAAAGGATTTCAGAGCTCGCAGAAGAATCCAGCATGTCATTGTGTAAATAAAATAAAAAACCGCATTTTTTGTAATTCATTTTTCATATTCGTTATTTGTTGCTCTGGTTTTCGTTGTAAGGAATAAGTAAGGAAGTATTTCATCTGAACTTTGGTCCTGTTAAATTTCAATTGTTGGAAGTTGCAAACCGATCATATTCATGAACTCAGCTCTACTTCAGTATCAGATTCTGGTTTCAGTTGAAAGTGACAAACAATCTAACTAGCAAAGATTTAAGTTATAATATTGTTCCAATCTACTGCTGCTCAATTTTAAAATTCGTTTTTTTTTTTGCTTTCGATATTTTCGATGTTTGTTTTTCTTTTTTTGATCTTTTTCTATTCATTTAAGACATCAACAGAAAAAAAAAACATATGATTTATAATTATGTACATGCATTGCAATTAGTTTACAATAATATTTTGTTGTTTTTGTGTTTTAGATAGCATAAATATTACGCTTAAATGCTAAAAGAAATATATTTATATGTTTTATATATATACCATACTTGTATATCTATGAAAATTGTTCGGTTTTTGCAGCATTTTAAAAAGCAACGCGATTAGAGCTTAATTACATTATTCAAATCCAGCAGCAATTTACATTGTTTTAAAATATATCCATCGCATACTAATGGCTCTTCATGTATAGTATATACACACAAGTACAAAGAACTACAATGACGCTTTAAAAAAAATGTATACATGTATATTAATAATATTACATAGGTATGGGTAAAGGCATGGGTGTGGTTTGCGGATAAACTTGCAAAGGATTTATGGTACAAAAACATATCTATTTAATAATTATAATAAGTAAATTTAAATATAATAGTGTTAATTATTTTGTGTATGTGCACTAAAAACTAGTTATAATTTTAAATAATCACAATTAAATATTGCTAAGGTATGCAACGGCAACAGCAGCAGCGGCAAACAGCAAACAGCGACAGTTATTGACCTGTTCGTGCCCCACATAAGCACACAATTAAAACTATTGTAAAAAAAAAATAATTAAAATTAAATCAACAAACTTAAAAGAAGCAGCAATTTAGATAACACTAAAAAAAAAAAAGAAGAAGTAAACATAAGCAAGTATTGAAATACATAAATCATAATCGAAATTGATGTTATGTACACATAGAAATACAAAGAATTTTGAAAATAATAAAACTGATTAAATAATTTAATAATTAAACACAAAACTAAGAGGTTGAGTAGAGTGGGGGTGTGCAACAGTTAGACGCAATTTTGCAACGTAACAAAACAAAACTCCAACACATAATTTTAAACGTTGCTGCCGTCGGCATCGGCTTACGACACGCCAGCAATTCCATGTTTCAATACAACGACATTAAAGAAGTGTTATAGAAATGCATAAAGTTTTCTGCAATGTCAATATTATTGAAGCGAAGCCAATTTTACTGGAGTATCGCTTTCGTTAGCACGAAATGTTCTAAAGAAACGCAACAACAATGAACGATCCTCACCGTTCTTATCCACCTGACGATCCAAACGCCAGCCAATGTTTGGCAACCACCAAAAAGGCGTATAGCTGTCGTCTTCATTATTGCTGGTGGTGGGCGACTGTATTGCTGTTGTTGATGATGTTGTTGCTGGTGTTGTCGTTATTGGACTTTCAACTATACTATCTACTCTAATTATTTTACTATTTCTATTGCTACGATTGGTATTAATACTTAAATATGTTGTGCTTGTTGTGGTTGCTGCTGTTGCTGTTGCTGTTGCCGTTGATGCTATTGAGCTTTCAGCAGCATTGCCTGCTATGGGTGTTGTTGTTGCTGCTGTCGGTGTTATTGTTTCTGCTGTTTCTTCTGCTACTGCTGCTGCTGATGCTGGTGATGTTGCTGATTTTGCTGTTGATACTTCTGTTGAGGTTATGCCCAGCATTGGCACTAGTTTTGACCAAAATGTTGTGCTCTCTGTTTCTGCTTCTGCTACTGTAACATTGCTCGATGTTGCTGCTGTACTAGTCGAGTCTAAAATGCTTCCGACATTCATTGTTGTTGCTCTTGTAATTACTGTTGGTCTCGTTTGGCTGCTGGTCATTGGGTGCTGCTCATGTTGCTGTTGTCGCAGCTGCGATAATCGCCGCTTACTCTTAACCAGCTCGTTTATTATGCGCAGTTCTTGCTCAAAATTAATTTTACTTGCCACCTTGTCACTGTCGCCCTGGCCAGCAATTGTATTTGTCATTAAATTGTCACTGGATGCCATATTGTTCAGCACATCCAAGTCGCCGTCAGCGTTGCTGCTGCTGGTGCTACTGCTGTTTCTAGTGACAGCAACATTTCTGGTAAAATGCTGATAATAAAACCGGTCATCATCTCTTGCATTGCTATTGGCATCTTGATGTATGGAAGGAACTTCGGCTTCAGCAGCAGCGACAGTTTCTGCTGCTGTTGTTGTTGTTGTTGGCGCTGCTGCTGCAGCTGTTGTTGTTGATATTGATGTCGTTGTTGCTCTTGATGCCATTGTTGCTATTTTTATTGATGTTGTTGTCGGTGTTGTTGTTTTTGCGGTTGATGTTGCTGTGGTTGTGGCCACAGTGGAGCTCATCTGAACCGGTTGCACTTTCGATTTTTTTAGCATAAGTCGATTTTTGCGTTCATCTCTTTCTTTTTCATTTTCTTCTTCTTCGTTTGCTTCTTCCTGTGCTCGGGGATGTGTTGAAGATGATGTCGATGTTGTGGGCGTAGCCATAGCCTGCATAGAATTGGACTCTGTTGCTGTTGCTGTCGCAGCAGAAATTTTACTCTCTGATGCAGCAGCATACGCACTGGGGACAATATCCGTGGCCGATTCACCGCCATCCAAGTCCAGGTCAGCGCTAAGCGGGGGTGAGACTCGACGATGACTAAACGGCGGTTGCGGCTCAATGCTGCTACTGCCAAAGGCCGGCAGAAAGGCGTCGACCTTGAGCAACTGCGCCAAGTCCGCCTCCGCATTTACATTCTCATCCGCATTCGCATCCGCGTCGAGTTCATCACTCATCGAACTTGTCACTAGTTGAACCGAAGGCTCCGCATCTAGAGGCACACCCGCGGGCAGAATGATAGCATCGATGTTGCCAATGTCGCCAAAGGCACCACCGATGCTGCTGCTGCTAATGGGTATGCTGAGGGAAGTTGTGCTGGGCACAGCATTGGTGGAGTCAGCCTGCAGATCTTGAAAAGCTTCGGCAATTCGATTATTCGGCTGCTGTTGCGCCTTAAAAGCATCTTCGCGCAAAATTGCTATTTTTGGCATAGCCGTGGGCGTGGTCATTACAGTTGCCGTGGGTATTGAAGGTGTTGTCGTCGTGCTTGTGCTCCCAGCTGTTGCTGTTGGGTTGAGAGCATCGCGCAAAGCAGCCACGGGCAAAGCAGACTCTGGCGCCGTGGGATACTTCTTCTCAAATATGTTAAATTTGAGCGGCGCATCCTCGCTAGGCAGTGCCTGATCCTCAGCACTGGGCATCGTTGCCACCTGACCAATTTGTCCAAGCTGAGCAATCTGCATGAGCGGCACCAGCGGCAGATTGAAGAGCAACTCATCGCTCTCACCGTCGCTGGCATCGCTATAGTCATAGTCCGTGTTGCCAGTGGGACTGCCGTTGTTAGCATCGCCTTCGCCAACCAGCCCCAGCAACTCCTGCTTAACCAGATCGGTGGGATCAATGTTGATATGCGGTATGCAGCGCTCGTTGTACAGCTTATGGCCTGGCGGACAGTGGCGGAAAGGCAATGTGAATATCGACTTGGCCGTTACCTTTTTCTCCTTCTCGAGCGTCTTCTGCTCATGCGGCAGACGCAACCACTCTTCCCAGGCCAGCAGCTGTGCATTGCCCTCGATAGGTCGTGAGGTTATCGGCAGTGCCTCAACGGCTGCTCCCCTTTGACTGTGCACATGAAGCGCGGTCATTGCCAGCAGTCCATGCAACAGCAACCGCAGCCGAAGCTGCATGCCTCTCAATGATGATGCCATGGCGGCAATCCTCCAGTTCCAGTGCTAATGTGCTTCCAATCCTCTAGCCGGTATTGCTGCTTCCTTGCTGCTGTTGAGTATAACTGCAATTAGAATTTGAAATAAGAGAATAGTTAAGTGTGACTATCAAAATGTAACCAAGTGCTCCTCTCACAACCACTCCCTCCTCTCCACCTCATGCCACAGCTTGATATTTATTTCTGTGCCACCAGCAGCAGCAGCTGTTCTGCTATGCTACGGGCAATCTTGTAACATTCTGTGGCAAGTGTGTCTCTTGTGTGTCCAGGCTATACACAAGGCATGTGGCACCGTGGCATACCACCGTTAAGAATTTCCCAAAGAAAATACGATTTATATAACCAAACGCCTATATCTAAATAGTTATTAATTCAATTCACTAAGGCTTAATTCAAAATTATGATTTGTTCAAGGCCCTTTCTCTTCAAATTTTTTAAATAATTAAAATGAAAGAGACTTATTTGAAGTTCTATCTACTGGCTTTTATTTAGTGAAGTGTTTTCATATCTGTTGTGCTAACCCATAGTTATAATGAAATAAACATAGCTTTTAATAAAAATTCTGCAAAAGAAAAAAAATTATTTTCGTTCTTAACTCCATCAGAAAAGTTTGATTTTAGCCTTAACTTATTTTGACTGTAGCATAGTGTTATCGATTAGCTGTGCTTTTAACACTAAACTAAACCAAGATCAAATCACGACAAACTTTTACCAATACTTTGATTCTAGTTTTCAACTGAACTTAAATTGCTCCAGTTCTCAAAAAAAGGGGAGCTAGTTTTATTTTCAACAAATGCAGCCCAAAAAAGTAAGAATGCTCTAGTCGAGTGTGCCCGACTACGAGATACCCTGCTCCCAACTTGCATTTTAAGCAGTTCAGCGGCAACACAAGCAAGCAGCGCACTTAACGTGCCCAGTTCCTGTCAAACTGTTATTGCAGCCTGCTGAGACGGGGGTAATAGATTCTTCCATAACTTTGGTGCTATTTATCCGATCGTAATGAAATTTACGCAACCGATCAACATTGATTAAACATATATATATCAAAGCTTTATCTTTAAAATTGTGGCTGTGTGGTTTTTTTCGATTTGCGGGGGTGCGGTGGGGTGCGTCCGAAATTTAAATAAACTTGATCTGCGTATGGTATACAGGAACCTGCATGCCAAGTTTGGTGACTCTAGCTCTTATAGTCTCTGAGATCACAGTGTTCATACAGACAGACGGACGGACAGACGGACGGACAGACGGACAGACAGACGGACATGGCTAGATCGTCTCGGCTGCTGATGCTGATCAAGAATATATATTTTATATAGTCAGAAATGCCTCCTTCTACCTGTTACACTTGCAGTACTTTCCACCTCCCTTTTTCCAATTTTTAATGGAAACAGGTAATAAAAATGTTTCTCTTGCTTCTTTAATTACAATTATTTCTGAAATATGTGTAGTTATTTTTGACCCATGTGTGTTGCCATTGTTGTGCGTTTTTCGCGCTGGCGACTCCGGCAGTCTTCACACACAAAGATTGTCAGCTTGGGCATCATTTAAATGTTTTATGAGTATGTCGACAGTGCCACACATGCACACACATATGTTTGTGTGTATATCTGACATCAGTCATCGGGGTTGTCATAATCAACGGCAACAATAATAATAACAGCAGCAGCAGCAGCAACAGGCACAACAACTGCATCAACTTGTTGCTGCCACAGCAGCAGCAGTCATTGTTGATGTTGCACTTTGCTTAAGCACACACAGACTCATACACACACATATTTGTATATATATAAAAGTGTTCATGCTGACTGACTGATTGACTGACTGATTGACTGACTGACCAGCTAGAAGGCTGAATTTTTTAATGTAGTTTCGTCTTATGCTGAAAGTGCGTACTAAGATCGGATTTCGGAAAATTCGGTCGGGAAATGTCGAAAATTCGCGAAAAACCTTGTTATGCAACTTTTTTGTTTATCATCCGATCAGCTTCAAACTCATTTTAAACAAGTAAGAACGCTGCAGTCGGATGCACCCGACTGCGATATACTCTTTTTTTCGCCTCTTTGCGGAGTCAGAAGTGGTCGTGGCAATTATATTTTTCTTGACACTTTGTCTGCCTGTGGTGTATACCAACATGTTTACCAAGTTTGGTTGCTCTAGCTTCAAAACTGTGAAAAAAAAACTGCGTTCATACGGACAGACAGACATTTCAGAAACCCAATAAACTCTTTTCATTTTTCAAAAAAATGTAAAAAAGAGTATAAAAATCTATACAAAAAATTCATTAATAACTGCATACCAGTTTTTCGGAAAATTTGGCGGAAAGTGAGTGGAAAACAGGCTTTTAACTTTTAATTTTTTGCGTGCGACAGAGATAGGAATATCAAGCGGTTTACTTTGCACGCCTTTCAATATTGCTTTCTCGCTCTGCCACAAAAAATGTTTCGTATATTTTTGTATGTGTGTGTACGGATACACTTGCAAATTGAGCGTAAGCTCTCTCTTGTTTTGCTTTGCACCTTCATTCAGATGCATTTAACTGCAGGTGCATAAATCAATTGTTTTCAAAAAGCATGTAAAAATACATAAAATAAATACTAATTTTATATATTTTCAATAAGTTAATTAATAAAAAAAATATATTTCAATTGCGTAAAATTGGCGGGAAATTGTATAAGTGTGTGTGTACGCATACACTGAAAACTAAACAACCCCCTGTGCTTTTGCTTTGCACTCTTTATTCATTCGCATACATACATATATATTCACATAAGTGGCAAAAATGCCGGTTGTTTTTGTGTTTACGCTCTGCATAAACCAAACTGGGTGGAATGGGGGTTGTCAATAGAGCGAAAGTTAAGTTTTAGTTTTTTATTTCCAAATACCTATATGCAAATTCATTATATACTGCATACCAATGTTCCGAAAAATTCAACCCGCTGGGTGGAAAGTGGGTGGTAGACAGGGCGAAACTTGAGTTCTTGTGCGATTTGCTTCAAGTTCATTTTCAAAGATCTATATAAAAATTCAATTTAAACTGCATCTTAATTTTATGAAAAATTCGATTTTTTTCCCGTTTTCATTTCTACTTCAAGCTCAGATTTCAAGATCTGTCTAAAAATCGTTGTGCGTGTGAGTCAGAGTGAGGAAAATGTACGCACACGGTCGGGAAATATTGATAAAGTTCAAAGATTTGGAATGGCGGGCGAAGCCGCTGGTATATGCTAGTTAAGGGACTGACAATTTAGACATAAACGTATATATGTGGGTTATCTGCGGGTTCTTAGAATTTATGAGTTCAAGTGTGGCACATTCATTGAATTATGGCACATTCATTGCAACCGCGAGTGCACATTGGGCCACAGCCGATTTTTATACCCTTGCAGAGAATATTATAATTTTGTCATGAAATGTGTAACGCATGGAAGAAGAAGACACACAAAAAAAAATTGTATATTCGTGATCAGCATCAACAGGCGGTCATGTCGGTCATGTCCGTCTGTTCAACTGTTTATATGCGTTTTTCAAGACTTTGTTCTAGAGCTATCTTGATGAAACTTGGCACAGATGCTTCTTCTTATTGCAGGTAGTACCTATAGTTGAATTGGCCAGATCGGCCCACTCTAACATATAGCTGCCATAGGAACGATCGGTTGAAAATAAGTTTTGTATGAAAAACTTTTGTGTTTTTTAAAGTAAATCGACCAAACTCACTGCATCTAAGTTAAAGATCAAAATTGTATCAAAATCGGACTTCTATTTCTTATAGCTGCCATAGGAACAATCTGTTGAAAACTAAGTTTTCTTATGAAAAACTTTTCTGCAAGGGTATATATCTTCGGCACGCCGAAGATCACATTTCTTTCATGTTTGGCATAAATTAAAAAATTTCATGGAAATCAAAGTTTATTTCAATTTCAAATTTTAATAGTGTACACTTCAACTAAACAAAAGTCATAAATATATTTACTCCCTGTTCCCATTAAAAATGGGAAAAAGGGAGTTATATGTCTGTAATAGACAGAAGAGGGCATTTCCGAATTTATAAACTATTTATAAATTCTTGATCAGGATCAACAGCCGAGACGAACTAGCCATGTCCGTCTGTCTGTCCGTCTGTCTGTATGAACGCGTCGATCTCAGGGACTATAAGAGCTAGAGACACCAAACTTGGCATTTACCCACAATATTAAATATAAAGCTTTAATTTTTGGCACACATATTGTTTATATTTATGTTGATCGGTTCCGTAAATTTCATTACGATAAATAGCACAAAAGTTATGGAATAATTTATTACCGCCGTCTCAGCAGGCAGAAACAACAGTTTGACATGCACTGGCCAAGTTAAGTGAGCTGCTTGCTTGTATTGCCGCTGAACTGCTTGAAATGCAAATTGGGAGCAGGGAGTCTCGTAGTCGGGCACACTCGACTAGAGCATTCTTACTTGTTAAATAGTGAAACATTCAATACTACTTGAGTATGTGTAAGTATTTGTATTTGACATTTGAATTGAGCGCTCTTTCTATATAAGATACCTAAAAAGTACACAGATATGTGTTCAGATATACAAGTGTATATACATTGTACAATGTACATACATATGTATGTAGCTCAGCTATTTAATCTATATTTATGAAGCGACCGCATCTACTCGTTCATGTTGCTTGTGAATGTGATGTGGATGTGAATATGGACGTGGATGTGGATGACATGTGATGACTGCTGTTTTCTGTTCCTGTGCCAGTTCGTATTCCCGTTGATGTTGGTGTTACTATTGTAGTTCCTGTTCCGTGTGCTGCCTGTTACGAGACATCAACTGTTATTTCAGCGGTTCTGCTTCCTAATGCCCCCTCCCACAATCTCTGTACTGTCTGTATGTAGCATCATGTCCACTCATGTGGTCAGTCACGGACATGAACGGCAGCCTTCTATGTTATGTAGTATCTTCTAACCGAACCTATCTAACCCAAACCAACCCAATCCAATTCAACCAACAACTGAGCTGCTCGCTTTGTAGTATCTTGTATACTCGTATATCTGTTCATCTGTCAGTTTGGAGCCCTCCGCCGAAATTGAAATCAACTTCACACGTCGCAAATTTTTAATTAAAAATCAGCAACTGATGTCAATTTGGGGCCTCGGCTAAAGGATCCACCAATGGACTTCCCTTCACTTCTCACACAATTTTTCTCTTTCTTTGCTCTTCCTTCTTTTTTTATATTTTCATTTTTGATGTGCTTTGCTTTTTCGGACAACATTTGATGCGTTTTACGCGTGCGATTCCATCTAGGAAGTGGTGTTAGGGGAACAACAGGGAGTCATTTCAATGGATATACATATGTTGTTATTGGGTGCTCGCACATACATACATTATTTCAGGCAACACACATTGACATCCTGCTAATGCATAGTACACAACAACAACAAGGAACGGACACGTAGCAATGCTCTCTGTTTCGTGCTCGCACGTATGTATTTCAATTCAATGATTCAATCCAATCCGGCATCGTGCAAAACACCGTCGACAACAACAACTACAACAACAGCAGCACCAGTCGAGTGCGTGCTCCTTTAAGTGTGTGTGTGTGTGTGTGCGAATGTGTGTCCTAGTATTTTGATGTGTGCGTCAAATGGCACCCGCGGAATGCCACATCCACATCTTCATCTTCATCCAAATCCCCAATCCCTCTCCCAATTTCTATCTGTCCATCCACATGTCCATACTTATCAACTTCAGCAATGTCTCTGAATGCAGAGTATAAGTGTGTGCGTGTGTTTTATAATCTCTGTCAGCAAACGAACCTGAAGCTCGTTCAGGTTGTTTAATATTTTTACAATTTATTTATGAGCATTCTGTTTCTGTTTATTTTACAGCATTCATCATTCGACTCTTAGTATATTGGTCAAGAGGTAAGCAAACATTGTTCATGATTAATATTCAATTGATTGTGTACAACATTGTATACAACTTTTAATTAAATAAATTTCGTAACAAATCTGATTAACTTAATTTTAACATAATTATTACAAATAGTGTTGCATAAGGCTTAAAGTTGTGAGTTCAACCATGTATAAGCCTCGCGTACTTGTTTTAAGTTTAATTTATTAAAATACGCTTTTTAAAGCTATTTTGAAATGTGTTTAAGGCTTAAATTTCCACATAATTGCTTTTTCTCAAAAGAAAAAGATTTTTCGGATACACCCGACTGTCACATACTCTTTTGTTCGCTTCTTTCTGGAGTCAGAAGATACCGGCAATAGTATTTTTGGTAAAATAATTCAAGTTTTGACAGTTTTCCGAGAAACAATCATTGCTCGAGTGCAAAGGCGGGGGTGGGCGTAGCAAAAATATTTTTATGCAATTTATTTAATAGGGGAACAGAATTCGACCTGCAAAATAAGGTGATTCTAGCTAAAGGGATGTGGGAGATACGGACTTTGGTCATTTGTGGGGGCGGAAGTGGGCGTGGCCAAATATTTTTTAGTCAGATCAATCAAGGAAGTGAACTGTGGAAAAACTTAATTTATCAATAGATGACTCATCAAAACATAGTGAAAACATAACTTAAAGATTATTTAATGAAAGAAATACATTATATTCTAAGTGGGTAGCAATGATTCTTAATTTAAATGCAATTGAGGATCACATGACAATCCTCTCCGCAGAAAGTTTTAAGAATTGCAGGCTGTTTGAATTAGTCAACGAGATAAAATTGGCAATAGAGCGAAAATGAGAAATATAATTATTTGTACAAGGTATATTATTCTCTGGCGCACTTACAGTAATCGACTTAGATATCGATGAGATCACTATTGATGCAACTGAACTGAAAGTTTTCAAGACTGAACAAAGCTTGTTTATACTCTTTTTTTAATTTTTTTTTTTTTTTTTAAGAAAAAAGAGTATATTGGGCCTTTGAAATGTCCGTCTGTCTGTCAGTCCGTCCGTCTCTCGGTCTGTATGTCCGCATGAACGCAGATTTTTTCCACAAGTTTGTATCTCCCACACCCCTTAAGCTAGAATCACCAAATTTTGGTTGACTTCTGTTGCCCTATAAAATAGATTGGATAAAAATAATTTTGCCACGCCCATCCCCATAAACGTTCTTGAAATAAGATTTCTGTACTCCAAACAAGTAATTTCGTTCTCGACCACTTTTTGTCAGCGTTGGTACTTGATTTTTTTCTGAGTGTAGATACAAGTTGCTGCTGCAACTTCTATTGATGTTGTTGTTGCATCCATTAGAATTGCCTTGTTCTGCATTCAGCGAGCCACACAAAGATTAGACTGCGAGTATGTCAATGTCTGGCTAAGAACTATACAATCAATCTAAACGTGCATATGTATCTCGAATCTGGTTTCAACGTGCTGCTGCTAATGTTCCTGCTGGTTGCTGTTGCTACAGCTGCTGTTGCTTTAACTTTGCTTATAGGGTCTAGTTGTATGTAGGCAAGTAGCATCAACCAGTTTTTGGGCCTCTCAACAGTGTGTCGTAAAAATTGAAAATGCAAAACTGTCAGCTACACAAATAAAACAAAAAACTAAAAAAGCATTGCTCGCTGTTGCTGTTGCACATAAACAACAACATGCTAAGTAGATGACGACAACAACAGGCGAAGAGGCAACCGCCAGCCGCAAAAGCAACAGCAGCAGCAACAACCAATACCAGCAACAATTCATGGCAATTCAACAATCACTCAGCGTAGCTTAAGCCAACAACATCAACATACAACTGATAAAGTTGGCCAGGCTGCCAAAAACTGGCCTAATCCAATGACCGCCAACTTCGTTGTTGTTGTTACTGTTGTTACTGTTTCTTGAGAACCGTTATGGTTAAGGCAAACTGTTCAACTACCGGATTACTCGTATTTAGTAGGCACAAAATCAGGCAATACAATTCCTGTGGCAACTACTTATTAAATGCATTGTGGGCCATATGGCTAAGTAGGTGGTCAATTTAAATTATTGAAATTGTTCAAATTCTTTTTTTAATCGTTAACTTTAACCCTATAAAGTTAACATATATATACAGTACTAGCATTTCCAGGCGTGCGGTGTTATGCTCCGTATAAAATCATGTTCGCACGAAAATTTAACTTCGCCCCTGCAACCTTAACCAACCGTTTTCTTCCCAACAAGGTACATTTTCCGGAAAATAGGTACGCAGTTTTAATTGAATTTTCGTATTGATCTTTGAAAGTTGATTTGAAGCAAATCGCACATAAACTCAACTTTTGTCTTTTTACTTACTTTCTACCCGGGAATGTGAATTTTCTGGAAAATTGGAATGCAGTTTTCAATGAATGTTTATATATATCTTTGAAAATGAGCAAATTGCATTAAAACTCAATTTGGCCCTTTTTCCCACTCACTTTCCACACAAGTGGGTGAATTTTCCGGAAAAATAATTGGCAGTCATTGTAGAATTTTCACATGGATTACTGAAAATGAATTTGAGCCCGATGGGGTGAGAAACAGCTAAGTTGCATACAACAATATTCCGACCATTTTCCGACTTTTCAATCGGTTTTAATACTATTTTTTTTTAAAATTTTTTGAAAAAAAAAGAGTATTTCGGGCTTGTGAAATTTCGGTCCGTCCGTCCGTCTGTCCGTATGAATGCAGTTTTTTTCCACCGTTTTGAAGCTAGAGCAACCAAACTTGGCAGACAGGTTGATATATACCCTATGCAGACAAAGTGTCACGATCTACAAATACAAATTGCAATTGAGCCATAATTAAGGGCAGTTTGACAATAAATTCGCTTCGTGGCCGTATTGGCGTCTTAATTATAAATACATATGTTCTATAAATATATTTTGCGAACGTTATGTGGTTTTCCAGTGAATATTTGGTATCAGTCAATTGGCGTAATTCAGTTCGTTTCGATTTCATTGTACATTTTCGTAACACAATTAACTTTCAATTAGTTATACAAACACACACACACAGAACGGGAATATCCTTTTCGCCAGGTGTAATGACCGACTGACTTGCCAACCAGCTGACTAACTGGCTTGCTGGCAGCCTTCTCGTTGACAAATGCTACAACTACATCGACAAAAATTCTGCCAACAACTTAAGTTGTCATTGCCAGTTGAAAATGACAGCGAGGGATGAATTATATATATATATATATATATATATATATAGATATATATGTCTAAAGGTCCAGGTGTTCCAAATGCAGTAAAAGTAAACGAATAACAACCTATTTCTATTTTTCTATAGCCTCAACTAATACTCTTCTGTGGCTGTGTCTTTGAACCTTTTTACAGGTCCAATAAAAATATGCATGAGAGTGTCCAACTTATAAATGTCCGGTTATAAATGGCTTCAACAAAATTAAAATACGATCAAAGTGGTGTGGGGTCATGAGAAGGACAGTTTTTTGGATCCTCCAGTCTTCGTCCATAATTTAGTACATAAACTGATTTGTATGAAGCCTTCAATTTTTTGTACATTGTTGTTATTTACCTTATTTGATATTTAAATAAATACACATACACTCAGAAAATAAATCAAGAATTTTGTACTCAAATCAAGTGCAAACGGTGACAAAATGTGGCCGAGAACGAAAGAACTTGTTTTGAGTACAGAGCTCTTATTTCAAAAATGTTTACTTCTAGACCGGAATTTTTAATTTTAAGACTACAAATATTTAAAAAAAAAACAGACGCCGCGTTTACCCTCACCCTCCCTTACCAGCCATCTCATAACCTCTTCCCCCACACTGGTGCACGCAGCACTATTAGTAACACTCAGTAAAAAGTGTGAAGTTTTAAATGAACATAGACAATATTTAACATTTAATGTACATTAAAATATTATACTTTTTATCAATTTTTAAGAAGTTCCACTCAGCATTTGGTGTCGGAGAGATTTGAACCCAGGTCCTCGTGCATCAGCAAACGTCATCGCAGAGAGCTCAGCCACCGTCCACATGAAATATGCTGGTGCTTTACTCATACTCAATTCTGAGCTTACAGAATTACTTGATGGGAATTTTAACGGAGTGTGGGCATATATGCATATAAAATACATAGTATGTATACTATATTCATATACTTATATGTATAACTTCAATTAGGCCAATTTGAGAAGATCACTCACGATGCAACAGCAACAGAAACAACAAAAGTTAAAGTGTGTATATACTTAGGTAACTGACATCATCGGTTTTAATAAATTCATTGAATTCCATAAAAGAATATGAGCAAAACTATCTAATTATCTAATATAGACAACACGCAAACAATCAACGTTATTTGTTTGCTTCAATGTGCATCTGTGAGTAATAAATTGTTGGCCATTGCTGGGGAATTACATCTACATGAATATACATCTACATGAATATATATATATATATATATATATATATATATATATATTGGAATACTCCTCACAGATCATAAACTATTCCAATATTGAATTGAAAATTGAAAAGTTTTAAACAAACAAATGTGTTGCGTGTGAAAATGTGCCCATAGGGCGTGAGAAACGCAATTACAAAGTTGTTTTCAATAAATAAACCACGCAGCGTCTATGGTATTGTACTTAGCGAAAAGAGCAATATGGCAGCAGGTGGTGTAAATCCAGTCTGGTCGGGGCGTGTGTATGATGGGAAAAAGGAGGAGAAAGAAAAACCAATCAAAATTGCAAAACAGGATAGAAAATATATTTTCGGGCTGCCGAAGATTTAATACTCTTGAAGCGTAGCTAATAAAAGTAGTTCGATAGACAACTTTCGAAAACAAAATAGTTTTCGACACAAAAACTTAATTCTTAACCGATTGCTCCAATGGCACTATAAGTAATAATCAGCCGGATGGAACCACTGCAACAGATAGCTGTTATAAGAAATTTTGGTGAAAAATCTTGATTTTCAAGATAATGCAAAATAAATCCAGCCTGGGTATAACAAGTAAGATGGCTCTAGTCGAGTGCGCCCGACTACGAGACTCCCTGCTACCAACTTCCATTTCAAGCACTTAACTTGTAAAGTGCATGTTAAACTATTGCTTCTGCCTGCTGAGACGGGGGTAATAGATTCTTCCATAACTTTGGTGCTATTTATCCGATCGTAATGAAATTTCCGCAACCGATCAACATTAATCAACATAAACAAAAATGAAAGCTTTATCTTCCAAATTATGTCTGTGTGGTTTTTTTTTTCGATTTGCGTGTGTGCGAGAGGGGGGGTGGGGGGGGGAGAGATATTGACACTTTGTCTGCCTATAGTATATATCAACATGTTTACCAAGTTTGGTTGCTCTAGCTTCAAAACTGTGGAAAAAAACTGCGTTAATACAGACAGACGGACCGACGGACAGACGGACATTTAACAAACCCAATATACCAAGGAAGCCAAAACACGTTTAGTATAGGAGGAATTGGATCTGACTTTTGCCAGCAGTTCACTCTCTAGCGCGGCGAGGTGGTGCATCAGCACTTTATATAGAGCGAGCGACCACTTGGCAATTCCTTGCACTGTTGGTGGACGCGCGGCCAGGAGCGTCCCGGTCTCCCAACGCTGGAAATGCTATCGTGCTGACAGCCTCAATACGCGATAATTTATAGAAAAAAAGCGAGATCTATCTGCTGCTGGGACTGCAGAGACCATGGCGAATCAGGTCATGACTCAGCTGGAAACTGCGTGCGATGACACAGTGGCGCAAACAAGGACCTACAAGGCTATACCACGAGTCTGTTTGTTGGTGAAACGAGCACATTGCCGAATGTCATCGGGCATGCATCAGCGCGAGGCGTCTTTTCCAGCGATCGGTGGATAGGCTGACGCACACACTGTGTCAATCGGTATACCTCAAGCGCAGGAACGCCCTTAAAGCTGCCTTTAAGGAGAGCAAACGCAGGTGCTTTCTTGACCTCTGCGACTTTGTGGAACAGGATCCTTGGGCAGAGCGTACAGATAGTTGTCAAGATGTTAAATGTGCGCAAGTAGGCGCCACCGACAGACCCAGTCCAGGTAAGCTTAATTGTTTCTGAGCTTTTCCCGAACAAGGTGGCCGATCCGGATGGCACATTTTGGAGCTGACATTTTGGATAGTGGAAGTTACAGCAGCTCATCCCAAAACCGTGCAAAACGCCTGGTTTGGCATCTTCTTACAGGCCAATCTGCCTTATCGACTAGGCAGACAAAATCCTCGAGCAACTGGTACGTCTGGAACGAACCATAAGAGCAGCTGGCGACCTCTCTCCGCACCAGTACGGGTTCCGGAAGACTCGATCGACGCCATCGACTAAGTAGTGCGAATTGCATCAGAGGCGATCGCGGGTACCAGGTGGAAAGGCGGCCAGAAGGAGTATTGCCTGATTGCTACGCTTGACATCAAGAACGCGCTCAACATGGGCGGATGAGGCAGCATTCTCCGTGCTCTGGCGGCGTTCGATGTACCTCTGTACTTGCTCCGGATGAAAAATGAGAGTGCTCAAATATGATAAACGGGAGCGGACTGAAGAGCAGCAAATCACTGACGGCGTTTTGACAGAAGCCATTCTGGTTAGCAGTCGCAAAAAAATAGAAACTGCTCACATTACTGTTGGCAATTCTACGGTGGCATCGGAAAGGGCGATTAAATGCCTAGGCGTAATGCTGGACACCAGATTGTGTTTCCGCGAGCACCTACAGTACAGAAGAATCCTTCTGACTAGTGTTACAAGATCAGTCAAGTTGTATATCATATCATCATATCATATCTGATTTAAGGTGCTGCAGACGAGGAGCTACACAAGAAAACTGGAGGCAACCCATCGTCTGGGTGCTATCAGAATCATCGGCGCTTTCAGAACGATCTCGGACGAAGCAGCACTAGCTATTGCGCCTTTGGTAGAGCTAGCTGCGGAAAGAGCAACGATGTACAGAGAGACGCATGGCAGAGGCCTTTCACCACAAGAAGAAAGGTCTGTCCGTATGGCAGCCAAGCAACTGTGCCTCAAGAGATAGGATGCTTCCACCAAAGGTCGTTGGACCCACAGGCTCATCCCGACCTTGGAGGAGTGGATAGGGCGCAAGCACGGGCAGGTTAATTTTTACCTACAGTGTGTAGTTGAAGAAGACGCAGAACATGTCATCTTCGTGTTCAACAACTTTGCGCAAAACTCTTCCTTAATATTATTCTATTACTATTATGGGCGTGGCCAATTTTTCTTGTTCAGATCAATCGAGGAAGATATCAGTCGCCCTTGTGCTAAATTTGGTTACTCTAGCTGTAAAACTGTGAAAGATATAGGTTTTTGCGGTTTTTCGGGGAAAGGGTGGGGGTGGTGGGGAGATCTTGACACTTTGACTGCTTATGGTATATATCAACATGTACACCGAGTTGGATTGCTCTCGCTTCAAAACTGTGGAAAAAACTGCGTTCATACAGACGGACAGACAGACGGACGGACGGACATTTCACAAACCCAATATTACCTTTTTTTCTTTTTTTATAAGAAAAAAATTAAAAAAATAGTATAAAAACACATCCACACACACGCACACGATTGCACACAAACAAGCTGAAATTCAATTGCCTTAAAATGTTTTGGTATCAGTTTCTGTGATTGTTTTTGTGACTGTTGCTTGTTTGGCATATGCTTTTCCTTTTCTTTTGCCTTCTCAATCCATTCACAGTGAAAATGTTAAGTGTGTTGAGCAAGTGCACGGCAGAGCTTGAAGGCAGAGTACATGGCTGGAGATGACCAAGTATTGGAATGCGGGGAGCATGCTGTAAGGCATGGGAAATGTTGTTGCTTAGCTGTTGATCAACTGGAGTCCTTGCCCCAGAAAAGAGGCGGCAAGAACCAAAAGGTTTTCCGTGAACGGGCTACTAATCACTTCCTTGATTGATCTGACTAAAAACAATTAGGACACGCCCACCCCCGCCCCCACAAATAAGCAAAGTCTGTATCTTCCAATTCTGAATTCTGTTGCCCTATTAAATAGATTGGATAAAAATAATTTTGCCACGCCCACGCCCTATCAATCGATGTTTGTTTCTCCCAACCTGGCAAAACTTGAATGATTTTACCAAAAATACTATTGCCGCTCTCTTCTGACTCCGCAAAGAAGCAAAAAAGAGGGTATATCGCAGTCGGGTGCATCCGACTGCAACGTTCTTACTTGTTATAATTAGTCTTTCATCCAGAATTTTCAATTTGAGCACATTCAATGCACAAGTGCGCCATTTAATTGCTAGTGTAGGAAACTACACTACCCGACACGCAATACATGATCACGATCAAACGATTTTTCACGTTTTCACATTGGCCCACCGATCGGATTTACTCACTTGAACAATGATATATGATCGATCCAAGGTATTACATCCAGAGCAGTAGTTAAGTGTATCCAATTAGTGCAAGGCTTGCGGCTAACAAATGTATCTGTATTTTGAGTTGTGTTTGTATTTATAGCTATAACCGTACTTGTATTAATTACGAGTATAAGCTGTTAACTTACAATAACTTGATTCTGGTATTGCCAAAACATTTCACCAAAACACAGCAAGAACACAAAAACACAAAACAAAATATATTAAAAAAATACTGATTATATGTGATTTTTGAAAATTTAGAAAAATGTTTTTAAAGGAGCGTTGAACGTCTTGAATAGCTGTAGATCTGAATGCAGACTGAGTACAAAATACACGAAATACCGAGAACGACGACGACGAGCAAGAAACCAAAACAATCGCCGAGAGCAGAAAAAGAACTACATTTAGACAGAGAGAGACAGGGAAAAAGAGAAAGAGAGCAAGAGAGCGAAGTAGAGAGCTATAGACGAGGAGGTATATCAATATATAGAAAGAGTAGAGAACAAACTTACTAACTGAGCCAAAAACAAAAAACAAAAAAACAAAATAAAGTAAAAGATAAACTTATGCAACACCTAAGAAGAGGCCGCTGCAACAGCAACAACAACATCAGCATCATCAGGAGAGCTGGCAACAAGAGCAACAATTTATGGATGTAATATTGTCGATTATATGTTATATATATAATCGCATGGCATATTGGCATATTAAAAAGGTGCTTGAAAGAGCTCAACCAGCCTGCTCAGATGCTCAGTTGTTGCTGCGTTGATTTGGCGGAAAATTATTGCCACTTGTTGCTGTTGTGACGAGTGAAGTACAACGATCATGCCACACACCATGCAGCGGAAACAGCTGACGTACACAACTATACACACAGATAGAGATAGAAATAGAAGCATTGGAACATAGCGGATTTGTATTACATGAGGAGTGTGGAATGTGGAACGTGGCCAGGTAGGCACTTGTCCTTTCCTGCGTAGCCTTCAGCAGAAACGCACAGCAGCAACAGCTGAGTTACTCAAAGATACAATTGTTACAGCTATATAATAATACAGATAGACAACGAGAAAGAGAGAGAGAGAGAGAGAGAAAGAGAGAGAAGGAGAGTCATAAGGTCCGCTTAGCTCACACACGCGTACGTGCCGCATTCTTCCTTGTTTGCACAACCGATCTGTGTCTCCATCAGCAGCTGTTATCTCAACAGAAGCAAGATGAAAGTATCTGAGCAATGTATCTGTGTCTTTTAACAGTTTGTGTGAGAGTGCCTATGTGTTCGTAAACTGATAGCAATACAATGATAGCAATAAATGTGCATGTCATGCACTTGATCTTGTCAAGGGTATTGGCTGATTGTGTTGCTTGTGTTTGAAAGCCGCCAACAGTAACCTGTATCGCAGATCAGTTATAAGTGCGTGTAGTCAATTTTACAAAACTGCAGCACTGTCGGTATAGTATAAGTGAAGCGTTCGCCCATCAATATGTTATCAACCTGCTAAATGAATCACTAAAATATCATTATAAAACAGGACTATTTCTTTAGGCGATATTATCAGTTATACTTCAGAGTTTGCCTCAAATTTATCGATTTATATATAAATTTCTTTCTAAAGAAACTTTGTCAATAACAATAGTTTGTACTGTTATGCATTAGACGAATAACAAATAGGTACATAGCTTGTTCGTTTCTAGGCTTGAAATTTGTATGGTTGCGCAAAGTATTGGCTGCATTTAACCCTTTACATTTAGGTTAATGGGTCGTTTACCTGCACTTCAATCAAATACTTGCTTCAAATCGTACTCGACTCCCAATTCAGATCAAGTTTATCACATATTGAGTCTAAAGCTTGGGACTCATTTTGTAAAGTGGATACCTGTTTTTTTTTGGAAACTTCAGAAGTCCAGATTACGAAAAAATTGTAGAAACCATAATTGACATCTACAAAGAAATGAGTGTGAACGTGTCTCTAAAGATTCACTTTTTACACTCGATTTTGGATTTCTTCCCGAATAATCTTGGCAATGAAAGCGACGAGCATGCTTAACCTTTTCCTCCTACTGATCGTTTAAATCGATCAATTTGAAGCAAACTCTTTATAGTCCGATTTAATAATTATATGTTAGTAATGATTTGTTTTAGGAGAAAATCACGTTAGAAATTTGGCCTTTTTTATAAAACGTGAAATTTCAATGCAAAATTTTCAGTTTAATTCTTCGCCCAAGCGAACAAGAATATTGAAAGTTCTTGTAGAAATGAATTTTAGGACATTATACAACGTATTCAAAAAAGGAAGTTTCAATTCTCGAAAATCTATCTTTTTCCATTTAGCTCGAAAACGAGCTCGCGAACATATTTTTGTAGGAACAATTATCATCGGCGTGCCGAAGATATATACCCTTCCAGAAAAGATATGCATAGGAAAACTTATTTTTCAACCTGTCGTTCCTATGCCAGCTATAAGACATGGTAGTCCAATTTCGCTGAAATTTTGTCAACATATGTAAAAAGAGATAAAACTTAGAAATAGTGAGTTTGGTTGAGTTATTTTGAAAAACAAAAAAGTTTTTCATACAAAAACTTATTTTTCAACCGATTGTTCCTATGTCAGCTATATGTAAACGTTGTCCGATCTGGCCGATTCTGACATATGTACTGCGTGCAGAAAGAATAAGCATCTGTGCCAAGTTTCATCAAGATAGCTCTAAAACTGAGGAACTAGTTCGCATATAATCAGACGGACAGACGGACATGACTCGGCTGTTGATGCTGATCACGAATATACAAGTTTTTCTCCTTCAATGCGTTACACATTTCGTGACAAAATTATAATACCCTCTGCAAGAGTATAAAAATATAGTAGCTGTTCTTGGACCAAATGGCTGTTGTCTAGAGTTAGAATGACGCGACGGCTGCGATTCCAGCGGCTGCTGTTGCTATTGTCTGGCAAAATAGTCTTAACAAAGATAAGCAGCACATAATGCACACTATACTAACAAACGCCAGCAGCAGCAACAAAAATAGCAGCAAGTGCATGTGAGACAAACTTTACACATAGTGTGCTGTATTTGTGTTGTGTGTTAGTTGTGTGTGTTAGTTGTGTGTGTTAGTTGTGTGTGCTATTGTGACTACCTCACAAATGGACGGCATCTAATTGCGAGTGCGCAACCGTCTGACGGACGACCGATAGCATCGATAAGGTCGACTGGAGACACATCAATTTTGTTAGGGGACACACAGATAGACAGACAGAGAGGTAAACACACATACAGACAGATAAAGCACACTTGAACTTGGCGATAACTTTGGCGTCATCAAATGGGAATGGGAATAGGAAATACCTTTACGGTTGTCAAAATGCATTTGGGAAAACTATACTAAAAACAAATAAGAACGTTGTAGTCGGATGGAGATCTTGACACTTTGTCTGCCTATGGTATATACCAACATGAATACCTTCTGGTTGCTCTATCTTCAAAACTGTGGAAAAAACTGTGTTCATGCAGACGGACAGACAGACAGACATTTCAGAACACACAGTATACTCTTTTTATACTCTTTTTTTTACCTTTTTTGAAAAAAAAAAGAAAAATAGAGTATATTGGGTTTGTGAAATGTCCCTCCGTCCGTCCGTCCGTCCGTCCGTCCGTCCGTCCGTCTGTATGAACGCAGGTTTTTTCCACAGTTTTGAAGCTAGAGCAACCAAACTTGGTATACATGTTGGTATATACCATAGTAAGACAAAGTGTCAAGATCTCCACTAAGAAACGAAAGTATTTTTAATTTAATAAGCAACTTGTCTTTATCGATTTTATGAAAATGAGGTGTCTTATTGATTTGAAGCTCTATATAGTTATTTTCAATCAAATCAGTGCTTTCCAAAACCTATTAAGTTCACAGTTTAAAGTTAAATCGGAAAAAAATTTAAAATTAAGTCGACAACAGTATTTTTATTAAAAAACAAGTAAGAACGTTGCAGTCGGATGCACCCGACTGCGATATACTCTTTTTTCCGCAGATTTGGGAGAAACAAACATTGCTCGATTGCAAGGGCGGGGGTGGGTGTGGCAAAATTATTTTTATCCAATCTATTTAATAGGGCAATAGAATTCAACCTGCAAAATTTGGGGACTCTAGTTAAAGGGGTGTGGGAGATACAGACTTTGCTTTTTTGTGGGGGCGGGGGTGGGCGTGGTCGAATTTTTTTTATTCAGATCAATCCAAGAGGTGATAAGTAGCCCTTGTGCTAAATTTGGTTACTCTAGCTATAAAACTGTGGAAGATAAAGGTTTTAGCGGTTTGTGGGAGAAGGGGTGGGGGGGAGTTCTTGACACTTTGTCTGCCTATGGTATATACCAACATGTATACCAAGTTTGGATGCTCTAGCTTCAAAATTGTGGAAAAAACCTGCGTTCACACGGACAGACGGACATACGGACAGACGGACATTTCACAAACCCAATATACTCTTTTTTATTTTTTTTTTCAAAAAAATTAAAAAAGAGTATAAAAAACCATACTTAGTATACATATACTTTAATCATGAGTTAAACGCCAATAAGCTAGCATTTATTATTTTTTAGATGATGTGTTTACATATGATGTATCTACTTTTAAGAAAGGCTTTGCACCAAATATACATTTTGAAATGATTGATTCAAATAATAGAATAAATTGTTTTAAAAAGTTTATGCCATACACTTCATGTTGTTTATTAATAAGAGCTTAAGCAATACTAAGCGCCAACTATCGATGATTTTCCATCTCAACCAGAATGAAACCAAGCAGAGAACTGGATGAATGAGCTTTGTTGAGCAGTTGGTCCAAATGTGGAGGAAAAGGGGCTGGGGGCTAATTGGTAGCAAACAAAGCTTATGACGAATGACAAGCGGCCATAAAATGCCTGACCAATAAGTAGATTTAGTAATCATAAAAAGCAAACACACACACACACACACACACACACTGGCGTAAATTGAAATGCTCGACATTGTTAACTTTTGGCAACATTTGGACAGACATGGCGGTGGCTTTTGCGACCTCCCCAAAGCGGAACTGAAGCTGGAACTAAAACTGGAGGTGAAACTAAAATTTGGGTCTCTCCCGACTCGGTTTGGCTTCAGTATGGGGCCGGCCTTGGGGCCATACCGAAGAGACAAACACCTACTAAAAATATACGGCAACAAATTTGTGGGCCACAACAGTCCACATCAAAAGAGTGAAAAACCCGACACACATATAACGTATACATACCAAATATGGTCCCAAAAAAGCAATTTGAGGCCAGTCCCCCAAACCCCCACCCCTTTTAAGTCTTTTTCACTCACTGCCAGCCCTGCCCCTGTTTGCATCGATTGATGCTCTGGCAAAATTAGCTAATTAAAATAACCTCGGCTTGCATTGAGCATTTGAGCAATCCAAAATTAAATCAAATTCAATTTCAATTTCATGTTTTCTAAAATAATATTTGTAATGCAACATGCGTGTTGTTGCTGCTTGTTGTCTTTGTCGTTATTTGTTGTTATTTGTTGTTTTGATTACCATTTTGCGCTTTTTTGTCAATTGTATTTTGTGTAATTTTTGCAACGGAAAAGCGCACAAAATGTGCAAACACTCAAACAGAAATTCGTGACCAGCTCCGAAAACAATTTAAAAAAAAAGAAAAAACAAGTAATAACGTTGCAGTCGGATGCACCTGACTGCGATATACACTTTTTTCCTCCTCTTTTGCGGAGTCATTCGTTAATATTGAAACAGCTAGCGTTCCATTAATATATTTTAAAGAAATTTTTTTTGCAAAATTCAGATCTTTGGGAGTACTTTTAAGCCTATTTTAAAATAAAAGATTATCTGTTTCTGAAAAAAAGTTATGCTTGTTTAAAGTTGCGTTGCGAACGTTACAAAAAATGGAAGTGACTTTGAGGCTTATGTGCATTTGGACACTTTATAGCAAATTTTGCATAATAATAAAAAAAAATCCATATACAAAAAATTAAGTAGAATATATGACCATATCAATCCAGCTTAAAAATTAATAATAAGTATTCCCGTAAAAAAAAGAATCTTAATGTTTTGTCTGTTGCGGACGTTGCGTTGCGGACATTAAGATAAGATAAGATTTCCATTAACTGCACTTGATCTTTTCCATTGATCTTTTTATATTTCTATAAGTTAGTGCTTGTTGTTATTGAAGTCTTATTAAATAACTTTCATCAAGTATCATCTCATTTGGCAACGTAAATATTAAAGAGACAAGTAAGAATGCTCTAGTCGAGTGTGCCCAACTACGAAACTCCCTGCTCCCAACTTGCATTTCAAGCAGTTCAGCGGCAGTACAAGCAAGCAGCACATTGCGATAACTCTACGTGATGTTAATTAAAAGACACTTTACATTCATATATGTATGTATAATATAACATTCATCAGAGATAAGTAATATCTATGAAAAGTGACATAATTAAGATAAAGAAATGAATTGTTGTCATTAATGTAGTCAAAGGTTATATGCATATCTATGCAAAGGTTAGATGCAATCTACAATCTTCTGATGAACTTATGTTTATTTGTCTTTGAATTTACATACTAATTCATTGATTTCAGGAGTGTTAAAGTTTCAATCAAAGATTGAATTATTTATTTATTTTCTTTCAAAAATTTAGAATGTGGTTTTGCATTCACAGCTCTTATTTGGCCCCAATTTTCATTGCAGCTTATGCAACACATTTTGCAAATTAATTGTTCGGCAAATCAATTTGCATATTGCGCGACGCATTTGCACGGACGGACATTGTGTGAGCACCCCAAGAGGCAAGAGGCAATAAGCAGCAGCAGCAACCGCGCCGCAGCAATCCAGACACATGCATGCATACATATGTATGTACCCGCCAGTTCTGAATGAATATGAATTTAACATAGGCATGTCGTTGTGGTCAGCGATTGCTAGATGTTCGCTGCTCATTCATAGCTGGTTCACCGCTGAAAGCTCATAGTCGATTTCACGGCCTATTTTTTTTTAGTCAGATCAATCAAGAAAGTTATAAGTATCCCTAGTATCACAATACAGTCACATTTTTGTCTCTCTCTTTGCGTCGGGGGTAAACTTTACTGGACCAGAAATCGAAAGTAATTGACGAACCACAAAGAATGTATGTACATACTGAGCAGCCTACTATAATCGAGTTCTGTTTTAGTTAGTTTCGTTATATGCCGATACATTTTGAGTGTGAGAGACAAAAAGCCGAGAGAAAAAGAGCATAAAACTAAGAACATTCTCTCAGCAAACGCTCGCGACCGCCAGATTCCTGCAAGAATAAATCAGCCTTAAAAAAAGCAATCGCTTCTCGCGGCCGTTAGACTTTGTATGACCTTTCCTGCAGGAATTCACAGCCTACAATTCATAGTTAAAATCGGCAATGAAAACAAACAATCACTTCTGGCAGAACTGGCGGGATATGTGCAATGTACATACATACACACATTGAAATGACGATTTACAAAATATTTTTGTGTTCACACTCAATTAATGCCAATTGACTGCAAAATTGAAAGCACCTTTGACACGTTTTCCTTTGCCATGTGAAGCAAATGGAAATGTGCAAACAATCCCGCAATGGGAATGGATATGAGAATACATATATGCCATGTTTAGTATATACATACATATGTGTTTGTGTAGGCTACTATTGGTACGTTTAGGACAGGATAGTATTCGATGTTGTATTTAAATTTAGTTAGCCATCTTGTTGTTGCTGTAGCTGTTGCTGTTGTGTAGTGTTGTAGCAATTTAAACTAAATAAATAAATAAATTGACTCATACAAAATTCATGAGACAGTACAGAATACAGAGCACAACAACAACAACAGCAACAACAAAAATCGTACCAATAACCCAACAACAACAACCGCAGCAAATTATCAACATTTTGAACGCAATTGAACTTTTGCGCATAAATTTAGTAAAAAGACAAGTAAGAACGTTGCAGTCGGATACACCCGACTGCGATAACTCTTTTTTTTAGCCTCTTTAAGGAATCAGAAGTGGGCGTGGCAATTGTATTTTTGATCAAATCTTTCAAGTTTTGTCATAGTATAGGTTGGTCTAGTTTTACAAGTGGGGGAGATATACAATTTTCTCAATTTCAATCTATTTTATGAGGCAACATAAGTCAACCTGCAAAATTTGGTGTTTCTAGCTAAAGGGGTGTGGGAGATAGAGCCTTTGCTTATTTGTGGGGAGTATGTTGGGTTTGTAAAATGTCCGTCTGTCCGTCTGTATGAACGCAGCTTTTATCCACAGTTTTTAAGCTAGAGCAACCAAATTTTGTATACATGTTGGTATATGCCATAGGCAGACAAAGTATCAAGATCTCTTTCTCTTGCAATTTTTGTTAAAATTGTGCATAGATTCCGTTTTTGACTGACGTTTGGTCACGAAAACAATTGAGCCACCTTAATATACATACAAGTATATGCGAACATTCTGCTGATTTCGAGCGATTTGCAATGCAAGCAGCGCCATCTGTTCAGGGGCAAATTGTTGGTTGGGTGGCATAGGGGAGGCTAAGGCAGAAGGCAGTGGTTGCGACAGGGGCAAGTGCGTCAACGATCTGTGACTGTTTTTTGTGTTTTGTATTCTACATTCTACATATTCTGTGTAAGTATTCGGACACATGGTCAGTTATCTGGCCGCTGCTTGCTCCGCTATCGCTTCCGGGTGCGTTCACCAATGCCAGAGTCAGAATTGTAATCGGAATCATAGTCGAAATCGGAGTTGCATTCAGAGTCGTAGACGAAGTCACAGCCAGAGTCGGAGACAGTGTGTGATGTGAAGACTTGAAGTTACCTTGTCTCAATGTGGAGAGGTTCAGTTGGATTGCTGCGTGTTTGGCATACATGAGGTCTGCTAATTGGGAGTTTGTATGCGGGTGCGGGTAAATTAGACATGCAGCAATTGTAAATGCAATTATATGCTAATCGCGACCCCCTGCGATGAGCTGAGCTTAACTTTGGTTGCTTAACCCCGTTAGCGGCAATTTCGACAGCAGAGCTCAGTTCAACTCAGCTCAGTTCAGTTCCGTTAAGCTGTGTTCAGCTGAGCTCCGTTCAGCTCAGCGAACTCGAAGCTCTGGACGCTGCATTTAAAATTCATTGTGTGTGTCTCCACAGTGTTTGTTGCTTTTGAAACTGATTTTATTTCAATTAAAATTATGTCAACGCAATTGAAATGTTATTGAACCAATTTAACAGTGCCGAGTTGATTAATTTGGATTTTGTAATTTTTATTCAATGCACAGCAACAGCAACAGCATCAGCAAACAGCCGCAATACAAACAGCAGCAACAGCAACAATAACAATGGCAACAACTCTGTCGATAGCAACAACGACAATATTGGCAATATTTATGCGCACACCAACAACTTTTTTGGGGCAGTCGTAATTTATGGAAATTGTAATTGTGATAAAGAAACAGCCGCGTCGTGAAAAAAATCTGCCTGGAAATGCATTTCCAGCTGAAATGAGCAGCAGCAGCAGCAGCAGCAGCAGCAGTACATAAACAGTTGTGTTTAATCAACTAAAACAGCAGTGCGCCAAAAAATGAAAAATTTAATTAAATCAAAAGCGTAGCTTTTCCATTCACAATCAACAGTTTCCCCGCAACCCGCTCACGCTGCAGTATTTATGCAATTTATGGGCTCAAAAATTATCAGCACAAAATACGCAAAAACAACAAATTAACAAAAATCACAAAATATTGTATAAAAATGTACAGACATACATACATATGTATTCATACATATGTACATATATTTATACTTTCCAGCTTCCTCTTTTTTCAAGATTAAAGCGAACAATAACTGAATAATTTGTTAATGCGTGTCACAAAATTAAGTCATATAGTTTTAAACATATTAGAGCAAAATATTTTGCGTCTTTTTGTGCTGATTGTCGTTAAAAGGAAGTGCGTGCGTATGGCCTATCAGATATAACTCACACATGCGACCTTGATTTAAATTCCATTGAAGCTTTAGTTTATATAAAAACAAATTCAACATAAATAAATTCTATTTGCCATTAAAGTGGCTTTTAATACAAAAGTATTTGGAATATTTAGTTTTTGGGCAGCAAAAACTGGATGCCTTCAATGGCTTTTTAGTTATGGTTGGATTACCCATTCGCCGATTGCCGTTTTCCAACAAATTGTATACCATGTGCTGGCAATATACTATATACACATATTATTCCCATTTCTTGTGCTTTGGCATTCAATGTAACAAATTCAGTTATTTGTTGAATTTGGCAGTTTAATTCTACGCTTTGCTGAGCGTTAGATACCCCCCCAAAACCAATACCGAAAATACAAAATCTTAGCCTGTCCCGATCCAACCCTTATCCCCTACCTTCGCCCCTTCCCCCCATGGCAGGGGATGTGTCGACCTTACGCAATGTTTTGCGTCTATTTCAATCTGTGATGAACGTTTGCTTTATTTGGATTCTGTGTTTTGATTTGAAAATCAAACAGGTTTTCATGCATTCAACTTGACATTACATTTTCAACTAACTGAAATTTTAGTCAATTTGTAAGGGTCTTTGCTATAAGGACCATTTTGTGTACGGTTAACAATGCACTATGGCCAAAAAGTGTATTTCTCTAAGTACTCACTAACTCACTTTACCTTAGTTTAAACACATTTTATACATGCTAACCAAATTTCATCGGACAACTATATCTTGTAGCTGTTATAGGAACAATCAGTTGACAAATAAGTTTTTGCATGAAAAACAAGTTTTTGTATGAAAAACTTTTTTGTTTTAACAGATATCCTAGCTAAACTTAGCCATTACAAGTTTTATGACTCTTCATATAGTTTGGGAAAATTTCATAAAAATTGGGCTACTTAATCCAATAGCTGTCATATGATCAATCGCTCGAAAATAAAGCTTTTGTGCGAAAAATGTTTTTCAAAAAGGCGCAAAATGACGCAGAAACGATTTTAAAGATTTGTTTATATACAGTCTGCACTACAATGACACATTATTACACTCTCGCACAAAATTAGTTTTAAATCATATTAGAGGGGCGTGTTAATTAAGTTTTCACAAGTTTTGGACAACCCCAATAAATGCACAGAAAAAAAAAACTTTGACAGATATGAACAAAATTTGTTTTACTATAAACATTCTACACACCCTGGTTTTTCTTTTTATTATTTTGTTTTAAGTTTTTATCAACAGAAAATATTGGAAAGCAGACAAAGTGAAAAAAACCAAGGCTGCATAAAACAACAAATATTTATGAGTTTTAACTCCCTCTTCCCATTATAAAGTACTGCAAATGTATGTAACAGGCAGAAGGAAGCATTTCCGAATTTATAAACTATATATATTCTTGATCAACATCAACAGCCGAGTCGATCTAGCCATGTCCGTCTATCTGTCTATCTGTCTGTCCGTCCGTCCGTCCGTATTAAGGCGTCGATCTCAGAGACTTTAAGAGCTAGAGACACCAAACTTGTCATGTAGGTTCCTGTATACCATACGCAGATCAAGCTTATTTCAAATTTTGGATGCAACCCCGCAAATCGAAAAAAAACTCCTACATCCACAATTTTAAAGATACAGCTTTGATTTGTTTGGTACACATATATGTTTTATCAATGTTGATCGGAAGCATAAATTTCATTACAATCGGATAAATAACACCAAAGTTATGGAAGAATCTATTACCCGCGTCTCAGCAGGCAGAAACAACAGTTTGGCATGCGCTGGACAAGCTAAGTGCGCTGCTTGCTTGTGTTGCCGTTGAACTGCTTGAAATGCAAGTTGGGAGCAGGAAGTCTCCTAGTCGGGCACATTTGACTGGAGCAATCTTACTTGTTTTTAGTTGAAGTGTACACTATTTAAATTATATACGGGGTGGTCACGGAAAGCTCTAGAGATTTTCGGTTGGTTTGCATTTTCATTCGCTCTTAGTGAAGCCAGTGCTGAAATGCTTTAAGATATTTAGATATATGATTTATAGAAGAGTCACAGAAGCAATTTCATTTATATTGCAACCAATTTATAGCCAAGTTAAATATCATAGGTGTCCATAAACCGTCTGTCGGTTGGTTTCAAAGCTCCTGCAAAATTATTAGAGATTTGGTTGAAAACACCATTAAAATCAATTTTAAAAATAAAATAAATATTTGTAATGGAAACAAAAATGTTTTCCTGAACTATCTGAATTAAATGGTACAATTTAATAAACAATTATCTTTTTTTGTTTATCAAAAAGAATAACAAAAGTGCGATTAAATTTAAGTAAAATTATTTGTGTGTGATGGCAACGCTAAAATCAAAATATTTAGAGCTTTTTGTGACACCTAAGAGTTGTAATTCGGTTAGAAGAGCTTTCCGTGGCACCCCCCATATTGAAATTATCATTCATTCCCTTACATTTTTAATTAATGCCAGGTAATCGGCATTCTGGCCCAATGCAATGTAAGCAATATGCAACCAAATTGAGTGCTATTGTCCAAAACAACAACATGAAACAATAAAAGTAAAGTTCGCATTAAGGCGAGCAATTTCTTTGTCGCCTCTATGTGTGGACACCAGATTTTCAGGTTCCTGATTGTTGTCGTTATGATGTTGTTATTGCTGCTGGTATTGCTGTAGCTGTTGTTGTCACTGTTACTGTTGATGTTGCTACTGCTGCTGCTGCTGGGGAAGGGTTAGAGCTTTTGGGCCTACAGTGGTGAAAATTTGTACTGAAGATAAACAGAAACAAATAAGACCGTTGCAATCGGATGGACCCGACTGCGATGTACTTTTTTTTTCGCCTTTGTATTTTCGCAATTGTATTTTTGCTCAAGTCTTTCAAGTTTGCCAACACTTTAAGCTTGGTTGGGCCCGTTCTACAGATTTGGGAGAAACAAACATTGCTCGATTGCAAGGGCGGGGGTGGGTGTGGCAAAATTATTTTTATACAACCTGCAAAATTTGGTGATTCTAGCTAAAATGGGGCTGATGAAGTGATTAGTAGCCCTTGTGCAAAATTTGGTTACTCTAGCAGTAAAACTGTGGAAGATATAGTTTTTGTCGCTTGTGAGGGAAGGGCTGGGGGTGTAGGGGAGATCTTGACACTTTGTCTTACTTTGGTATATATCAACATCCATACCAATTTTTGTTGCTCTAGCTTCTAAACTGTGGAAAAAAACTGCGTTCACACAGACGGACAGACAGACGGACAGGCGAACGGACACACATTTCACAAGCGCAATATACTCTTTTTTCTTTTTTTCTCAAAAAAATTAAAAAAAGAGTATTAAAATAGTTCTTATATTAATCAGAAAATACTTCGTCACAAAATTAGATATCAGAAGCTTTGTGGCTTTAATATACATTGTCCCTAGACTTTAACTTCGCGTGGAGGTGTTTTTATTTGATCTCATGAACCAGGTATGCACTTTTCTGAGTTAAAGTAATACCTTTCGATCGGTATATATGTACATAGCTCGATCTGATCGGACACTCATAGCAAATCTTTCATTCTTGCTATATATAATGCTAGTTTACGTTTGTACACTTCGTGCTGCTTCGTCTCTTGCGCGGACTACCGTCAGCAGTGATTTGTATACAACTCGTATTCATAACCAAAGCCAGCAAAAACAGAAACTTGAATGCAGCTTGAACTCTGTAGATTGCGACAGATCCAAAAGTGATTGCATGTCGACTTGGGCTCGACTTGGCTCAACTCGACTCAAGCCGACGAGGATCGGCTATAGTAGCTAAAGGCCGATTTGCGGCGGCCAAGACATGATTAAAGCTCAATTAATTGCAACTGACAATGACAAGGAGAAGTTCTCGCCGGCGCGACGTCTGAGACTTGGGGTTTGAGCCGATGTCAGGGACAGCCAAAAGCAAAACGCATTCGTGGAAAACTTTGTCATGGCTTAAAGTGGTGGCAGAGGGGGGTATGAGTGTGTGTGTGTGTGTGTGTGTGTGTGTCACAAGAGTGCAGCCAGCAACTTCTGTTTAATCTTTATCAACGCACATAAAGATGCAGCTATAGCTATATATGTACATACATAGCTTTGTATAGCACAGTTGTTGTAATCTACATGACAGCGTGATATGAGCACAATGCAACCCACTACCCAACCCCCCCCCCCCCCCTCATTCCCCATCCCTGAGCATGCAGGGGCCGTTCCCCTGGTTATGTGGTCCGTCCGATTGAGTGCCGTTATTTTTGCGACTTTCAATGCGCCTTGTTTTCGATTTCGATTAGACAAAGTTGGCATAAGATGGCTCTCTCCATCTTTATCACTCTTTCTCTCTTATTCTCTTTACCTCGCTCTGCATGTACATACATATGCATCTCGCCCTGCGTCTTTATTGGTGTCATTAAACTTTCTATGGCTGTGCGTATCACAAATATTGGTGGTGCTACAGCTGCAGTTACTTTTGCAGCCGTGCTGTGTTGTGCATTTCCAGCAGCAACATGTTGCGGCTGCTAGGCAAACTTGCTCATTACTTTAATGATTTTGAATATGGAGCAACAACAATGCGGCATCTATTGCTGTGGCCGGCATTGATTTATCTGCCAATTCACGTTTCAATACATGACGACAAGAACAACAACCACAACACCAACAACACCAACAACACAACAACAGTGAAGGGCCGCCGCCTGCTGGTCGTGATCAGCGGCCCGCTTTGGTCCGATCCATGGCCCACCCATGACTGGCATTGTTTGCTCAGCAGCATCGTCATCATCATCATCTTCTTGTTCATCATAATCATTGCAACGTCATCGTGATCGCCTAACGCCATTGCATTTTCAATTGAATTGCTTGTACCACAAAATCATTGACAGCACACTAAGTTAACAACAAGCAAAAATGTGACTGCTGCTGCTGGTGCTGCTGTTGCTGCTGCTGCCGGAGATATCAGTCAGCGGCAGTCACACGGCCAGTCGCCCATTCTGCAAAGAGGGCGCCATCAGTTCATGGGAAACGGCTGCCGAAAATGCCACACACCAATCAGCAACAACAGCAGCAGCAGCAACAACAGCAGCAGCAACAACAGCAATAGTTGCAGCTGCAGAAACTTTGCTCTCGCTGCATTGCCGGCATTGGCGTGGGCGATTGCCGATGAAGAATGAAGAATGAAGCAGAGGGTGGCAGTGATACACATCACAGTAAAAGGGGACAGTATAAGCGATAGGGGGCAGATCATTTTGCTGTTGCTGGCAATTGCTTGTTTGTATTTCGCTGTCGCAAGAAATTATAATACATTTCTCACATAATTCGACTCTTGACCCCGCCGCACAAGAATAAATATAATTTGCAGTTGTGCTGTTATTGTTGTTATTTATGCTATTCTTGCTCTTATTACTACACAGAAAGAAAAAAAACGGCAGTCTACATTCAAGTTTGGTTGTACTTAAATTGTGACCAGAATTATTTTAAGACCGAATTGGGATAACACCCTTAAATGAAGAACAGATCGAGAATAAATTAAGAACAATCCCGATATAAGCTTAGAATGGTCATAGAAATAGTACAAAATTCTAAGATCAATTTATTTTAGGCTTGAATGGGCGTGGAATTATAAAAGAGAATAACATTTTTGGCTGCAGCTGGGAATAGAACTCGCGATCCACGCGCGACAAACAGTCAGAGCTGGTCGGTCTGTTAGACATCTGAGCTTCAGACCAAACCACGTAACTCACAAAACTTACACAAATATTTGGACAATTGTCATGAATGTTTGTCATCTTATATTCAAACTGCCACACCATCACACAACATATACGCAAAAAGACCGCAATAAATACGCGTCGCATGAAAGTTACAACTGCACTCAAAACTATGCACATATGTTTTTACTAACTGTTCCCATTAAAAATGGGAAAAAGGGAATAACAAAGTACTGCAAATGTATGTAAAAGGCAGAAGGAGGCATTTCCGAATATATAAAGTATATACATTCTTGATCAGCAGCAACAGCCGAGTCGATTTAGCCATGTCCGTGTGTCTACCCGTCCGTCTGTCCGTATGAACGCGTCGATCTCAGAGATTATAAGAGCTAGAGACACAAAAATTGGCATGTAGGTTCCTGTTTACCATACGCAGATTAAAATTATTTCAAATTTTGGATACAGCCCCTGCACCCCATCAAATCGAAAAAAAATCCCACAGCCACAATTTTAGAGATAAAGCTTTGATTTTTGGTACACTTTTCTTTATCAATGTTTATCAGTGCACTTACAAGTTATTTTCAAATTTTGGAAAATATGCTCAAAGTTTTTGAGCATGATCGGTAAACTGTTGCATGCAACCTTTTTTTTTCAAAAGTATATTAACGGGCTGGACGGGAAAGGATTTTAAAAAGAGCGGGCGGGTACCTGCGAAGGGCGTGACGGGATCGAATTTCCATTTCTACTTCGAACTCAGATTTCAAAGTCTGTCTAAAAATCGTTGAGCGTGTGAGTCAAAGTGAGGAAAATGTACGCACACGGTCAGGAAATATTGAGAAAGTTCTAAGATTTTGAATGGCGGGTGAATTTAATAATTGTTTAAAGTTTATAAATTAATAGGAGAGAAAAACTTCCCATTTCTCTCATTAATGAGATCAGTGAATTATTATTATATATTTATTATTTTATGTTGCTGTTGCTGTTGATTTTGCTGTAGTTCATGTTGATGCTGGCGTCGGTGTACCCTTTTATTGTCATTTTAGCAGTAATAAAACGAAAAAAAAAAAAAAAAAACAGGAACAACACCCCCAAACACAACATACTACATAATAAACAAGGCTAGCAGTAACACCAACAGCAACAATGCACATAACGCTGTGGCAAGCATAGCACAAACAAAATATGATAAAAAGGCCAAAAATCCAAACGAGAATTGTCAACCAAAACATCGCTGGCTACCGCATACAGCTGTAACGGATGCTAACGTCGTTGTTGCCCCATACCCATGCACCAGGCCCAGAGCTTCATTCACAGCCCAACCTAACCTAACCCGCCTACCCCACCCCCCAGGGCAACGGGGTATCGGTGCCACTAGCAACACCAGCAAAAAAAAAAAAAAAACAGCGACAAGTTTGGCGGGCAAAAAACACGCGTTTTCATTTTGTGCACACCAAAAACTGCAATGTACATGCAATATGAATGATCCCTTACAGCCCCACCCCTTAACCCCACCCACACATTTGCTCCTTGCATAGCCAACGAGTGCCGTTCACAAGCCAAAACACACTCTGCTCTGCCTTTTCCCTACCAATTGTAAAAACATATGCTTTCACACTTGACACTTACACACAAACAGACACACGTATATATACATATATATATATATGTACATGTAGCGGCAAGCTTAATGGTGAGAGGGTGGGTGCTTATGTGGTGGCCATAGAACAGGTGCACATTGCTGGCCAGCCAACAAATTTGTCGCCTTTGCTTTGGGAGAACATTTGAGAAATGTGAGACATATGTAATTTAAAGTGGAACAGAAGAAACACGTTAGTCTTACGAAAAAAAAGAAACAATTAGACGAGGCTTCTCTCAAATATTTATATATTTTATTTTAGCCTTTAATAACACAGGACATAGGAGTTGCTAAAGAACATACTGCGAAAAGTAGCTGGTGTTAAGTGCTACTTATATTACAGTACGCTCTCGCTTAACGCAATCACAGAAATACTTCTCAATGAACGCCATATTCTAAATCTTATCATTGTAAACTGATTTATCTCATCTCTTTCAAAAAATGACCTCAGTTAATGCAAAATTGTAGCAAAGTGCTGACAAAAACATTCCATTTTAATACTCGTTTTTTAATTTTTTTTAAATGTCCGTCTGTCCGTTCGTCCGCCTGTCCGTCCGTCTGTCCGTCTGTATAAACGCAGTTTCTTCCACAGTTTTGAAACTAGAGCAACCAAACTTGGTATGCCTGTTGATATATACCATAGGCAGACAAAGTATCAAGATCTACCCAACACCCCCACCTTCCCCAACAAACCACAAAAACCTATGTCTTCCACAGTTTTACAACTAGAGTAACCATATTTTGCACAAGGGCTACTTAACATCTCCTGATCTGACTACAATAATTTGGCCGCGCCCACCCCCACAAATGAACAAAGTCTGTATCCATCACACCCCTTATCTTGAACCACCAAATTTTGCAAGTTGATTTCTGTTGACATATAAAATAGATTGGATACAAAAGAACTTGCCATGCCCCACCCTTGCAATCGAGCAAAGTTTGTATCTCCCAGACCTGTATTGATGGAGCAACAAAATTTAAATTGGGTGCAAAGCTTGAAAAACTTGACTGAAAATACAATTGCCTCGCCCAGTTCCGAATCCACTACGAGTTTAAAAAAGAGTATATCGCAGTCGGGAGCATCCGACTGCAACGTTTTTACTTGCTTTCAGTTTATTTTTATGCTTTCCCAAATAACATGCCAAGTAATATAAGTACATACAAACACTCACATATACATTAACAACTATGCTGGCCGGTAGGCGTTGGGTGTGTGCCTGTTTGTGTGTGTGTGTCAGCGGGAGAGAGGGGGCGTTGCCAGTCGCACATGCAAATGTGTCTGACACAAACAATAAACAAGTAAAAAGCAAAAAAACAGACAAAAAAAAATAAAACAAAATAAAATAAAATAAACAAGAATTTAAAATAATTAAATATCTTAGATCTTAACACTTTGTCTGTCTATGTTATATATTAACATATATACCAAGTTTGGTTGCTCTAGCTTTAAAACTGTGGAAAAAACCAGCGTTCATACAGACGGATAGACAGACGGACATTTCACAAACACAATATACTCTTCTTTTTTTTTAAATTAAAAAAAAGTGTATAAGCAAGTTAGAGTGCTCTAGTCGAGTGTGCCCGACTACGAGACTCCCTGCTCCCAACTTGCATTTCAAGCAGTTCAACGGCAACACAAGTAAGCAGCGCACTTAACTTGGCCAGTGCATGTCAAACTTTTGTGTCTGCCTGCTGACACGGGGGTAAAAGATTCTTCCATTATTTTGGTGCTATTTATCCGATCGTAATAAAATTTACGCAACCGATCAACATTGATTAAACATATATGTGTGTCAAAAATCAAAGATATATCTTTAAAATTGTGGCTGTGGGATTTTTTTTGCGATTAGCGGGGGTGCGGGGGCTGCATCGGAAATTTAAAATACAGAAATATAGTCTCTGAGATCGACGCGTTCGTACAGCCGGACAGACGGACGGACAGACAGACAGACATGGCTATATCCACTCGGCTGTTGATGCTGCTCAAGAATATATATAGTTTATATATTCGGAAATGCTTCCTTCTGACTGTTACATACATTTGCTGTACTTTATAACTCCCTTTTTCCCATTTTTAATGAAAAACAGGGTGTAAAAACAATTGTAAGCGGAAGTAGCAGCAACGCATTCAGTTGTGACGTCTACTGAGCTTTGGCTTATATCAGCAACAGCAACAACAACAACAGCAGCGGAAGAATGAGAATCGTTTGCCCTTTCCCTTGTCGACGACTCCGACGACTCCGACGACGTGGAGGCATCGTAAAGAACGACAAACGTCGACTGTCGGCCATGGAGTGTAATGTAAATTACGAGCGGAGGCAAACAAGAACAATAAAAAATTGCATTGTAATAGCCGCTGCTGTTGCTGTTGCAGCTGAAGGCATCAAGTGAGCCAGCCAAGCGGCCAGACTACAACTGCATCTGTGGGCCAGGTGAGTCCGAGTCCGAGTCTAGCGTTCAGCAGCGATTGGATTGGACGCTGCCCCAACTGTTTACTGCTTCCGCTTTCCGCAAGCAACAGCAGCAGCAACAACAACAGCAGTAATAACCACAAAAGCGTAACATGCGCTGCCGCAATCAAATCACCGCCAGCAGCTACCCTAACCTCGGAGCCATACCCCCACCCCAGCTGCCAATATTACCATTCCCGCTGCGAGTTCTGTGTTGGGTTCTGTGTCCAACTAGCCCCCGGTCGCTGCGACGCAACGCGACGTTCGTCGACACTTTGACGCATGGCTGCGCTTTGGCGGCCGGCACTGATGACTCAGTGCGGCACAAGCCACCCGCTAGTTACCTGCAAAGCAGCCGCGGGTCACCCGATAGCCACCCTGTGGCGGAATTTCATACTTAAATAACTGACCATAGCAGGGCTTAGGTGCAGTGGGGAGTATCGGGGAGGGCGCTGCTTTTGAAACGCTACAGTGCACTTGGTCGAGACAAGTTGTTGAAGTTGAAGCAGTTTTATGCTATCCACTGTCCCCACTAACGGTTATTCCAGCCAGTTGCCTTTTGGTATGCCCATTTAGTCAAAACACACAAGCTAGTGGTCAGTTGGGTCAGGGAAGTGGTTAGTTGCCTAATTACGTCGTAAACATGTTCCTTTTGGCACTATCGAAAATATCAATTAATAAAGTTTTTGGTATAGGTCCCGATGAATTTTGATAGAATTATGCGTTGCTACACAGTAAAAAATAATGTGTAAAAATAAAGCAATTATGGTTCTTATTTTCAACTTTTATGGAGTTCAATTTAAATTTGATTCCAAAAATAGTTTAATTTTAAGACCTTTGGAATTAATTTAAAAACTAGCTGATCTCTATTTTAAACCAACATGTATACCAAGTTTGGCTGCTCTAGCTTAAAAACTGTGGAAAAAAATTGCGTTCATACAGACGAACGGACGGACACACTTTTCACAAACCCAATATACTAATTTATGTTTCTTTTTTTTCAATAAAGTTAAGAAAAAGAGTATAATGATTTGGAATTGTGTGTGTGAGAGAGAGAGAGAGAGACAGTGAGTGAGTATTCAGTCGTTCTCATTGTTTCGGCTCTCTCTATTTTGGCCTCTTTCTCATTTTTCACTCCATGACTGGTTTTGTTTTAATTCCTTTTAGGCGTTGCAATACACCAAAAACACCTCTACGCGAGGTTAAAGTCAAGGGACGATGCATATGCAGGGCACAAAACTTCTGATATAAACTAATCTGATATATATCTTATTTGGAGAGGAATCATTTGCTCATTAATATAAGAAATACTTTAAATAATAAAATGAATTTTGATTCAGCTACTTTATATTGTACCAAAGTAACTTTAGCAGTCTGCTCATGAACCAGATATGCACTTTTCTAAGTTAAAGTAATACCTGACGATCGGTACATATGTACATAGCTCGATCTGATCGGACTCTCACAGCAAATCTTTCATTCTTGCTGTATATAATGCTAGTTCACGTTTGTACACTTCGTACTGCTTCGACACTAGCGTGGACTGCCGTCCACAGTGATACATTGCAAAATGGTTTTGAATTTAAACTATTATTTTGACTGTGGAGTTTCATTTTTAGTTTTAAAAGACAGGTCCCAACTAAATCAGATTTTTGAAAAACAATAAAAGTTATACACTTACTTTAATTAATAAACGGATTTATCAAGAGGTCTCCCTTCCAATTTTCATAAACATTAAATTTTGCTTAAAAACACTTTTCTCAATCTTGTTTCTTGCAGCTGCAATCTAATCTTAAAACAATACTCATTGAAGTCAAGCGGTTGGTATTGCAGCCTCTGAAGTTGGTGAGTATTACACTTCTCAAAAATATATCAAAAGCAAAACCGTAACATTTTGTAATTTGCTGAGTGCTCGTAACACAAAACGGAAGCTCACTTCAATAAGGTTTTCAGGCACGTACTCCGCGTTCTGATTTGCTCTGAAGGTTTTGGAATACAGCATGTAAAGTTGCTAATGGCTATTGTTACATATAAAAGTCAATGAGGCTTAAATAAATTCTCTTGCTTGAATCAATTTCATATTTTCGGATGCTCCCGACTGCGAGATACTCTTTTTTCAGTCTCTTTGCGGAATCTGGAGTGGCCGGGGCAATAATATTTTCTATTATATTCTGCAACTAAGATCATTTCTGTCCATTAATTTAAATTTGTTGGTTTTTACTCTGATCTGCCAAGAATGTCCATTTTGTGGGAGAGAGGTTTGGACAAACATCTTGACACTTGGTCTGCGTATGGTATATACCAACATGTTTACCAATTTTGGTTGCTCTAGCTTCGAAACTGTGGAAAGAAACAGATGTTTCACAAGCCCCATATATTATTTTTATGCTTGAAAAAAGAATAGTTTAAAATAATTAAGAACGTTGCATTCGGATGCACCCGACTGCGATATACTGTTTTTTTCGGCTCAGTGCGGAGTCAGAAGTGGGCGTGGCAGTTGTATTTTTTCTCAAATCTTTCAAGTTTTGCCATCAAGTTAAATTTGGTTGGACCAGTTCTACCGGTTTGGGAGAAACAAAATTTGCTCGATTCCTTCACAAACCGCAAAAACCTAAATGTTCCACAATTTTACAGCTAGAGTAACAAAATTTAGCACAAACGCTACTAATCACTTCCTTGATTGACCTAACTAAAAAAAAATTGTCCACGCCTTCCCCCGCCTCTACAAATAAGCAATGTCTGTATCTCCCACACCCCTTTAGATAGAATCACCAAACTGAACCAACTGAATTTAATTTGATTGCAAAACTTGAAAGATTTGAGAAAAAATGCAAGTTCCACGCCCACTTCTGACTCTGCAAAGGGGAGAAAAAGAGAGTATATCACAGTCGGGTGCATTCGACTTGTTTTTTTTTGGGTGATAAAGTTAATATTTTCCGACACTGGCACATACGATAAAATGAAACCTGTTTTATATCCGTAACTATAGTGACTATCCCCTGTTATTTTAGCAGATGATGAGTTAGTGCCATTAACTTAGGGGCTTAAGAACAAATTTGCATCAAAAAGTCAATTTCGAAAAAATTAGCATACAAGTAAAAAATGTAAATGTAAGAACAAATAATTTTAAGACAAGAAAAAAAAATTTTTGAAATTCGAACCACGGTATTAAAAAAATTGTTCAAAAAATAAAATTGATACCGTTTGTTCTTTATTTCTACACATTTCGTTGCATTTAGAATGGTTTTTTCTCTTAGTGTAATTTTGATCTTGCTTGCACCTTGCTCATTGTACGATTGAATGCGAAACCGTGTTAAAAGCAGAAGGCGCCTTGGTGTGCCCTCAATTAGAGAGAAACAAAAGGACTGTTTAAGGACCTAACAGATGAGACGCATACGCGGGTATATCCAAAGGATTTTCGGATTTTGCATAAGGATATGCCCAATTGCTTAACTTATTTCACTGCTGTTTAGAGCCAACTCTGAATGACACACCAAATGTTCCGCTATAAATAACCGGCTGGCACCGGATAATCCGCCTTTTACTCCCGCCCTCCTACTCTATCGCCGCCTACCGATCCCTCTCTCTCTCTCTCTCACTCTCCCTTCCTCCCCCTCTCTTCGTCGCCGTTGCCGGCTATTCACGGCGAAATTCAATTGAACTTGCTTTTAAAACATGTTTTAAGTTTGCAGCGAGCTCGAAAAAAGCAACGAAATTTATAAAACAAATAGACATAATAATAATAAATATAAATACTTAAAAAAAAACTTACATTTTGTTGCTTTATATCCCAGGCGAAAAAAGACAAAAGTCTAAAGAAAACAAAAATTGTTGCTGTCGTCAACGCAGTTATTGTTTTCGTTGTTGCTATTGTTGTTGTTGTTATTGTTGTTGTTGCTTTTGTTGTTATTGTTGTTGTCGGTTTTATCTTTCGTTCGTTGATTTGGCGCGTTGTTGTTGGATTTTGGGTTGATACCAAATTATTGTAAAATAAATTAGTATACAAATAAATATTAAATACGAATTTGTTGTTACAAATGTATATATGTATATGTATATATTTTTTTTAACTGCTACTTTTTAACTTTTTGTCGGCATTGTTGTTGTTGTTGCTGTTGACGCGCTCTAAATTGATGCTATCGTTGTTCTTATTGTTGTTGTTTATAATTTTGTGGACTTGGCCAGTTTTGGTTTGATTTGTATTTTATCTAAATTTTAGGTTGCTTTAAGTTTTCTTGTCGCTTGTTGCCTTTCATTTTCTCGTCGAAGCCGTTGTTGTTGCGGATGTTGTTGTTGTTGTTGTTGTTGCGGATGTCGTTGTTGTTGGCATTATGACAACTGCTTGTTGCTGTTTTTGCACTGCAAGTACCTTGCATGGCACAAACACACACACACACACCTATGTATGTATCTATGTATTTATATCTGCATAGATATTTCCGTTCACAAAGAAAGATTCGCACACAACAAACGTATCGTCACAAATTTACACGAAAACAATACAAGTAAAATAGTGTAATAAACGAAGCAGAAAACGCACACACAGTGGTACAAAAACTGTTGGAAAATATATGTAAAAGATTAAGGTTATAAAACAATTAGAGTGTTCACCTAACCCTCGCAGCGTCGCAGATCGCACATTTGCGACGGTCGCAGCAACTTGCATTGAATAAAAATGCAAGTTGCTGTTGCGACTATCTGCGATCTGCGACGCAGAGATATGCAAGCTTACAGATTATTTATGCAAACGTTAAAATAAAAACAAAAAAAAAAACACTTTTATATTTGTTATTGTTGCAACAACGACAAATAGTTATAATTTCATCATATATGTATATATGTTTATATGTACATATGCATATATGTACAATTGTTTTTAAATATATGTATATAGTACATATATATATGTTTTCACAGTGTAAGATTATGAATTAACGGGGCCTGTTGCTGTTGTAACAATAGCAACAAAATACGGCGTGTTTCACAACACATACATACATGTAGGTATATGAATATTTATATATATATGTATGTATATACATATATAATATATTTATGTACATATATAGTATGTTCATTTTATTCAATTTCATTTTATTTTATTTTATTCGCTTTTTGTTTCCTCTCACAGATACGCATAGGTTTTGTTATTGTTGTTGTTGTTACTATTGTTATTACTATTGCTGCTGCTTTTGCTTTTGACACTTGGTTACACAGTCCAAATTCACATCGGAATCGGCTCAACTAAAACCTAAGCGAATCACACTGCAAAAGAAAAATGCACACGAAATAACGTTTTTGAAATGCGACACATTTTACTAGAATTTTTTTTTTGGCGCGCCGCGCACGATTTAGAACAAAAAAAAAATAGAGCACATAATAACAAAAAAAAAATTTTCTTTATTAATAAAATTAAATTAATTAAATAATCATGCACGTTTCGAGCGATTGAATTTATACACATAGTTAGATATATATATTAACAATACTTTTAAATGTTGCTGTGTCAAATAGAAAATAAAAAATAAACGGAACAACAACAGAAATAGAAACGCAATCGGAATGAAAATATATATATGTATGTACATAAGTAAACATGAATATTGATCGTATTGTCTCTGGGCACTTGCTGACACTGTTTTGTTCTTAGTGTCTATTCCGTTTTCAGTTTCAGTTGGTAAGAGCCCCGTTTCACGATTCCAAAAATTAACGAACAGCCATGCTCTGATCTGATATGATTTGATCTGAATTGCTCTGCTCTGCACGCACCGTTACCATTCACGTTCACAGTTGTTTATGGAATGAGGCTTGGAAATGTGTGCGGGCGTCGTGGCCCCGAGCCCGCAGCGGACGCCACGCTGCGCAGAGAGTAAAAAAGCTATTGGAGAGCCAAGAAGCGATCGTGCGACTGAGAGAGTTGAGTTAATCATCACATCTCTCAACTGCAGAGAGCGCAAAAGAGTGACAGAGATCGAGCGGGAGCTAACTGACAGTGAGAGCGCAACGACTTTGACAGTGTAACTGAATCGCAGTTTCAGAGTCGTTGTTGGTGCTATACCCTGTACTATGGATGTAAAAATACATCGATGCATCGAAGATTTTCTTTCACTATTCGATGTTTTAATGTTCGCAATGCATCATCGATGTACCGATGTTTTCAGTTCAATGTTCAATTTGCATAATTTTAAACACTTTATTGATTAGACTTACCAATGTAGATATGTGTTAAGTTATAAGTAATCTGTTTATTTGATTTCTTAAGTGCATATTCAATAAATTTATATTAAATTTTAAATCTTTATAATAACAACAAATACAAGTATATGTTGATATTTTTTTTTTTTAATTTTAAGTGTCGACTGCAAAATGCAATTTATCAAGTAAACTCAACCTTTCTACACAGTTAAAAATAAAGTTTAAAATTTAAGCCGCTGTCGTTCTAAATTAAAACTTTTATGGAATTTAATTCAAATTTCATTCCAAAATAGTTTATTATTAAAGCCATTAGATTGGATTTAAAACCTATCTGATATTAATTTTAAACCATATTTTAAAAAACTGTGGAAAATAACTGCGTTCATACGGACAGACAGACGGACAGACACACGGACGGAAAGACGGACATTTCACAAACCCAATAGACTCTTTTTACATTTTTTTTCAAATAAAATTAAAAAAGAGTATAACAAGTAAGATCGTTGCAGTTGGATGCATCCGACTACGAAATACTCTTTTTTTAGGCTCTTTGCGGAGTGAGAAGTGGGCGTGACATCTTGACTCTTTGTCTGCCTATGGTATATATCAACATATATACCAAGTTTGGTTGCTCTATCTTCAAAACTGTGGAAAAAAACCTTTCAAAATAATTAAAAACAAGAAAGATATGTTATCTTCAGCGCGCCGAAGATATATACCTTTGCAGAGAAGATTTGCATAAGAAAACTTATTTTTCTACCGATCGTTCCTATGGCAGCTATATGTTATAGTGGTCCGATCTGGCCGATACTGACATATGTATAAAATATAAAATTTTTTTTTTTTGAGACGTTTGCTTCAATGCATTACTCATTTCGTGACAAAATTGTAATACCCTCTGCAAGGGTATATAAATAGTATAAAAACCAGGCCTGGTGGTAGTTTTTCACAGGCTATACAGGTTTAATGCACGGTCATGACAAAAAAAATTTGTTTTTTTGTTTTTTGTTCAAGAAATTTTATTTATTTTTAAACTGTGTTTTTGTTAAAAAAAAAATTAATGTTTAAACTTATTGTTTCAAATTTTTCAATCAAAATAGTTCAATTTATGCAAAAAAAACCAAACAAAATTTGTGTTTGACCGTTAGTTAACGCTCTTTTCTGTGCCACGCCTACTTTTATTTTTCTTTGAAACATATTTTTTAAGTATCAAGAATATTCACTGAAAATTTCAAATTGATATCTTTAATGGTTCAAGAGTTATGATTTTGGCAACCTGTTTTGGGAAAACGAACCACTGTGCGGCATCTCAACAATGGCTTGTGAATTATCATCACTCCAAATGCGACAATTTTGCTTCTTAACGTACCCATTCAACCAAAACTAAGCTTCACTGCTGAACAAAATTTTCTTGTAAAGATCTTGTAAAGATCGGGATCGTTGGCCATCTTGAAACATTATTTTGGTAATAAATTTGCACGATTTGCAAACGTTGTTCAAGAGTAAGTCTATTCATTATGAAATGGCAAACCAAACTGAGCATAAATCAAGTGGCAGCTGTCAAAAGCCCCAACTCCGGAAAAAGTATTACCAGATTGAAAACTACACGTCAGTCGGTCGAACATTAAGTTTTTACATGCAAAATTGTCTGCAAGGGTTTATATCTTCGGCCCACTGAAGTTTACTTTTCTTTCTTGCTATTATTCAAATTGGCCGCATTAATAACCGGTTTTTTGAAAACATCCACAAAATCGACCGATTTTTGCTTTCGATGAACGTTGACGTTTTGTAATTCGACTTACATTCATACGTTTAAAATGGGAATGATAAGGATGTAGAATGACGATGTTGTCACAAACGCAGACATCGACATGTGTATAATTATGGAGGCTCTCCTTACTTTGCCAAAATTAATAACAAGTAAGAATACTCTAGTCGAGTGTGCCCGACTACGAGACTTCCTGCTCCCAACTTGCATTTCAAGCAGTTCAGCGGCAGCACAAGCAAGCAGTGCACTCAACTTGCACAGTGCATGTCAAACTGATGTTGCTGCCTGCTGAGACGGTGGAAATAGATTCTTTCATAACTTTGGTGTTTGTTATCCGATCTCAATGAAACATTGATACAACACATATGTATGTGTACCAAAAATTCTCTTTAAAATTCTGGCTGTGGGAGCTTATTTTTTTAGTCAGATCAATCAAGGATGTGATAAGTAGCCCTTGTGCTAAAGGAGTGGTGTTGGGGGAAGATCTTGACAGTTTGTCTGCCTATGGTACATACCAAAAAAACTGTGTTCATACGGACGGACCGACAGACGAACGGACGGTCAGACGGACATTTCACAAATGCAATATACTCTTTTTTCTTATTTTTTTTATATTAAAAAAAAGAGTATAAAAATGTAGCTCCCAGCCTACTCTGTCAAGACAGAAGATGATAGAATAAAGAGTTGGGAATTTTAGTGATTCTAAACACTTCCAAATGGTTCTCTTTCGGACTCCCTTTTCGCTCCAATTCGGAATGCTCCAAAATCACTCGGTTGAGGAGTTGCTGTAGGAGTCCCTTGTCACTCCGATTTGGAGCACTAATGAAACGATTCTTTAAGGAGTTTCCATGGGAGTCCCTTTTCACTCCATTAACGGAGCGCTCCTGAAACATTCCTTTGAGGAGTTGTAATGGAAGTCCTTTTTCACTCCGTTTTCGGAGCAACATCAAAAATACGACACTTATGAGCATTCCAATTTTGATCAGTATCCAACCAAAGATACTAATGAAGTAATTTATAGATGTATATGAACCCAGTTTCACACCAAAGCCTAGTTCCGTGGACCACGAAAAGCTCGTTCACGAGCCAAACATAGAAGCCAGCTTTTTGTTCATACCGAAAACCGAACCGTAGGCAGCATTGGTTTTAATGTTTATGAAATTCTTACTGGTTTAATCTTGGTTGTAAGAGTAATAACAGAAAATAAAAGTATGAAATACTTTTTTTAACTTATCGCTAACAATTTCAAATTCAGTTTAATAATATTTTCAATTCGATTGTGTGGTCACTTCGACTATGCGCAACAGCTGGCTAACATTCTGGGAATGGAAATGAAACTGCAACTGCAAATGCAACTGAACTTTTGCCGAGTTGCTCTTCAATGGAAAGACCCATTCCATCCATGACAGGCAGATACAAAAAGATAGTTGGGCTGCATGATTGATGATATTGAGAAAAGCATCTCTTTGCTTTGTTTGTGCAACTAATTGAAAAATTTACATAGAGAGGCAAACACATGGAGTTTGGTGTTGTTTTTGACTCTGGACCCCGACAATTTCCATTCAAATTCCACGTCGGTGGTAAATAGAATGCTTTGGTAAATTTCCAATGACATTTTTTTTCGTTGAAAGAAATCAATTCTCATTTGTCAATTTGCTGGTTGCTCTTGTCAACTCACGAATGCATTCAACCTAATGTGCATTGTGCTAAACACTAGTTGATGTGGCATAGGTCAGGTCAGCTAGAGAGTTTGACATAACGCTGAGGAAACAGAACCAGACATTTACACTGTTCAGCATCAAAGTCAACCAGTGTAAGGCCAACTGAAAGTTTGAAATCGCTACCCAACTATCCATTCACAAAACAACACACCCACAATAAAGCTGCCCGCTCCAATCACAATCACAATCACAAACATAAACCCAAACCCAAATCTAAGTAATGCTCAACCGCTTACATTAATTTTTTTTAGCGAAATTCCCACAAGCAAATATAGCTCCAGTTTCGGGTCTATGTTTGGATATGGCTCTGGGGTTCTGGATATGGCATTTGATATCTGTTCTCACTTTACAGGAGGCAAGAGTTTATTGAATTCCTTAACTTCAACTTAAGTAATGAGCATGCTCATATTCATTATAATAATATTGAATGCCATGTTGTGATGTTGCTGTGCTTTTGTTACTGCTGCTTGATTGCCAAATTGTATTTCGCGTTTCTTTTAATTAGCCTGTACAATTTCACTTTCCTCCGTCCATTCTATACTCATTTAATTCTACAAACTCAGCGAGCTGCTTTTTTTAAGGCCCACACAATGGCCAATTATGCCCACTTGGACTTGGCCATAACGCCTGTGTATATATGTATGTGTGTATATGGATGCGTGTGTGAATCTTGAGTTCACTTTTTAATGGTGAAGTGTATTTGGATAGATATGGCGTTCTGGCTCTGGCCTTTCCCAAAAATCAACTCCCAGTTTCTTTAAAAAACAACAGCTTTTTTGCTGGTACTTTCCCTGATGCCTTGCGTTCTTCATCTCTTTTGGTTTTTTTGTCTTGTTTTCTGTTAGTACTTAAAGTGAAATCAATTAAAAAATTTCATTGTTTTTCGAATGTTTGACTTCGTTGCCGTTGTTATGTTTGTTGTTGTTGCGAAGCATCTTCCAAGTGGCATTTGGAATTCGATGGAAATTAATTTATTTTGTGTTTTTTTTTTGTTGTTGTTGTAAGCTGTCTTGTCTTCTTGCTGCTACTTCATTTTCATTTTCACTTTTATTATTTTACAGATACAGATACAGATATATACCACCCGGCAATAACAGACGTTTTTCTCGTACGTCCTTTTTTCTCGTTTGTTTCTCGTTTGTTAACATTAACTGTTAAAATAACATCAACGAGAAATGCAAAATGTCAGTTAAAAGTGTGTTAAATGACAACATGACGTGTTGTTAAATTACAACTTATCAACATTTTATTCTCAACTTGCTTTTTTGAAATCTAGTGAGCGCCAGTGATACGCCACACAAGTACGAACACTCCATCTATTGTTTAATAAAAACACAATTTTAAAATTCTAAGCTGTCTGTTCAATGACAATCCCTTTAAAATTGTTATCATCAACAATTAAGTCGAATTTCTTGGAGATCTTGACACTCTGTCTGCCTATGGTATATACCAACATGTACACCAAGTTTGGTTGCTCTAGCTTCAAAACTGTGGAAAAAAAACTTCATTCATGCGGACGGACAGACAGGCGGACAGACGGACGGCCAGACGAACAGACGAACAGACAGACGGACATTTCAAAAAACCAATATAAATATTTTTCAATTTGGGAAAACAGAGTTTAAAAGTATATATATATATATTTCGTTTCTTTAAATATTTTGTTTGTAAGCAAATTTGATGCTCTAAATTTTCATATTACAATTAATATTGTTTTTATGGGAAAACGCAGCGCTTCCTTTTCAGCGTATGTATCTTGGTGATACGGTAAATAGTCCAGTAATCTGAACTTTCAGTTCTTCATATGAAGTTACATGCCGCTTGTCCCGGCAATGTTTTGAGCCTGATAACATTGCTCAAAACGCATGTACTACGTTACGTATACCAAGAAAGTATCGTGGAAACATGAACCCAAGTGGCATATTCGTCGTCGACGTCGTCTTCGGCGCCGATGCTTGCTTGCCGTGGCATTTGAACTTGGCAATGAGTCATCAGAAAAAAAAAAGAACAAAAGGAAAATACGACTACTTTGAACATTGCAGAGGGTTTTTCATTGTTGTTGTCGTTGCTATATGTATCTGTTGTGGCTGTTGTTACTGCTAACATATTTTTTTGACCTTCCAGGAATTTGCTGGGAGAGTCCAATAGCCCAGCCAAGGAACTTGACCCTCTTTCCTGCCTTCCTCCATCGATTATTGTACACAGTCGCTGCCAATTAATAAGTCACTTCACATATTTTTTGTGGTTATCCATTTGGTCCAGAAATTTTCCGAGCACTTGAAAATAAAATTATGGATCCCCATCGCTCCCAAAAACATTAAATCCTCGTTCAAGTTGAAATTCTGGTCATTAACTAATCATTTTTAGCTACTTTAAATGCTCGAGTATGTGGACATTGAAATGCACCAATCCCGGACGTGATAAACGTTAAAGCTATTTAAGTTTTTGAGATCTTAATCTCTTTAAAATAGAGAGAGAATTTTATAAAATGAAATAGGTGTCTAACTTTAAAACTTGAAAAGTTTTTCATTGTTATCCGCCACTCACTTGCGTGCAATTTGCTGCAAGTTTGATCTTGCAGGAAACGGACGAGTTAATCTTGTGCACGTCCCTCGCTTGCAATTTAAGCAAAAATATAAAAGTTTATATTCTGAAATACAATATATTATTAAAGATTTGCTGTAAGTGTCAAAGAATTGTACGAATTGGCAGTGAGAATAGTAAATATGTCAAATTTTACATTATATATGTATGTCTCGCAATCGCTTACTTTTTCTTTTGTAAATCTTTTTTTTTTAATACTTAAAATCTTCCTAATTTCGCTTCGGATATTGTAGAATTATTTTGAAATTTGCATTTAACAGCTTAGTATTGATCTAGTGTTTGACTTAGCAATTGTAAGTGCTATGAAGCGCGCTCGGATTATGAACATGATGATATTTTCTCACGCAATGGCCTCAAGAATGAATTAATATGTATTTTCATTGCATTTAAAAAAATATATGGAACAAAAACCTTGATTAATAATTCGAATAAGAATAGCTTTAAGTTTTAAAACATTAACAACAACAAGGCCAAAACTGAAAACGCCAAATATATTACTTTTATGGGCATTACTTTGCTGACCTTTCGAACTGTTGCTGCTGCGCGTCCCTATCATAAAAATAAAAATAATTTTATATATAAATAAAAATATATTTTATAAATAAAAACAAGAAAGATATTTTTCAACCGATCGTTCCTATGGCAGCTATAAGATATAGTGGTTCGCTTTCGATGAAATTTTGCCAACATATGTGAAAAGTGCTAAAACTTGGACATATTGAGTTGGTTGAGTTATTTTGAAAAACAAAAAAGTTTTTCATATAAAAACTTATTTTCCAACCGATCGTTCCTATGTCAGCTATATGTTATAGTGGTCCGATCTGATCGGTTCTGACATATGTACTGATTGCAGAAGGAATAAGCATCTGTGCCAAGTTTCATCAAGATAGCTTTAAAACTGAGGGTCTAGTTCGCATATAAACAGACGGACAGACGGACATGACGGACATGAATCGGCTGTTGATGCTGTTCACGAAAATCCAATTTTTTTTTTTTGAGACGTCTCGTTCAATGCGTTACACATTTCATGACAAAATTATAATACCCTCTGCAAGGGTATAATAACTTCATTTCATGTTTATAAACATAACTAATATGGGCCCAGGGTGACGCTTGTCTGCATGAAAATGAGGCAATTGGGCGTGGTCGTCTGCTGTGAAGCAGTAACAGCAACAGCAGCACCAACAGCTGCTGCTCTTCTGGTCAACAACTAATTATAATCAATTCTAATCGTCTTTAAATTGCTGCTTTTACTGCCTGTAGTCGCTGCCTTTTGTGGGCCGAACTTTAAAAGGTGTTGTTATTGTTGTTGCTGCTGCTGTTGTTGTTGTTGTTTTTGGTGCGAGGCTTCCGCCTTGCAGGAGTTGCTGCTGCTGACCAATATGCTTCCCCCCAACGTCTGACCAACACCTGCTGCTCAGTTGATCGTTTCGATTTTTATCTTCTAACCATTTTTAGTTGCTGTTGTTGCTTTAGTTGTTGTTTTAGTTGTTGTTTTAGATTTTTTTTTATTTGTTGTTTTAGTTGTGGTTTTAGTTGTTGTTGTTGTGGCTATTTAGTATGTGCACGTAACTTTTTGAACGTGATTTTTATGGGCTTTTGGCTTTTCCTCTTGGTTCTATTTTGAAACTGGTGCTGCTTATGGCCTTAAAGTGAAGAGAGCTGTGGCCAAATTGCAAGGAATGGAAACGAAATGAATCGTATCGGAATGAAACAAACCAAACCATTTCTGTTGTTTTCAATGGAAAAGCAACAACAACTGCAGTTAGTTGGAGCTGCCAGGTTGGGTTTATGGAACCCATTGGTAACCGCAATGTGTCAGTTTAACACGACAATCTACTTAAAGAGCGACCCGCATATGGATAACGACAGCGACTGAAACAGAAACAGGGAAAGGAATAGGAATAGGAATAGAAATAGCAGTAGGAATAGGAATAGAATAAGCAATAGCAATAGAAATGGCCGTAGGGATATAGATGAAACTGAAAATGGGGTAGTGCGTTAATGCATTTGTTATATGGATGTATGGCATTTTAAGTGGGGAAATGGATTCACAACAACCCTCGTTGTTGCTGCTGTCAAATTGACATTTTTCATTTTCGCTTAAAAGCCACAAAAACCGCCAGATTGTTTGTCTTAACAGCGGCTGGCATTCCGGTGCTGTCAATCACAGCTGATATGATTCGCTTCCCGTTACCCACTACCCGTTCACCATCTCTCTCCCGTCTCCCCTATATGAGATTTTCTCACCCTGCTCATTTTAACTTCATTTGACGTGGAATTTATACCCAGCCCCTGCAACGACATCCCAAAACCAACAACCAGCAACCAGCAGACACCAGGCGCTAATGTTTCCTGTCCTGTCCTTCACAGGCAACAACGCCAAAAGCAATGCATAGGCGGGACGACAGGGGTAGAGGCTATTCCCGATGAGAAGGGGGCCTGCCTATTGCTTACACTGACATTGGCGTTGCCATTCACACCTTCAACTTTTGCCGAAACGCGTCTCTGATCTGGGCCCCATTTGATGAATGGGCTGTCTCTTTGATGCCGTACAGATACATATCTATATCTATATATATAAAAGAGTTTGTCCTCACTGGCAATGTAGATTGGCGTTGGCAATTGGTGATTGACAATCAACGCAGGGCCCAAACCATAAGAGCTAGATGGTTTTCACAGTAGCTTTGGCCTATGCCGAAAGTGAGCACCAATCCCGTATCTTGGAAAATTCGGTCGGGAAATATGAAAAATTTGCGGAAAACCGTTGTTTGCAACTTTTTTGTATATCACCCGATCAGCTTCAAACTTATTTTCAAAGATCTATATAAAAAATTATTTGTCTGTTTGTCTGACTGTATCAATTTTCCGAAAAATTCACCCCCCTGGGCTGAAAATAGGTGTTCAAGGTTGCATTGGAGAAAGTTGAGTTTTTCTGCGACTTGCTTCGAACTCATTTTGAAAGACTGAAAAAAATGTTTGTAAGCTACTTACCAATTTTCTGGAAAACTCAGCCCCTATGTGGAAAGTGGATAGTAAAAAGGGCTAAACTTGAGTTATTATGTGATTTGCTTCAAACTCATTTCCAAAGGTCTATATGAAATGCCTATTTTCCGGAAAAATCAACCACTGGGTGGAAAGTGGGTGGTCAAGGTTATATGGGTGAAATTTTAGTTTAAGTGCGATTTTCTTCCGACTCATTTATCAACATCCACAGAACACAAAAAAACCAAAGGAAATGTCGGAAAACGGTCGGATAATTGTTGTATGCAACTTAGCTGTTTTTCACCCAATCGGGCTCAAATTCATTTTCAGAAATCCATGTGAAAATTCAACAATGAATGCATACCAATTTTCCGAAAAATTCACCCACCTGTGTGGAAAGTAGGTAGTAGGCAGGGTGAAAGTGGAGTTTTTATACGATTTGCTTCAAATTCATTTTCAAAGATCAATATGAAAATTCATTAAAAACTGCATACTAGTTTTTCGGAAAATTCAAATTCCCGAGTAGAAAGTAGGTGGTTAAAAGGCGATTTGCTTCAAACTCATTTTCAAAGATCAATATGAAAATTCATTAAAAGCTGCATACAAATTTTCCTGAAAATGTACCTTGTTGTGTAGAAAACCGTTGGTTAAGATTGTAGGAGCGAAGTTAAACTTTCGTGCGAATATAATTTTATGCGGGGCGTAGCACCGCACTCTGGAAAATGCTAATACACATATAAAAGAAATTGTCCTCACTGCCAATGGCGATTGGCAATCAACGCAGGGCCCAAACCATAAGGCTGACGACAGAGAGCGGGCTACAAGCGATGCGATAATATTAGGCGACAACGCGCTATAAAACATTGCTTGCAGTTTTATATGTAATCGCTTAAAAGGTGCCAGAGTGAGAGCGAATTGAGATGCGAGTGCAAGCGATAAAGCGAGAGCAAAGCGAGAAAGCAGACTGCAAACTGCTTTATCGCTTGATCTCCTTTGAGCTTAGGTGTTTTTATTATTCTGTTTTCCAAAATGGAAAAAAAGAGTATATTGGGTTTGTGAAATGTCCGTCCGTCTGTATATCTGTCCGTCTTTATGAACGCAGTTTTTTTTCACAGTTTTGAAGCTAGAGTAACCAAATTTGGTATACATGTTGATATATACCATAGTCAGATTTCATTAAATTCATCAAAAACTGCATTCCAATTTTCTTCAAAATTCACCACCCTGAACAGAAAATGGGGGATCGAGGTTATATGGGTGAAAGTTTAGCTTTTAACAAATTTTAAAAGCTACACATAAAAGATATAAGCAATCTGATTTTCTTTAGAAACTTAAGAAATATAATCGGAGATTTAAAAAAAAAAAAATTTCAGTCAATATAAGAATTGTTTGAAGATACTTTTTGCATCAAAAAATTTGTTGTATAAGCCCGAGAAAAAAGAGAAGGACCTCTTCACAAAAAATGGAAAATTTGAATGGGTACTTAAATTTGTGATCATTAAAACGGAATTCAAATGACCTTTTCATTAATGACAGAATGTCCATGACATTATTTTAAAAGGTATGCCAGAGAGCGTCACAATGGAGTCACGGTTTGTGATCACAGACTATAATCATGAAATCACTTAAGTATTATACGATTCACATGTATAACTTACTTACCGAAAGTCCGTATTATAATAAGTATTATATATTTTCTTTTGGAAATTAAAATATACAATTGCGTTATAATTTGATTTGCTACTTTCACTTCACACTGACCATTTTAAAACTTTACAGAATAAATCGAATGAAATTATTTAATAAATTTAATTTACATACCCATTTTGAGTAACTGACCGAAATGGTTAGACTAATGAAAAATACCTGAATTAACCCTCCGGATTTTCATTTGAAGTGAATACCAAGTGAACAAAGTCCTTTGAATATAATTTTGTTTTCAACCCGCTTTTTTCACTTCGACGTTAGCAATTTCACTGACAAAATATATGCCAGATTGACCTTCACCCAAATCTCAACTTTCTTGAAGCATTTCAAAGAGCGAAGATCAAATATTTTATGCAGTACCTATTTATTTCGCCCATTATAGTTTTTTTTTCATTGTGGTCTAACATACTATGTGCACTTTCTGGCAATTTGTTGCAATTTTTTTTCGCTATTCTTCGCAAAAAAAAACAATGGCTAAGGCAACAGCGGCAACTGACTGTGGCAGCCAAACAAATGCTAAGGCAGCAAAGCCATCGCCGGCATTACTTGCCATAATTTTAATTGCGTTTAATGGCGCAGGAATTGAAAGCGAATGTTGCTCGAAAGAAAATAACGCATTAATTAGCTGCAGGAAAACGGCAGAGAGCTGATGACCAAAAAAATAAAGAAGAGAGAATCCTAAAGTAATAAAATAATAACAATATAAGATGCCAACGTCACCGACACGCCTCAGACCTCGGACATTCTCCCACATAACTCTCGTATCCCTCCCTCCACAGTGGCCGCTGCCTACAAAGGCAGTAAATTAGGCGCTCGAGACTAAATACCCGCAAAATTCACGCACTTGACACAAATTGGGGCGGATGGCATTTAAATTGAAAAAAAAAATTATATAAAAAAAATAAGAAAGAAATGTTAATGCCGAAAATATATCCCCCTGGAAAGAAAACTTATTTTTCAAACGAAACTATTATTATTATTATATTATATTATTATTATATTATATACGATGAAATTCTGTCAACATGTATGTGGATAATGTTTAAACTTAGGCATAGTGATTTTGGTTGAGTTATTTTGAAAAACAAAAAAGTTTTCACACAAAAACTTATTTTTCAAACGATCGTTCGTATGGCAGCTATATGTTATAGTGGTCCGATCTGGCCGATTCAGACATATGGTCAATTCCGTAGTGGGGCAACGTGACATTTATACGACAAAATGGAAAAAAAAATATTTAAAAAAATGTGTTTTTTTTTGGTTTGCGAATTTATTAAGTAGCATAATATTAAGTAAAAGAAATTAAACAAACTGCCGTCAAGGATTTGATGATATAACCAAAAATGAGTGTGGCGTAACGGTACAAAAAAACCGAAAGTGGGTTTTGGCTTGGATAACAAAATTGGAAAACTCTGCGAATTGGCCAAAACTTCTTACACAAAACTTTTCTATCACGATTTCAAATAATACATGTGGTTTTACAAGTTATGAAATTTACAAATGCTATATTTTCTTTTAATTACTCTTATTATGTGGCGTAACGTTACAGGGCGTAACGTTTTCTCTTTTTTACTTTCTTTGTGGATTGAAAAGGCGCGGCAATTGTATTTTTGGTGAAATCTTTCAAGTTTTTCCATATATTTCAATTTGGTTGACCCAGTTCAACAGGTTTGGGTCTATTGCAAGGGCAGGGATTGGCATGGCAAAATTTGTAAGGTTGGGGGTGATCGTGGTCAAATTTTTGTTCGTCAGATCAATCAAGCAATTAGGTTACTTTAGTTGTAAATCTGTGGAAGATATAAGTGAACCAGATCTCTCTGGATGTTTATTTAACATCGTATGTACCTCTTAGGAATTAAAACCACGGAAACTCTCTCTTAGTTTTCATTGAGTTCTCTTGCATTCATGTACTTTAACCTAGATGGGAGTATATGTAATGCTCAAGCGCAGGAACCACACGTCCCACAGGAATTTTAGCCCCATGTGGATCCAAATTTAAGCAACTGGTGCCAGGCCAATTAACTAGCTCTTTGCTTAGGGGCTTAGATATTTGATCTTGAAACTTGGTCCGCCTATGGTATATATCAACATGCATAACAAGTTTGGTTGCTCTAGCTTCAAAACTGTGCAAAAAAAAACTGCGTTCACACGTACGGACAGACAGACGGGCGGACATTTCACAAACCCAATATACTCTTTTCATTTTTCAACAAAAATTAAAAAAAGAGTATAATGAAGCACATTCTATTGGAGCGCTCGACAAGAAGATACCCTTTGCTAAGGTCTGAAGTAAATACTTACTTATATAAAAATAATAATGTTATATCTAATTGCGGATGTTGGATGTCTAATGGGAAAGTTAGAAACAAGTTCCGGGCTCGATATAATAGGGTATGACAGACTAGAGCAGGCGGACTAAATATGATGACCCTAGTTCTTATAGTATATGTTATTAGATGGGCATACGGGCATGGCTTGATTGGCTTTATTTTGTCCATCTGCGCGAAGCACATACATATGCAGAATATTATTGTACCCTTTATCCATTTGAAATGAGTACGCGCTACGCGTACACAGTGATAAATCTATATATACATGTATAAAAGTGTTCATGCTGACTGACTGACTGATTTACTATTGTCGCCCAGCCCACACCATAAGAGCTAGAAAGCTGAATTTTTCACAGTAGTTTCGTCGTATGCTAAAAGTGCGTACTCAGCTCGGATTTTTGAAAATTCGGTCGGGAAATGTCGAAAATTCGTGGAAATCCGAAGTATGCAACTTTTTTGTTATCATTCGATCAACTTCAAACTCATTTTAAGAAATCTATACAAAAAACAAGTAAGAACGTTGCAGTCGGGCTCACCCAACTGCGATATACTCTGTTTTCTGTACGTATATAAAATTAAATTCTTTTAAAGACTACTTATATGTATATATGCTACAAGCTATAAAAAATTTTTTCTACTAATTGCAAAACGCTGCAAACGCCCAAAGCAGAGCAAGACGCGTACATGTCAAAATGATCGCTCGTTTACTGGGGCGGGGGTGGGCGTGGCAAAATTTTTTTTCTCCAATCTATCGAAGAGTTCAAATGGAGTCATACTGCAAAATTTGGGGTTTCTAGCTATAAGGGTGTAGGAGATACAGGTTAAGCTCATTTGCGGGGGCGGTAGTGGGCGTGGCATATTTTTTTTTGGCAGGTCGGTCAAGGATGTGGTCAGAATGTCAAATGTCAAATTTGGTTACTCTAGCTGTAAAACTGTGGAAGATATAGGTTTTTGCGGTTTGTGGGGGAAGGGGTGGGGGTGGGGGGGAGATCTTGACACTTTGTCTTACTATGGTATATACCAACATGTATGCCAAGTTTGGATGCTCTAGCTTCAAAACTGTGGAAAAAACCTGCGTTCATACAGACGGACAGACAGACGGACGGACGGACGGACGGACATTTCACAAACCCAATATACTCTTTTTTTCCATTTTGGAAAACAGAGTATAATTAATAATAACTGCACACCACCTTTTCGGAAAATCTGGCGGAAAGTGGGTGGAAAACAGGCTTTTTATACTCTTTTTTTAATTTAAAAAAAAAAAGAAAAGAAAAAAGAGTATATTGGGTTTGTGAAATGTCCGTCTGTCCGTCCGCCTGTCCGCAGTTTTTTTTCACAGTTTTGAAGGTAGAGCAACCAAACTTGGTGTACATGTTGGTATATACCATAGGCAGACAAATCTCCCTTTAAATTGATGGCAAAACTTAAAAGATTTGAACAAAAATACAATTGCCACGCCCACTTCTGACTCCGCAAAGAGGCGAAAAAAAGAGTATAGTCGGGTGCATCCGACTGCAACGTTCTTACTTGGTACTTTTATTTTGTGCGTGCGACAGAGAAAGGAATATCAAGCGGTGTACTTTGCATGCCTTGCAATATTGCTTTCTCGCTCTGCCACAAAAATTGTTTCGTATTTTTTTATATGTGTGTGTACGCATACACTTGCAAATTGAGCGTGCGCTCTCTCTGATTTTTCTATGCACTCCGAATTCGTTCGCATACATACATATGTTTTCACACAAACAGCAAAAGTGTCGTTTGCTGATTTTCAGTTTGCACCAAACTAATTTTGTTTTCAAGATGAACGTAAAAACACATAAATAAAATAAGTTTTTATTTAATAAAAAAAAATATATATATTAAAATCGCGTAAAGTTGGCGGGAAATTGTTGTAAAATCACTCTTTTTATATGTATGTGTGTGTTTACGTGTGTATGTATGTTGTATGTTTCTATTCAAAGAAAAACACCTCTATGCGAGGTTGAAGTCTAGCGAAAAAAACTCCCACAGCCCAAATTTTAAAGACATAGCTTTGATTTGTGGTACACATCTATATTTGATCAATGTTCAGGTTGAACACTTTGAAATATAACATATATAATGCAGATAGTTCAACAAAATAGTTGTGTTTCATTACAAATGTTGGTTATATTTTGAAATTTATTTTTGGTGGTTTTTTAGGCAAGTCTCTTGTACAACAGCTTTGAAACCAACCCAAAGACGCTTTTGTAACATCTGTAATATTTAATTAGGCTATAAATTGGTTGCAGTTCAATTGGAATGGCTTTAAAGATTCTTCCGTAAGTTTAATCAATAAAAAAAACACTTCCAAGTGAGGTTAAAGTCTAGGGACGATGCATATTCAAGCCACAAAACTTCTGATATCTAATTTTGTGACGAAGTATTTTCTGATTAATATAAGAAATATTTTAATTAATAAAAGTATTTTTGCATTCGGCACGTTGCGCATAAAGATTCAGCTTCTTTTTATTGTACCTAACTTACTTGTGCATTGCCGAATGCAAAATTTCTTTCTTCAAAATACCTTTCCAATAATATGTAGAAAATGTCTGTAGCTTCTTTGGTTGGAAACTGTGGGCGTGTCAACTCTAGCGGTTTTTAGCGTTGTCCCGCTTAACTAGCAGTTTTTTCAGAAAAGTGGTAGAACAAACGTTTCTTGGGTTATAATGGGGAACAAGTCCACAAAAATCTAGATAGCTACTTCAACGCGTTGATTCAAACAAACAAACTGACAACATTAGCTCAAATTTTTTAAATATTTCCATTCTCACCTGCTGGCCTATATCTCATAAAACAGGTGAGTCACCTAAAGTTTTAGTATGGGCTTTTCTTTGTTAAAGTAATACCTTTCGATCGGCATATAGCTCGATCTGATAGGAAACTCACAGCAAATCTTTCATTCACACACTTGCACACTTCGTGCTGCTTAGTCCCTAGCGTAGACTGCCTACCACAGTGACTTGTGAAGAAAAATTTCGGATTTCTTGTTTTTGCGTTCACATATCGGAGTTTCGTGGCGAGAATAAGCTCTCTTGGCTTTACACTCTTAGCACAGCTTTGGTTTGCTGCAAACGTAAGAGAATGCATACGGCAGTTAACTCTTTTGCTTTAGCTAGCCTGCTCTTAGTGGCTTCAACGAAATGCATGCAAAGCAGAGCACATTTCTCTCTCGCACGCACAAAAGCAAACCAAAGTTGTACTAAGCAAATGCTACAAAAAATGCGTTCCCAAAAACAATAGCGTGATCGCGGCAGCGTACATGCATATTTTCAGAAAAAGAAAGCGAGTGTATGTCCCCCAATAAGTATGCAGAATATTAAATGAAAATGAGAGAAAAACGGGTGCGAAAAACTTACTGAATGGTGGGACGGGAAACGATCTTAAAAAAGAGGGCGGGCGGGATTACTACATGTTCCCAAAATAAGCAACGAGAAAGGATTTTACAAAGAGCGGGTGGGCGGGATTTCAGCATGTCCCCAAAATAAGCACACGCGACGGGCGGGACGGGATCGAATTTTTTTCCCCGTTTCCATTTCTATTTGTAACTCAGATTTCAAGGTCTGTCTAAAGAATCGTTGCACGTGTGAGTCAGAGTAAGGAAAATCTGTAGGGAAATATTGATAAAGTTCAAAAAATTTGGAATGGCGGGCAAAGCCGCTGGTATATGCTAGCATGTTATAAAAGACGAGAGAAGCGCACAAAAAGTGAAGGAAAAGCACGCAAGAAAATAATTCGTAATGATACTGAACTGAAGCTGCGAATGGAGATGGAAATGGAATTGAGAAGGGGAACGGGTACAGGAAGGAGAATATGACTGAACTGAGCTTGGCTGTTGCTGAGTGGCTGTGGTTGAGTGGCAGGACAAAATGGCGACCGCCAAAGGCGGAAGTGAGCGCAAATGACAAAACGCTGTTAGCCCAAAAATATGTTGGCCATGCAACGGCAGACGGCAAGAAGGAGAAGCAGCAGCAGCAGCTATTGCAAACGAGTCAAAATGAAATATTCTTAAATGAATTTAAACTGCGTCTGGTAAAATTGTTTAACTGCATAAATAGAAAATAGGTAAAGATAACAACCCAATGAGTTTATATATATATATTCGCGTAACCGTGAAAACTAAACAAAATAAACTTCAACTATGATTCTTAAATGGTCTTCTTCGTCTCAAGGAATATTGAATAAATGAAAAAAATTCGTGATCAGCATCAACAGTCATGTCCGTCTGTCCGTCTTGATGAAACTTGGCACAGATGCTTATTCTTTCTGCAAGCAGTACATATGTCAGAATCGGCCAGATCGGACAACTATAACATATAGCTGACATAGGAACAATCGGTTGAAAAATAAGTTTTTTATGCAAAACTTTTTTTGTTTTTCAAATTAACTCGACCCAACCCATTATATCTTAATTAAAGCACGTTCTACACATGTTGATCGAATTTTATCAAAATCGGCTCGCTATATCTTATAGCTGGCATAGGAACGATCGGTTGAAAAACAAGTTTTTCAATGCAAATATTTTCTGCAATGGTATATATAGTATCTTGTTTTTAGACGTGTGGTTTTCATGAAGAAATAAAACGCATCTAATTTAATGTTATGTCCAAGAAATTAGCTTTATTGTAAAGATAAAGGCTTGCCACTGTGTTTTAAAAATTATTTGTTGCAAGTGGCAGGAGCGGCTGCCTCGAATAAATTCCAGGCAAGAGGCCTAATTTTCGACCACTTTTTGCAGCAATTGGGGCCGTATATCAGCAATAACGCCCCGAATGTTATCTTCCAAGGCACCAATCGTCTCGGGGCTTTTCTTCGTAGACAAGCGAATACACATAGCCCCATAAAAAATAGTCTAGGGGCCACGTCACAGGCCCACGACGCCAGATAATGCGATCACCAAAAGTTTCATTCAATAAATTGATTGTTTCGTTGGTTGTATGGCAAGTAGCGCCGTCTTGTTGGAACCAAAGGTCGTCCACATCAGCATCCTCCAATCCAGGCTCGAAAAAGTCATTGATCATGGCTCTATAGCTTATTAACGTACCCATTCAACCAAAAGGGAGCTTCATCGCTGAACAAAATTTTCGTGTGAAAATCGGGATCGGTGGCCATCTCGAACCATTATTTTGGTAATAAATTTGCAAGATTTGCAAACGTTGTTCAGGAGTAAGTCTATTCATTATGAAATGGCAAACCAAACTGAACATAAATCAAGTGACAGCTGTCAAAAAGACCAAATCCGAAAAAAGTTTTACCAGATTGAAAACCACACTTCAAAAAAAAAGAACACCCTCTACATATAATATAATACAGGTGCACACCTGTCATAGCCGAAATTAATTGCAATTCACTTCCTCTTTCACTTGCAGATGGCATGCGCTTAAAAACGCATGGAAAACGCCCGGGTTATGTGACAGCAGCAGCAGCAGCAGGAAGGAACACAAAAAATGCAGTCACGCTGATAGACACAAGCACACGAAACAGAGAAATAAAGTAAGACAGAGAGGTAGAGAAAGAGAGAGATTAAAGAAAAGTGTGTCGACGCTTGGGAAACGGCAAATCGAAATCGAAAATGTGCAACGGCAGCAATCCCAACACTGCGACAACTGCAACGCTCACAAGCTTAGCGAAATGCACGAAGTCAACGAACGGCCCCAGCAGCAACATTGGCAGCATCAACGCTAACAATTGTCAACAGAGCCTCAGGCGAGTGGCGGGACAAGAGGTTGAACAAGAACGCGTCAACAAAGAGCCACAAAAGCAACGAGCACAACGTCAAAACATGCAGGAAGAGCAGCAGAAGCAGCAGCTGAAGCTAACGCTAAAGCAACAGCAGCAACAGCAGCAGCATAATCAGCGGCAACATCAACAACGTCAGGAACAAGAACATCAAATAAAGCAAATGGCAACTTGGACAAATGGAGAGGCAGTCGCCCATGCGGCAGCCAAAGAACATGAACACAAACACGAATTTGGGCGCGACCAAGAACAACGTCGTCGAAATTGCAATAATGTTGCCAGAGTGCAGCCTCAGCAACAGCAGCAGCAGCAGCAGAAGCCTCAGTTCAAGCGACATGAATGGAGCTGTCTCTCGATTGTCCTGTGGTTGACACTGGCAACGACAGCGACAGCAGCAGCAACAGCAACAACAACAGCAGCAACAACAGAAACACCTTCCAACGCAGCAGCAGTAGCTGCAACACCAGCAACAGTAGCAGCACCAACAACACCAATAGTGTCCACAATTGCCCAGCGCTCCGCCCGCTCACTGACCAGCGCAAGCAGTGGCAAGGGCAACGCACGGGAATTGCACTACGAGCTAAGCAGTGGTAGCAGCAGCGCCGCTGGCAGCGTTGCTGCTGGTGGTATTGGCGGAGCAGCGGGCATTGAGTGCCCCAGCTTTGATGATAGTTCGGCATGTCCTTGCTACAAGTTCGAGGATGGTAAGTGCAAATGGGCGACCAAGCAACCAATCGAACTAATTAAACGCATCAAAGCCGAGCAGAGCTGAGTTTATTGCACCCAAAACGTGTGAACAAACACAATAACAAATCACGGGCAGCCCCTACAGAGGTTCCTAAGCAGTCCCAATCTGTCCTTCTGTCTCTGTGTATCTGTGTGAGTGTGTTTATGTGTGTATTTGTTTTTGTGTGCATATCACCATTTAAACGCCAACACATGCTTAGTATGCCAAAAGTGTTTACTTTGGCACCAGAGAGCGTCCACAGAGCGGATCAACCAAGAGCAGGGAAAAGCAGAATTTAAAGCTGAACACTAGCACCACAGTGGGCAGCAAAAGCATTTGAATATGGTTATATTAACGAGTTCTCATAACTATAAAATACTAACAAATATCAGCGGCTTCGTTCGCCATTCCAAATCTGTGCATTTTTTCACCATTTCCCACGATTTTTTAGACAGACCTTGAAATCTGAGTTTCAAGTAGAAATAAAACGGGAAGAAAATTCGATCCCGTCCCGTCCGTCGTGGGTGCCTATTTCGGGAACACACAGAAATCCAGCCCGCCCGCTCTTTTTAAAATTCTTTCCCGTCCAGTTTTTCTCTAATTTTCAACGCAGAGGGGCGCATGAAAGAAATTTCCAATATAATTTTCCCAAAAAAGGATTGCATTCAACAGTTAACCGACCATTTCCCGACATTTCGAGCGTATTTTTAAATCGCACGAACTCTAAACTTTGGCCCATACAATCATGACCACCCATTTTCCACCCAAAAGGCTGAATGTTTCAGAAAATTGGTATGCAGTTTGTAATGAATTTTCATATAGATATTTGAAAACGAATTTGATGAAATTCGCACAATAGCTCAAGGAACTTAGGACAGCATTTTTTATAATCATAGCCATATGAAATGACTCATTTTTGGATCAGCGGCTGTTTCTGAGGGTGCACAAGCTAATTGAAATGCGGCGCACACAACATGCTGTTGTTTCATATAATATACAAGTGATTGCACAACTTCCTTACTTTCGATCCTCAGGCCTTTTCCTGGAGTGTCCTGGAACGACAGCACTGTCACTACGCTCGACGCTGGAACGCATTTCAGCACCGATACACTCGCTCTCAATTTACGATTTTGATCGGTCGGTAACATCGCTCTCGCAGGATGTCATACAGTCGGGCGTGCACATACGCCACTTACAGTTCTCGCACTCACATCTGGAGGCACTCAAGGAGAACAGTTTGCGTAACGTGCGCGGCAGCCTTGAGTCCCTCAGCATTGTCAATGGCAAATTAACGCAGGTAAGCTTCTAACAAATCATACATACGCTCATACATATGTATGTACAATGTACAAGCCACTTTGGGGTCTGCTGGGGCAGGCAGGAAAAAGAAGAAGACAGAAGGCTTTAGTCGAGTGTGCCCGACTACGAGACTCCCTGCTCCAAACTTGCACTTTAAGCAGTTCAGCGGCAACGCAGTTCAGCGCACTAACTGTTGTTTCTGCCTGCTGAGTCAGGGGGAAATATATTCTTCAAGTAAGGAATTTGTTATCCGATCGTAATGAAATTTACGCAACTGAATAACATTGATTAAATAAATATGTATACCAAAAATAAGAGTAAAATCTTTGGAAGTTTTTTTTTAATCGCGTGAGTGTGGGGAGGTTTATCCATAATTTGAAATAAACTTTATCTGCGTATGGTATACAGAAACCTGCAAGCCAAGTTTGGTGTCTCTATCTCTTATAGTCTCTGAGATCGACGCGATAATACGGACGGACGGACGGACAAACAGACGGACATGGCTAAATCGACTCGGCTGTTGATGATGATCAAGAATATATTAAGTTTATATATTCGGAAATGCCTCCTTTTGCATGTTACATACATTTACAGTACTTTATAACTCCCTTTTCCCCATTTTTATTGCGAACATGGACTAAAAATAAAATTGGGACAATGGCAACGCGAAAGACACCAAAATAATTGCATGCAAATTTATTGTGCTGTACTACAATTTGCTGCTGTTGCTTTTGCTGCTTCTGCTGCCTGTCGCTTCTGCAATGTGCTTAGTGTCATGTCAGCGCAAGCCACGCCCATAGACTACACGCCCCAGGACACGCCCTAACTAACGGTGTTGCAACCATTTGTTGCCTGCCTAAGTTTACATAATTGACAAATGGCACCAACAACAGACAGGTTGGCCAACTGACTAAGAGATGCGAATTGTCAACTAAATATTAGCTATTTAAACCGTGTTTGTATACTAATAAATATTACCAAATTTATTAAATTTGCTTAACCTTAATACTTGCAAAGCTTAACAAATGAATTGAAACGCAGAGAACGGCTTGAACTGCTTAGAATACATAAAATCACATGCAGATTTCACATCTTATCTAGAGCTTTTCGATTGCTTTGAATTTCCATTAGCTCAAAAAAACAGTCTGTGTTAAGTACTTATTATTTAGTTATCACTGTGGACGGCAGTCCAAGCTATGGACGAAGCAGCACGAAGTGTGCAAACAAGGACTATAGTCGGCACACGGCAAAAGTTACTTAGGTACAATAAAAAGAAGCTGAATCATTTTGCAACGTGAGGAATGCAAAATTAATTTTATTATATAAAATAGTTCTTAAATTAATCAGAAAATACTTCGTCACAAAATTAGATATCAGATGTTTTATGGCTTGAATATGCATCGTCCCTAGACTTTAACCTCACTTGGAAGTGTTTTTTTTATTGATTAAACTTACGGAAGAATCTTTAAAGCCATTCCAATTGAACTGCAACCAATTTATAGCCTAATTAAATATTACAGATGTTACAAAAGCGTCTTTGGGTTGGTTTCAAAGCTGTTGTACAAGAGACTTGCCTAAAAAACCACCAAAAATAAATTTCAAAATATAACCAACATTTGTAATGAAACACAACTATTTTGTTGAACTATCTGCATTATATATGTTATATTTCAAAGTGTTCAACCTGAACATTGATCAAATATAGATGTGTACCACAAATCAAAGCTATGTCTTTAAAATTTGGGCTGTGGGAGTTTTTTTCGATTTGCTGCGGTGTGGGGGGGTGCATCCGAAATTTGAAACAAACTTGATCTGCGCATGGTATAGAGAATTCCGTGACACTTCTGCACTTAACATATTTTATAACCATTAAATTGATTTTCAAAAGCTCTTTAAAATATGCAATGAAACCTAACCTATTTTAAACATAGTTGCCACTGCACAAAGAGGAATTTGACCAGTTTCTTTGGCCAAAACTCATTTTTTAAAAGTTTTAAATCGAACGATTTTGTATTTTGAATATCTTAACATTACGTCAATCTGTTATGCTGCATACCAGAAATTTTAACATTATCAGCAACTGCTAAGATAACAGCTGTTAAACACAGCTGTTTCAAATGAAACAAGAATATTGCAGTCGGATGCACCCGACTGCGATATACTCTTTTTTTCGCCTCTTTGCAGAGTCAGAAGTGGGCGTGGCAATTGTATTTTTGGTAAAATCTTTCAAGTTTTGCCATCAATTTAAATTTGGTTGGGCCCGATCAACTGGTTTGGGAGAAACAAACTTTGCTCGATTGCAAAGGCACTTTTAAAATAAATAAATATATAAATTTTTCTATGTATCGGTATAATTATTTTGAAGAAACTCAATGCATTGTGTGAGATATTGTGTAAGTTAGCAACATGTCTAATGGCAAAATTTTTTATTCAATTTTCAACTTTGCTCAAACCAGTTAGTTTTGTTACCTACTTTTACCAACTTCTCTTGAAAATCCATTTTTAGAAAACAAAATAAATGACATCAAATTTGATTAATGGGCTTGACAGCTATATGATATAGTCGGCCGATTTTTATCAAACTTGGTCAACATATGTGAAACATTAAAATATTAAGTAATGGTGAGTTTAGTTGAGCAATTTAAATAAATTCAAAAGTTTTTAATAGAACAACGCTTTTTTTCAAGTTTCAACTGGTTTTTCTTATGTCAGCGATAAGATTTTATTAACCGATATTTATAAAATTTGGTGAGAATGACAAAAACACACTTAAACTCATAATAAGTGAGTTTGGTTGTGATAGATTAATAAATAAAAAAGTTGTTCATACAAAAACCAATTTTTGTAGGCGGTAAAAGGTGGTGCCACACCCATTTTCGCAAAAATACTTGCTAATGATATTTAAAACGCCATTCAATATACTACACCCAAATAATACGCTTAATCTTTGAGTTATTAATTTTGGTCAAATTCCCCATAGTGCACTGGAAGCTTGCTGTCATTTCATGATAAATTCATTGCCTACTTTGGGGCTGTGATCAAAAATGTATGGTGCAAACCTTTGCTTAGATTTCCCTAATTTTAAATTTTAATATAGAGTCTAAGGTGTAGTTACCAGTATTCTAAGCACTACTCAAACCTCTTAAATGTAATATTGCATATTTTCTCTAAATATGTAAATATATAAAAATAAATAAATTTAAATATTCTGATGTGTCACTTAGTTTTAGACTCTTAATTCTATGGAGATTATGACTGATAAAAGCAACATTCGCAAGATTTCTTTTATTTTAAACAATGTATTTAAAACTTAATTGATTTGAAATTCGGCTAGAATTCATTTGGGTGCGATTTCTAATGTTCCTGTCTTTTCCTAAATGTACACAGGCACATGAACAAATAAGAAAGTAGCAACGCTTCACGCTGCACTCTGCACGAGATCTAAGACCTTGAGCATGATATAACCAAATTCAGTAAATCCATGTAGATATGCAAACACAGCAATATGATAAAAGGGGCCGTAGAGTTCGATAAGAATTCGGGTTCGGTGCCGTAATACGCAAGCTATGGTCAATTATTTGTCATACAGACAGACGGACAGACAGACGGACATGGCTAGTTCGTCTTGGCTGTTGATCCTGATCAAGAATATATATAGTTTATATAGTCGGAAATGCCTCCTTCTGTCTGTTACACACATTTGCAGTACTTAATAACTTTGTTTTCCCATTTTTAATGGGAACAGGAAGTAAAAACTCTGCCATAGAAAAAAAATAAAAATTATTTTTGTGTTTAGGGACCTCTAATGTATGATAATTTTCAATATAGGCTATACTGCACGCGAAAAGTGTCAGATTGTTACACAGTGTTATCAGGCAAATAGAACAAGTCTGTTGCTACATTATTGCTAAATTATGTACATATGTATATATGTTTATGAAGGCACAATACCCATAATCTAGACCGATTGTTTCAATTCTAGTTGCATATTATTCGTAAAGTGGTGTGAATTGCGATGCTGGTGGTGATTGTGGTGGTGGTGTTGCAGCTAAAGCTAATTAGCAACGCCAACATACGGCGCCAATAATGTTTAACAAAGTTGGGCAACCGAAAAAATGCAAATGGCTTTCTAAGCCATTAAATTTGGAAAACAGCCGCCACAACAGCAACAACACCAACAGCAGCAACCACCGTAAACGTAAACCCGTCAAGCGGTGCTTCGGCAACCATAAAAAGTAATTTGCCGCCGCAAAATAACAAACGATCCAAAGCCAAAAACAATTGCGTTCAATAAAATAATTTTGCAGAGCTCCCGCGATGTGGTGAAAGCGGAAGCAGAGGCGACGAAGGAAGCTTGGCACCCATGGATATACCAATAGGTGTTCAAAACGTGCAAATTGCTACAATGAAAGAGTAAATCATGCAACAAATACTTATGCTTGTTAAATTTATATACCAACATGCATACCAAGTTTGGTTGCTCTAGCTTTAAAACTGTGGAAAAAACTGCGTTCATACAGACGGACGGACGTACAGACGGACATTTCACAAATCCAATACAGTCCTATTTCTTTGATTTTAAAAAAATTAAAAAAAAGAGTATAAAACAGGGCCGGCCAGCCCTTAGCATGCGTGCAGCGAGCTTTCACACAAATAGTTTGACTTGAAAAGAGCAGAGAGAATAGAGTTATTTCTTTAAGCAGGGTATCCATCACCGCGGATAGTCAAAATTCCTGACAAACTTCAAATAAAACAAGAAAAGAATATAATCCTCGGCGTGCCGAAGATATATAACCTTGCAGAAAAGATTTGCATGAGAAAGCTTATTTTTCAACCGAACAGAAAAATCGATAGTGAACATAATTTAAAACTATCGATACAATTGATGTTGACATCGATATTTTGCCACCTAGAATCACCAAATTTTGCAGGTTGAATTCGGTTGCCAAAAAAATAGATTGGATGAAAACATTTTTGCCACGCTCACGCCCTCCCTTGCAATCAAGCAATGTTTGTTTCTCCCAAAACCAAATTTAAATTGATGGCAAAACTTGAAAGATTTGATCGAAAATACAATTGCCGCGCTCATTTCTGACTCCGCACAGGGGCGAAAAAAAGAGTATATCGCAGTGGGGTGCATCCGACTGCAACGTTCTTACTTGTTTTTAAGTGTTGAGCCCAAATCAAAACGCGGAAGAACTACTTGACTGTTGTAAAAGTTTTTCAAGTATTGCAAGAGTTTTTTAATTAATTAATAAAATTGATTACAAAAACAGAAACACATAAGAAGGATATGCGAAATGCTTTAAGCTGGTTTCTTAACCGGTAGTTGTAGCATTAGCTGGACGGGGTCGCTGGGTCGTTGCAGTCCTGACCGTTGTCGGTGCTATCGTAAGAATTGGAGCTGTAATTCTTGTCACCTCGGGCCTACCAGTTAGTGGAACCGGTAGACATGCTTGCGCCTTATCAGCCAGTTGCATCTGGCCACAACGGCGTCTATTTGTGGGCAGCCAATCTGCAAATCAGGGTGTTACTCGAAAGACATAAGACACGGACTGGATTCACTTACTATTACGGGGTCTCATATGACAGTTGTTGTTAAGCAACTGGCAGCGATTCGCCACTACCTTGCACGCCTTAAGATTCCGTGTACGCACACAAATCTGCTGACTCTGAGGCGTACGTCGACACTTCACCGGGCGTCGGGGGCAATCTTCGTGGCACCAGAAAGCGTGGCTTGCTCCCACGCCGCGCACTCTGCGGCAATCCCGCTCCTGCGTGTGGAACCAAGTCACCTTTGAACTTGTGCTGAGATCCCTTCTATTGAGTTCCAGCAGCTCACAAATGTTATTGAAACGGCGGCACATGCCATTGCTGTTGCGGCCACAGACTCGCGGGCTTCGTGCAGGACACACGGGGGGCAGGCAGCAAAGGGGCCAAAGTGGTGGAAAGGAAGTGACCACTTCCGGTGTAGGTGTTGTGGCCACAGTTGTGGGCGTGGCATTGGTTGGCGACTGCAACAGGATCAGCGCACAGAGGACGACATTGACTGCAAATGGCAATGGTATCAAGGATGAAGTCCTGGAATTATATTAACAGCCCACCTACCAGTTAATAATGTCAACTGCATGTTATTATATTGATCATTACTAAAGGTGATCTTATCGTTAAATACCCTGACTTTTGCGACATTTTCAACAAAGAGCGGCGAAAGAATGCAAGCGACAGCAGTTTCTGCGCCACTTGTCACATTCAACGCTGCCACGCGCGGCTTTTGTTTTATGTGGCTATCGATGGCAGCTGAACAACAAATATGTATGATCGCAATTTTTATACTCTTTTTTTAATTTTTTGAAAAAAAAAAAACAACAAAAAACAAAGAGTATATTGCGTTTGTGAAATGTCCGTCTTTCCGTCCGTCAATCTGTACACTGATAGAAATAAATAATGCATGTTAATATTCCATATTGCTTTTGTCATATATTTGCTATAATTTTCGCACCAAGAGGTGTTTTTTAAACTCTTCTTTAAGTGGAATTGTGAAATGTCCATCTGTCCGTCTTTCCGTCCGTCTGTCTGTATGAACGCATGTTTTTTCCACAATTTTGAAGCTAGAGCAACCAAACTTGGTATACATGTTGGTATATACCATAGGCAGACAATGTGTCAAGATCTCTCCCCGAAAAATTGGCCACGCCCCACCCCCGCCCCCACAAATGAGCAAAGTCTGTATCTCCCACACCCCTTTAGCTAGAGTCACCAAATTTTGCAGCTAGAATTCTGTTGCCCTATTAAATGGATTAGATGAAAATAATTTTGACACGCCCAACCCTGTAGAACGGGCCCAACCATCAGATGGTAAAACTTGAAAGATTTGAACAAAATTACAATTGCCACGCCCACTTGTGACTCCGCAAAGAGGCTAAAAAAGAGTATATCGCAGTTGGGTGCATCCCACTGCAACGTTCCTACCGGTTTTTGTTTGTTTTTAAAAAACTTTAAAATAACCGCTGGCACTTAACAGCAGCCAAATATTTTTGACAGAACCATTTTGAATAATTAACGTAAATCTTAAATGAAATTGAATAATGCGATTCCAGCACAGCTCCAGCTTTAGTGTACAAAAAAATGTGGTTCAAACAATACCAACAACAGTTTTAAGTGTTGGTTCCACAATGCAAACAGAAAGCTCTCGATATTGTCTTAACAAAAACCGTCAATTGTTTTAAATATAACAAAATTCGATAATATTCTACATTCTTATTTAACTAAAGCACAAAAGTTTCAAAACATATGTCATATAAATGAATGAAGGTGAATTTAAGGTAGACACTAAAGTTTCCGCATTGTACCTATCCAATCGCTGGCCTTATAAATAGCTAATTCGATCGGTTAGCCATTAATTAGCTCCTGATAACCGCAACAGCTCAGAGCCAGTTTTGAAATCCTTTAAGCAATCATGTTCAAGCTTACCACTTGCTGCCTGATTCTCGTCGTCCTGGTGGTTGCCAGTGAAGCAACCAAGGTGAGGCAACCAAAGTGTGCGAGTCAATGCACTATCAGGGATTTGAATGTTGGAACGGTTTGCATAAGAGATGCCCGAACTGACATCTGCACCAAGTTGCGTCCTTGCCGACTACGCGAACGGAACTGCGCGCTGCAAGCACTCGGTCTGCCCCCACTTCGGCAGACTAAACTGTCGCGCTGCTCCAGGATCAAGGGGCACAGCAGCAGTGCACGCTGCGCTTCTAGACAAACAGCAATAATATGCTACGATCGGTCCTGCATTGGTCAGAGACCCAACAGCTGCTGGCGTGGCAAGGATGGTAGGACCCGTTGGTTGAGCCAGTGCGATGCCCGTCAGAGGAACTGCATCAATAGGAACAGGCCGGCGTTGCTACTGAGGCGCGTTAGTGACTGGAACTGCTTGGAATCAAAGATTAAAAGACCCATTATCAAGGTGTAAGACTCTACGAAAAGGGACAAGTTGACGATAATCCACATACATACATAGGATATACAAACATATACGTACATACAACAATTTTTCTTTCTTATTATTTTTATTGTACTTACATAAAAATATTTTCTTGTGTTTTTTTCTTTTGTTGTTGCTTATGCTTTGCTTGAATTCAAAGCGCTCGTAAATATTTCATAATGTTACGGCAATAAAAATAAATATAATTTTATGGCAGCCATTTCTTTGTTCTGCTTTTGTTCCTGTCACTTCTGCATTCCTGCAAACCTCTTCATTGCCGAAACCCGGCTTCTCTTGGCTAGCAGGGTGACTTGGTCATAAATTTGCTGGGCGAGTTCAAGGCGCCAAGTAAAAGCGGCTTCCGTGCGACCAAACGGCGTCGCAAATGTACAATAAATTAAAATCGACTGCCATAAATTTCCATGTCAGTACATTAATTAAAAGGCCTTAATTCGCTTGGCCATGTGACACGTCCTCCTCCCCCTCATCCAAGCCTCAGACTCTACCAATGTCCGGTGTCCATGGCTTGTATGCCTCAGCCTCTGTCCCACACATGGCAGCGCAGTTCCTGCGTAAATTTTGTAATGCAATGCAATTAAAAAGCTAAACAATTCGAAAAATAAACACGTCAATTTGTTTACTTAAAACATGTAACATTTTTGATCATCCTTGCTGAAATGTATTAACGCACCAAGGAACACATTTCCGATTCCATAATGTCAACTTTGATTTGAATAAGACAACAAGCTATCCGGCCAACCAGAGGTTTCCCAAAAGTGCACCGTTAGGACTCCCTGTGAGGAGTTTAACCGTCCTTGGGACGCTCCTAAAAGAGCCCAAAAGAAGAGGTATCCGACGGAGAAAAAGGCACGTTCAAAATATATGAAAACAGCAACCCTACGAGAGTCCGAAAATGAGCTATTTCGGTGTCCCAGAACGCTCACTTAGATAATCCGCAAAGACTCTGTGCGGACTCCTGTATTAGCCTATGGTTTTTCTTAAAAGGACTTCTTTAATAATCCGAAGATAACCCATACGGTGTGTTTTGGGGTTGCTTTTATAGCCTAAAAAAAATTATTTATTTTATCAGTATACCCCGCGCGTTAAGAACTTTCTGTTTTCGGGTGCCACCTTGGCAAACCTCTCTATGAGCCCCACCAAGTAACAAATAGTTATTAACATTTGTTATAACAAGTGTGCCCGACTACGAGACACCCTGCTCCCAACTTTCATATTATGCTTGCAGCGGCAACACAAGCAAGCAGCGCACATAACTTGTCCAGTGCATGTCAAACTGTTGTTTCTGCCTGCTAAAACGGTTGTAATAGATTCTTCCATAACTTTGGTGCTATTTATCCGATCGTAACATTGATACATTATGTATGTGTACAAAAAGCTTAATCTGTGGTGCAACCGAAATTTGAAATCAACTTGATCTGCGTATGGTATACAGGAACCTGCATGCCAAGTTTGGTGTCTCTAGCTCTTATAGTCTCTGAGATCGACGCGTTCATACAGATGGACAGACAGACGTACATGGCTAGTTCGTCTCGTCTGTTGGTGCTGATCAAAAATATATATGTATATACTTAGTTTATTTAGTCGGAAATGCCTCCTTCTGTCTGTTACACACATTTGCAGTACTTTACACATTTCACATTTTTATTGGGAACAGGAAGTAACAAGTATGAACGTTGCAGTCTTTCAAGTTTGCCATCAATTTAAATTTGGTTGGTCCCGTTCTACAGGTTTGGCAGAAACAAAGTTTTGCTCGATTGCAAGGACGGGGGTCATTAGTTTTATTTTTTCAAAATAATTACAAAAAAAGTATAATAGTAAAGAGAGCTTTAACAGTGCTTTTAACGTTAACAGAGTAATTTTGGATGTTGATTTTGGCGCTGCCGGTGAAAATTGTTAACAACAAATCGGTCAAACTATTTATACAAAAAACCGCGCCACCAGAAATCGCAATTTTTAATTTTTCCGCATGTTTCGAGACCAAATCCATAATTCTTGGATCGGTTTTGCGTGTAGGACCGCAAGTAAAGAATTAGTGTAATTTAGGTAAATGCTGATAGATTAAAATTTGCATATTTATTAACGTATGCATATTTATAAATTGATAATGAATTTTAAATTCGCTTTGCTTTCTGTTCGGTTGCTGTCTAAATAAGTTTGGTTGACGAACAGCCGATTTACTAACAGAACAACAACAACACAATATCAGCGATATGTCAGCACATGAAACGTATATCAATTTCAAATATTCCGCCTTTCTGTTAATAACAGCAACTTAGCAGAATATATTAAATTAGTACGGAATAAGGGTTTCTCGCGCGTAATTTTACGCGTCAAGTGGACACCGCGCTTAACATGACAAAATTTGAAAATAACCGACAACTGACGTCTACTGTGACGTTGATACGCAACAGAGTGTTAACATTTCAGGGCCATCTGCACTATCTATTCATTGTAAAATGTACAAAGCTGAGAAAAAAGCATGTTGCCTAGCCATTTAATCGAAGACCTTGGCAACTCTGCCTTCAGTAAAAAATATATCGACACAAAGTGTGCATTGCTTTTGTGAAAATATCCGTGCGTCAAGTTGAAAACCATTAAATTCATTTGGTAGCAAATCTCGTCGAGTCACAATCAAAAACGTTAGTTGTCCGTCAGCTAAAATATAAAATTATAATAAAATAATTCTTTTTTTAAGAGAGAAAAAACCGATTGATTTGGTAATGCCGAAATTACCGATGAATAAGTCAAAAAACCATGGCGAGCCGCCTAAGAAGAGGGAGCGAGTGGAGAAGCGAGACAAGCGAGAGAAATCTTCCAAGTCATTGGCATCAACCGTGCAAAAGAAGAAGACCAAGTCACCGTCACCGCCGACATCGGCAACCAGTGACAGCGACTCAAGCTCCACTGTGTCTAGTGACTTATCCAGCACCTCATCCTCCTCATCCTCTAGTGAGTCGGAGAGTGAGCCTGAAACCAAGAAAAAGAAGCACCGTCGTCGTCGTCTATCTAGCACAAGACAATTCACAAAATCCAGAAAGTCCAAATGGAAGCGTAGCAGCTTCTCGCGCAAACTTACTGATGTACCGACACCGGTGCCAGCACCTGTCCCGTATTCAGAACTACCTCCAGTACCTAGTTCAGTGCCAGCACCTTTCACTGCGCCGGTTCCAGCACTCATGCCAGTTTTTTCAGCAGCAGTTGTATCAGCGCCGGTACCGGCTCCGGCAGCTCTAGAAGTTTCCTCGCCAGATCGTGGCCACAAGCAGAGGAGTTGTAGTGCCAAGCGGGTCCATCAAATTCGCCACAGCTCTTCTACGCATCCAGTTGGCAGACCAAGAGAAAAAGATCATCGTGTCGCAAAACAAAAATCAATAGATGAGAACTACTCACCATTACGGGCCAAAAAGAAACATCAGCACACGTCAACACGCTGGGATGGGAAATCAAACGCCAATAAACGGCGTTCACCAGTGCGTCCAGATGATGTGGACGAGCGTTCATCATCACGTCGAACCTCACGAACCAAGGATAAAGTGCAGCGCCTAGAAGCGCAGCCAGCTTCACAATTTAAGGACAAAGACAAACAGTCATCACGCTCAGTAGATAAACCAAAGGAAACGGGCCATCGTTTCAGCAATAATGCTAAGAATACATCAAATTCAAAAACTCGACCATCAATCGCAGAATCCCTGGATAAAGAACCGAACTCATCATCCCAATACAAGGACTGGGGCGTTTCCATGCGCCCAAACGCAAACCCAAATGATAATTTCCACCAATCCCCATTGCGCTCAGCTCGAAACGCAGTTGGGAATTTTCGACGTTCTACTTCACGTTCAATCTCACGAGCCCACAATCGGGATAGATGCTCATCGTCACGTCCTGATGGAAGTCCAATTGGCAATTTCCAACGCGATAGCTCGCGCTCAATTTCGCAAGGCCATACCAGAAATTATCGCTCTAAGTCTCGGCCACTTACTCGACTCAGGGAGACGAATCGACGCTCACAAAGCTCGCCCACTGCATCGAAGAACTATCGTCGCGGGCGTCCTGCTGGCACACCAAGTCCTTTGCATTTGGGCACGCATCACTTGAATACCGTGCGCCTGCACATTAAGGGCCTGACACGCCAGGTTACCAAGACGCATGTTGTTGAAATCTTCAGCAGCTTTGGGACGCTTACTAACGTCGACTTTCCCATTGATCATTACTATCGAGGTGGCCATACCCGGTCTGGGCGTGGCTTCGCCTTTGTCGAGTTCGCCGATCCAAAGGACTGTGCGTGTGCCCTCAAGAAAATGGATGGTGGCCGGATTGATGGTCAGAGAATTGTCGTATCGCCCTTCGAGAGGAATTTGCTGCGTTTGCCCATGCGCAGACGTTACCCTTCACCCCTTAATAAACGCGATCGTTGAAACGATAAAGAAATATAGGAAAACAAGGAAACAACTTGAGTCAGGCTTTTTAGCAATTATGAAAAAAAAAACAAAACAAACTCATCTCTTCTATTATAATGGACACGAGATTCAACACCCAAAAAATGGCGATTCAATTGTAATTTTCGTCAAAGCCTAGAAAACAAATAAAAGCAGAAATCAAGTGCCATAGTTTCGATCTACATTTAAACTTTAGAATTGGGTCGATCCGATGCAAACTAGTTTGGGTCATTAATTATTGACCTATATCTTCGATAACACAGGCCGACAAAACATTTTTTTTTTTTTGGTGCCCAATATTTGATATTGGATTTCGGTTGGCGGTCTGTTCATTTACCATTTTCCAAAACTAAGTGCAGTTTTCCAAGTAAGCTGTTTTTGTTTTTGAAAAAAGAAAACAGAAACAAGTAAGAACGTTGCAGTCGGGTTCTCCCGACTGCGATATACTCTGTTTTCTGTACGTTTGATAAATTAAATTTTTGTTAAGACTACTTATATACTTATAAACTGTCTGAACTGGCGGGTCTGTATTTATTATGGTTGTCAAGGGCAATTGATTTAATTCTCGTTTAACTCACTGAAGCAGGAGTGCGCAGACCCTATGCCCACGACGCATATTTGAGAATTTAACCATTTTTTCAATATATTTATGTATGAACAATGTTCATTGCGGATTGAACTTTTATGCATGTATACATCTTCTATCAATCTATCTATATACATATGTACGAATATGAAACTGTTCAACCTGACTGACTGGTGACCACCGCCACATAAGAGATAGAACGCTTAATTCTTCTTAGTAGTTTTATCTAATCCTGATCTTTTTTTTTAGGAAACGTTAAAAATTCGAAGAAAACTGCAACTTTTTTGTTTTTCAACCGATCGAGCTGTTATTCATTTTCAGAGTTCCGTATGAAAATTCATTGAAAACATTGAAATTTGGTCGGAAATTGTTGTATCAAACAAAGCTGGGAAATGGTCAGAAAACCGTTTAAATTTTTCATGAAATTTCAGCATCAAAATCGTAAAAAAAATCTTCCAGAAGAGTCGAAAAATATTAAAGAAAAGATTTTTGCTAGTTCAACACTTATTTTTAAAATTCAAAATAACGGTCGAGTCTTCATCCAGTTCCCATATCTGCTTAAAGTTAAATTTTAAAACTATGCCAAAAAAATTGTTACGCGTCGTGGGTCAAGGTTATGAAAATCTACGCCCACGTCAGGGCCAAATATTTAGTAGGCCAATCAAAGTCTTGGCCATAATTGCCCTCGTTCGGGCAATGGTGCCAAAGGGCACATACTTAACCGGGCGAACGAGCCCCGGGTACAAGCAATAAATACAATATTATTTAACAGGCTGTATAAAACTGTATACAAATATGTGCATATGTTAGGTTTGTTAACAATAAGATATTCTCGTAACACAAATGGTTCCGTATTTGCTGGAGGACACTCATCCAGTATTGTTAAACTGATGTGTGGACTCTCTTTCCCTCGTTTCACTCTCTATAAAGTCTGCAACACTTCGTCACGTTCTTCTCTGTCCCTTTTGCTTGTTGCGCTGAATTGTTGTTGTTGTTCTTTAACACACTTTTAGTTACATGTATGTACAAAATTTACGAACTTTTCAATTAATTGCTATCAAAAACAATTTAAATATTTCATTGTCTGGCCAGTTATTCGGGGCGAAACAGATGTGCAAATAAATAAATAAATGAAAAAAAAAAAAACCATATTTACATTCATATATTGAAACGAAACAGCTTTTTAAATGCAATATTGTAAAATGGCCCCAACCGCAAATTGCCGCATACATTTATTTATTTTTTTTTATTTACAAAATTTAATTGCGTCTCGAGTTTTGGAAACAAAGGATTATGATAAAAAAAAAAAACTTTGTATTCTTTTGCAAAAGGTTTTACAATTTTCTCAAAAAAGGTGTAACACTTTACAGAAGACGTAATTTTCCAAGTAAACGATAAGTACACGAATGTTGTTAAGAATAAAACAAGTTAAATTTGAATAAGAGTCTTGAGGATTGGGACAAATTTCAAAATCACAGGTTTTCAAAATGGTCATTCGTATAAAGCACATCAGGGGTGCAACCGACCCCAATAACAAAAATAGGAAAACTTAAAAAAATAATTGTGAATGAAACGGGGTGGAATTTAAAAAGATTTCCAAACTGTCGGCATGAGAATACAGAATCTTTTTCTGGGCAGACGAGATCGGAACTCGAGTTTTTATATCGATCCCATCCCTTCATAGAATATAAAATAATTTTGATAATCTAATTGACCCTTTGCTGAAAATTGCATAGTTCTAAAAATACAAATACATGGATTAACTTGTTATCCTCTTTCTCCTATGTTATTGCTTGACTGCAGGTGCCGTCTCGTGCACTCAGCGCCTTGCAAAAGCTATCCGCTCTGGACTTTGACTACAATGAGATTGTGCGCATCGAGGACTATAGTTTCTATGGGCTACGCGTGTCAAAGCTGAACATGAAGGGCAATCGATTGCAGAGCATACCGGAAAACGGTTTCGCCGGTCTGGAGGATTTGCTGCAGGAGATTGATTTGTCCGAGAATGGATTGCGAACGTTTCCGATGCTGGCGGTGCAGAAACTGGGTCAGCTACGTGTCCTTCGGGTCTCCAATAATAAGATATCCACATTCTATGGGGATATTCAGCTGGCCACCAACAACGCCTCGGCGGCAGCAGCTGTTCTTCAGCTACCCTCGCTGGTCCTGCTGGATTTAAGCTCGAACCTGTTTAGCGAAATTGTGGACGATTGCTTTCGGGCCTTTCCAACGTTGAAGACACTATCATTCTATGCCAATCAGATCGAGCTAGTGCAGCCAGAGGCATTCAAAAGCCTCAAGGAGCTTATGTCGCTGGATATGTCACACAATCGAATTATAATGCTGGACCCAAAGGTTTTCGATAGGAACAAGCGATTGCAGACAATCGATTTGAGTCATAATCATATACATGCCATTGGTGGCGTCTTCTCCAATCTGCCCCAGCTGCGCGAGATTTTTCTGTCGGAGAACAATATTCTGGAGTTGCCGGCAGATGCGTTTACTAACTCTACCAACGTCGATGTCATTTACTTGGAGTCGAATGGCATAGGGCATATTGATCCCAATGTTTTTAGCACCTTGGCCAATTTGGATCACTTGTATTTGCGTTCCAATTTCATACCGCTGGTGCCAGTAACGCTTTTTGACAAGTGCACAAAGCTATCCTCACTGTCGTTAGACAACAATGAAATACAGGATCTAGAGATTGGCATGTTCCGCAAGCTGGACCAGCTACGCGAGGTGCGACTACACAACAATCGCATACGCCGTGTGCGAAAGGGCGTCTTTGAGCCATTGCCGTCGCTGCAGGAGCTGCATATACAGAAGAACAACATTGAGGATATTGAGCCACGTGCATTTCATACATTGTTCAACATGCAGCATATTAATCTGCAGGACAATCAACTGACTGTGCTGGAGGACATATTTCCTGAGGAAAACTCTGCGCTGCTCTCTATTCAACTAGAGTCAAACTATTTGCACAAAATTCATCAGCACACATTCCGCCAGCAGCAACGCATACAGATCATGTGGTTGCGGGATAATCAGCTGGTGAAAATTGATAGCTCCTTGTTCGTGGATACGCCGCAGCTGGGCAGGCTCTATCTAAGTAATAATCTTATACGTGAAATTGAGAAGGACACTTTTGGCAGCCTGGTGCAGCTAAAGTTTCTTGATCTGAGCCACAATCAACTGCGCCAGCTGCGACGCGACTATTTTGCCACGCTGCAGTGCCTTGAGGAGCTGAACCTGGCTAACAATCAGATCGAGGCCATTGAGGGCTATGCATTTAGCCGGCTAAAGCAGCTCAAATCGTTGGATTTGTCGCACAATCCGCTAGTGCAGCTCACCAGCGACATCTTTCTCGAAGAATTGCCGCTCAGCACGCTTAATCTGCGTAATACCTCGTTGCGTAAGCTGGAGCAGCATACGTTGAAGTCGTTGCAGAATCTGAATGAGTTAAATCTGGAGCGGAATCAGCTTAATCCGGCAGATATACAAAAGCTAGATGTGCCCAGTCTGCGACATTTATATTTATCCCACAACAATTTCAGTCACGTGGGCATAGGCGGTGCGGCGGTTGGGGGCATCATGTCTGGCATGTTTGACAAACTGCGCTCCCTGCAGCAGCTCTCAATGGCCAACTGTAGCCTGAGAAGCATTCCCGATCAGCTCTTCGCCAAGAATACAAACCTGGTGCGTATCGATCTGTGCGACAATCAGCTTACCGAGATGAACCGCAATATCTTTAGTGGACTGAATGTGTTTAAAGAGCTGCGTCTGTGCCGCAATAATCTCGTCGAGTTTCCACACATAGCGCTGTACAATCTGAGCACATTGGAGTCGCTGGATCTGGCCAAGAATCAGCTGAATTCAATTGATTTCTTTAAGCTAAGCGGCACGCTCAATCTGCGCCAGCTGGTGCTCAAGGACAACAAGATTACTTCGCTGAGCGGCTTCAATGCGGTCAACTTAACCCAGCTGGATAATGTGGATCTTAGTGGCAACCTGCTTCTCTCCTTGCCAGCCAATTTCCTCCGTCACTCGATCAATTTGCAGCGCGTGGACTTGTCCAGTAATCGATTTCTGCAGATACCCAGCTCAGCGCTGTCGGATGTGTCCATACCGCGCTTGTCCTGGCTGAATTTGACCGGCAATCCCATTAATAAGATCTACACGGTGAAGGAGGAGCGTTATTTGTATCTCAAGGAACTGTATATTTGCCAGACGAACCTCTCCATTCTCACCTCCAAAGATTTCGAAGCGTTTCAGGCATTGCAGCATCTGCATTTGATCAACAATCGCATTACGCGCATCTCTCCGGGCGCATTCAAGGGTCTGACCAATCTGCTCACCCTGGACATAAGCATCAATGAGCTAGAGTTGCTGCCAAAGGAGCGCCTGCAAGGATTACGACTGCTCCGCGTGCTCAATATATCTCACAACACGCTCAAGGATCTGGATGAGTTTAATAACGACTTGGCGCAACTGCAGACACTCGACCTGAGCTTCAACCAGCTGGACCGCATCTCTAAGAAGACTTTCCGCAATCTGCACGGCCTCGTGGAACTTATGCTGATGGGCAATCGCATGACGGCGCTGTCCAACGATGGTTTTCGCTTTTTGCGCAAGCTCCATCTGCTCGATCTGCGCAAGAATTACTTTGAGCTGGTGCCGCTGGAGCCGCTGAGGCCACTGGAGACGAATCTACGCACGCTGAAATTAGAAGGTGCGTTAAGTCTGCAGTTACTTTTGAATCCATTTAACCTAGTCATTGCTAATTGTAATATCATTTCCCATTTTCATTTCCATTTCAGAGAATCCACTGCATTGCAACTGCGATGCACAAAAGCTTTGGGAATGGCTGCGGGACCATCGAAAATGGTCGCTGTCAGAAACGGGTGGCGATAACATTAATTATCTGAGGTGTGAACATCCAACGGAGCTGCGGGGCAAGATGTTTAGCCGCATGGAGCCGCAGCAATTTTGTGATGCACCATTAATACCCAAAATGGCCATACAGGACATACAGCCCTATTCGGTGGTTGTTTCCTGGCAGAGTCGCGACCATCTGGGCCTCACTGGCTTCGAAATTGTTTACCATGCCACCGGCGATGGACTCGTTGCCGGGCCTACCGACCGCGACGAGGTCAAAGGGCATGCAAATCCTCCAGAGCGAGAAATGGCGCGGGAGCGAGAACACGATGACAGACCTCGCCATGCAGAGCGTGAGCGCGACCAAGACAAAAGTAGACCCCAATTCGCTGCTGCTGCTACGGATGAGGTGAGTAGTCCACGTTGTGCCTGACACTGCACGTCGAATTTCGAAAGCAATTTGATGGTAAATACTTGATGTCTAGTTCGCATCCTCATCCACATGCGCGTCTGAGCTGTCCGTCGTATCTTCCTTTTTTATTCTGTTTTAGATCAAACACAACCTCAATTTAAATATAAAAAGTTCAACCAAGAATCAGTATTGCCATGCTATTATATTTTATTGAGCTCAAAATCTATCAATAGATAAATCGAGTTATCGAAACACAACAAAAGCAATAACTGTCTGTTGAACATATAAAAATGGGTAATGTTTCGATACAGCTACCACTGCGAAACAGAGATCAAAAAATCAGGTTTTGGGCTCAAAAAATGCAGAAAAATTCCAGGATTTCAAAACCGGCATTGGAGGCTGACTTATATGACGGAAAATATAATAAAAATCCAATTTAAGTTGTGCCAATGTTGTCGTTAACAGCGCTGTCAACAGTGAGTTCAGTTTGTTAAGTTGGCGGCACTTCGAACAATTTTTGCAATCGCGCGATTTTTTGTTTAAATAGTTTCACCGATTTCTTGCTAAAATTGTGCGCAGCGCCTCCAAAATCAACAATCTCCAATACTCTGTTAGCTCAAAAAGGCACCGATATGCTTTATCGATAGAGCAACGCGTGGCGCGGGTATCGGCTCAACAAAAAATAGCTTTTTGACAAATTTTTACGCAACAAAAAAATATTCCGTGAATAGTTTTGAGATCCTAGAATTATTCCGAATTTTAGAGCCCAAAACCAAATGTTTTGGTGCTTTCTTTCGATTTCACTTGGGGTAGCTGTAACGAAACATAACCAAAAAATTTTGATATTTGACTCGGTCTGTGTAAATGGTATCGAAATATGTATCGAAAAATCGAAAATGCTATCAGCATAGTAGACGGCTAAGTTTTAACTGTTACAAATATTTAAAGTTAAATTAAATATACTGGAGTCAAAAGAATTTCCAGCTAAATTTATCGCCATTTAGCAGACGAATCCATTCCTCTGGAATGTAAAGACCAAGGAGAACTGCAACATGACGTATGGCGATTTGGGGTGTGCTCCGATGCCACAAAGGACATGGTTATGGTCTGGTGCCGTGGTATTATACCAAACAAGAAGTGCGTTGTAAAAGCAGTTCAGTGGCAACGCAATTATCGTACGCAGTGCCTGCATAACTGCTTCACTAGTTTTGGTGTTTATAATCTAAGCACAATATGCGCCCTAACCAAGCATGATAGAGATAAAATTTTGTTTGTAAATTTAAGTTTATTTAATTGCTGTAATTTGGCCAGAAGGAAGATTTAATCGATAATCGATATCGATAATTCAACAAAATGCTGGGGCTTAATTTTGCGCCAATTGAATAGGACACTATAGCGAAAAAAAAACATTTAAGAGAATTCTGATTATTTTTAACGCAAGCCTTTGTTAAATTCATGGAAGCTGGAGTAATTTAGATTTTAAAATTTGCTTTATGCTTCAGAACTTCATACATTCGATCTGGAAGGGATGCATACCATTTGGCCAAATATTTTAGAGAAATCGAGCTCCGAGATAATTCGATTGCTTGGGTTAGTTCGGATATACTTGAATATTGTTGTACTGATCCATATACTTGACGTGCTAACCACACCCAAACATTTTCAATGATATTCAAGGCCAACTCAATAGCTCGCTATTTTGGCTCTCTATATACGTTTGGGCTGTATGTAATGGCGCATTATCATGTTGATAAGTCCACGGCAGAGGTCCGAAAAGGTTACGAAAGTATGGAAAGACCTCTTTCAATACACCATTGTAAGAGGACGCATCCATTGTGGTGGACAAAAATTGTAATTTGCAGGTGTCATAATACGAAATGACCCACACCATCACCCCTTCAACTCTGCTATGCAGCCGGTCCAGATGATGAGTTTCTTTGCGGAGCTCATGGAAATAATAGCTGCAGCTATCGGGGCCTTCCAAATTAAATCTTTTTTTCAGCTGAGAAGACCACGCGATGCCACTCCGAAGTCCACGTCACATGTGCACAACAAAATCTAAGGCGTTGATCCTTTCGAACCGGGTTAACTGGTGGCTTTTTCTTAAATTTTAATCTCTTTACTATATGCTTAGCATTTGAAATAACACGACGCATAGTGACTTGCCTTGATACCACATTTTTCTTTGATCTTTGCCAAGGAGTCGTGAGAATTTGACGCTTTTCTCAATAGATGTCGCCTTTCTGTGCGGCCTTTCATGTTTTCCCGTATATGGAGTCATCACTTAAGAATGCAGATACAACGTGTCGGCTCTTCTCGACTTTTTTCGATATTTTGGCAATAGAAAGGCCAGAGTCCTTGTTAGATTTTCCCTTTTTCGATCTTGATACTTTGTCTGCCTATGGTATATATCAACATACATACCAAGTTTGGTTGCTGTAGCTTCAAAACTGCGTTCATGCAGACGGACAGACTGACATTTCACAAACCCAATATACTCTTATTTATACAACATACATATAAACACAATAATTTTTCAAAGTGTACAGGGTGTCCTATTCAAGTGGCGAGGACTGTATGTGAACCAAAAATCAGACCTGTGTCTTTAAAATAGTGGAATCTACATGCCAAGTTAGGTGTCTCTATCACATGTAGACTCTGAGATCACAGCGGTCATAAGGATTCACATTTATCTGCACACTTTGGGACCGAAACCAGATGTTTTGGTCTCGTATTTCTGTGCAAGACTTAAAACAAATAGATCTAATAGCTTTAGATGCACGTAGTGGCTCTATATATTGTTAATTTTCATTGGTTAACAACCAACAGAATATCCTAAGTGAGGACAAAAACCACAGTCTACGCATAATTACAAGTTTGGATATTGTTGTACCATTTGTTATTACATATATTTAAATGTTGACAACTAAATGAAAATTATGTCCTGACGACGGTTGCCGATGAGTAGCCTAAATATATTGGGCCAAAACACAAACAATTGTTTTAAATGTTCTGTTTATTAGTAATTTGCACAGAATAAGTTTTACAAAATAAGCTTTTCCCGTTTTTCCATTTTATTGCCACGGCAAGCAAAGCAGCAACAGCATATTCAGTCGATTCAAATTTGGTTTCTATCGATTACATATAAATAAAGAAATGGGTATGAACATGTCTCTAGAGATTCACTTCTTATACTCTCATTTGGATTTATTCTCAAATAACCTTGGCGATAAAAGCGACTAGCAACTAAAAACCATGGAACGTCACTTTCAAGAAGTTTGAAATGAAGCAATGATGGGTGACTATTGTTGGTTCCTCAAAAAATAATCTAACATTTTACCCAAGAAGAAATGTAGAACGAGCCCCGCTCAATTTTAAAGTAATCCTTACTTACCTTTATACCTTATAAAATGTACAATAAAAAATTGTTATTGACAAAGTTTATTTGGAAAGAAGATAATATTCAAATCGTTAAATTTGAGGCAAATTCTTTAGTATATCCGGAAATATGGTCTAACTGAATAGTCAGATTTTAAGTCAATTTATTTAAAATTATTAAAATCAAGAAACAAAATCTGAAGATATTTACATTTTCCTAAAGTCACTTTCGAAGTTATTGAAAAAACAGTATATTTTGAGTATCTCGAAAACGGTCACACTTTTTTGAATTTGGCTTCATTTTCGAAATCAGCGGGCGATTTTGAAATTGTCAAGAAATTTTCCTACCCTCTTACTGATGAGCTCATAGCCGCCCCTAAACAGGGCGTGTCACACTAAGAATGAATGTTCTCATTTCTTACTAACGAGCTAATAGATTTATTATATGTCAATCGATTTTGATAAAATATGCCTTTTTTTTGATTAAAATGAGTTGAGTTACAGACTGTTGGTCTTGAATGTTTTGATTTAGGAAAAAACCCCGTTTGATATCTAGCTTTTTTTCAAAAACGTGAAATTTCAAAGAAAAATTTTCAGTTTAAGTCTAAATAGCGCTTAAGCCAACAAGAATTTTGAAAAGTGATGTACTGGTGGACTTTAGGACATTATATAACGTTTTAAAAAAGGAATTTTCTTAAGAATGCAAAATCTTGTTTCGAAAATATTGACTCTGAGTCTACCTTTTTGAAAAATCGAAAATCTAGCGTTTTCCATTTAGCTCGAAAGCGAGCTCGCGAACTTTTTTTTTCTTTTTTTTCGGGCTCAGAAGTTCATAAAAAAAGAGAAAAAAAGTGCAAGTTTGGATAACTTCAGACTTTTAAGTGACGCGGACGCAGAAAAATAGATCAATCTTATTTGGTACATGCATATCTATATACAAGGAATATCGTATAAAATCGGGTCTATTATAAATTTATTTTTATCCATTAAAAATCAAGCTTATTTCAAGTTTCGATTACTCCGCAGGAAACAACCGTTTTCTAGGCCTGTTAACAGCGCTGTTTGCTTGCGCTGTCGCTGAACTGCTTTAAGTAAATGTAATACACTGCTTGTTTAATGCACTTTTGTGTTAAGATTTTCAGAGTTAGGTCCAGGGAGTTTCATAGTCGGGCACACTTGACTATAGCATTTTAGCTTGTTTTTTTTTTGTAAAGCCCGACCACAGTTAGTTATTCGTTACCCAACGCGTTCAGGCCAGTTAGTCAAAGGAGTGCCTCAGGGTGCGAGAGAAAATTTTAATAAAATTGTGATGATGAGGATTGGAGACTGAGGGTTGGGGGTTGGAGAACTCTGTATTGGGTACAAGCTTAAGGTTGGCACGACAATAAAAATCTTGAAACTTGGTTAATTTATTCCACAGATACACGGCAAGCATCTAAACGGCACGGCCAGCTCCACAAAGCTAACCAAATTGAGCCCCAACACGCGCTATCACATCTGCGTCATCGGCACCGGTAATTGGCTCTCGGAGCCCTTGTTTAATGCGCTTCAAAAGCTGCACTACAATGACTCACGGGACGAACTGCTCCTGTCCATGGTGAGTGGTACTGATGCTGGTGAGGGGCTCTTGGCAGCAGCATCACCATCCTTGCCGGACAGCTATTTGCCATATCAGCATCTTAATGAAGCGGAAGAGCTCTTAGAGCTGGATCACCAGCAGCAGGCATTAATTGAGAACAGCATTGTTACGGACAAGGTGCTGCACGAGGTGCTCAAAAACTCGCATATTTCGGCCTGCACGGATGTACAAACACTGGACTCCACACCCAGCCTCATAACCGATGAAAATGGTCTTTCCAGCAATGGCTTTATACACTCCATATTGACACGTCGCCTGGGTCTCATTGTCGGCTGCTGTCTGGGCATTATAGTGTTTATAGTGATGATATCGGTACTCAGCTATGTCAAGCTAAAGAAGCAGCGCATTGAGAATGCCAAGCGTCAGGCGAGCATGCCGCCGGAATATATCTCCTATCGTCACTTCTCCATACCCAACGAGGAGCTCACCCGCACTGCAGTGAATATAAACAGCGCTGCAGCTGCAGCAGCGACTGCAACCGCTGCACCACCAAATGCCGCACACAACATGTCCAGCGTACCAAGTGGCATCAGCGCCCATATAAGTGGCACCTCTCTGAGCACCGGTATTGGGACCAGCACCACAGCAACCACTGCCACAACTCCCATTGGTGGTGTACCAATGCCCCTGGCCATGGCCATGGCCAAGTCCGGCAGTCGTAGTCCCATTGCGGGCATTACGGGAGTCCTTGTGGATAATGGCGATGCAGCTACAGCCACTGTTGTTGCAGTAACCACTTCACCAACCAACGCCAATACAAACACCAACAATGGTGGCATCAATCACAGTCACAACCATCAAAGCCATCATCAAGGTGGGCATCGTCCAAACAATGGTGCTATTGGTGGTTATATAGCCGCGGGAGTGGTACTCAATACAAACCATTTGAGTGTCTGTTAGGCACACTCATACCCATTTAACCTTTTCAATTAGGCGTCGACGCTTTTTAAAGGTATTTTAACAGCCTGCAGTTGGACTTGGTGACTTCTGTAGAATAACTTTGAGAATGTAATATGATTGAGCTACATAAATGGATACATTCAAAACAGAGCTTCTCACACTCACAATGAACATAAAACCAACAACCAATTTAATCAAAATTTTTTAGTGCTCGGATAGGATTCGAATGTGGCCTATTGATCTGCAAACTATTAGATTTCAGATTTCATAGTTGATGTGGCATTCAATTCATTTAGTGCAACTTTTTTAATCAGAGGGAATGCAAAAGCATTTTTATAATTTCAATGTGGCCCAAAATGCATTTAATTTATGAGTTCATATCCCAACTAAAAATAAATAAAAAAAAGAAAAAAAAACTAGGTTAGTGATAATCATCATGATGCTTTCAACGATTCGTTTAGTTATGAAAATTTAAAATAATGAAAAAAATCCAATAAAAAAAAAAAAAAATTAAACACACACACAATATTTCAATGTAAATAAAAGCAATTAATCGACAGAAAAGCTAAGCGCAAAAAAAAGTAAAAACTGGGAAAAATCAAAGAAAAATGAAAGGAAAAATCATTTTTTAGAGTAATACTATATATATACCTACTTATTAATGAAAGTCAAAATGACTACGGAAAATGTTGGCAAATGAATCATTAACATTGCTACTGAAACATTGCAGCTACACATACACATAGGGCATACACATAAACCTTTAATCAAAGTATGAATTTTTTTTGCCAAACAAAACTTAGATTTAAACTATGTATTTTTTTTAAGCAGCGCGGTTAGTAAAAAAAACTAAGTAATAAATAGCAAGACAAGAAAAAGAAAAGGACGTTTAACTCTATATATAGCATAAATTTGAAGATGCAGGCGAAAAAAACATATTAATTTTATTAATAATAAACTACTTATAATTATAGTAATACGAAACAATTAATTAAGCGCTGGCAACATGCAAAATTGTTAGCAAAACTCAAATAGTTTTATTTATAAAATGCATTAATCAATATTTTCTCATAGATAACTTGAAATTGTTTTTTTTTTTTTTTTTTTTTTTAATTTAAAACTTTAAATAATTAATTTCTTTTTGAATATTGAAAAAACAATTTTATCTTTAGTCAAGAAATTAGCTATACAAAAATCAATTTGAAAGCATATTATACAATATCAGATATATAGATATTTGTATATGTATGGCAACAGAAGCGTAGTAAAACAATTACTTAATAGCCAGTTGAAAAAAAAAAAAAACAAGAAAGAAATGTTATCTTCGGCATGCCGAAGATATATACCCTTGCAGAAAAGATTTGCACAAGAAAACTTATTTTTCAACCGATCGTTCCTATTGCATCTATAAGATATAGTGGTCCGATCTTGTAGCAAGAATAAGCGTCTGTGCCAAGTTTCATCACGATAGCTCGAAAACAGAGCGAAAAGTTCGCATATTAACAGACGGACGTGACGGACATGACTCGGCTGTTCATTCTGATCACGAATATACAATTTTTTTTTTGTGAGACGTCTCCTTCAATGCGTTACACATTTCGTGACAAAATTATAATACCGTCTGCAAGGGTATAAGAAAAAGTCACGAACAATTTATTGCAAAGCTACTTATAATTTATTCATAAGCTAAGAAAGAGACAGACAACAAATCAAATCATAGGTATTTCCCCACTTATGCATAGCCCATTCTAAGAAATTCCCAACTACTCGTACTAAAAAAATACGGCGGGTATAGACGACGGAATTCAAGAGTAAACTTTTTCAATGCGCACATCCTGGGCTTCAGATAAATAAAAAAATATTATTGAAACAACTGGAAAGCAACAATAAATGTAAAACAATGTAAAACTATAATAAGAACTTAAAGAACAAAAAATCCCAATAAATTTGGGGCAAATGTATCAAAAAACAAGAACGTTGCAGTCGGATGTGGCAATTGTATTTTTAATTTAAGTTTGGTTGGGACCGTTCTATAATTTATTATATAAGGCAACAGAATTCAAGCTGCTAAATTTGGTGATTCTAGCTAAAAGCGTGTGAGAGATACAGACTTTGCTCATTTGTGGGGGCGGGGGTGGGCGTGGTAAAATTTTTTGTATACCTTTATTAGCCTCTGTGTCAAATTTGGTTACTCAAGCTGTAAAACTGTGGATGATATGGGGTTTCGCCGGCTTTGATGGGGAAGGGGTGGGAGTGGGGGGTAGATCTTGAGAATTTGTCTGCCTATCGTTTATGGTACATCTACATGGTTGCTCTAGCTTCTTTGGACTTCTGTTGCTCTATGAAATAGATAAAAAAAAAAAAAAAAATTTTGACACACCAGCCCCCGGCCTTGCAATCGAGCAAAGCTTGTACTCTCAGAACCCTTTAGAACTCGCCCAACCAATTTTAAATTGATGGTAAAACTTGACAGATTTGACCAAAAATACAATTGTCAATCAATTGTGACTTTGCAAAGAGACTAAAAAAGAGTATATTGCAGTCGGGGTTATCCAAGAGATCTTGACACTTTGTCTGCCTATGGTATATACCAACATGTAGACCAAGTTTCATTGCTCTAGCTTCAAAACTGTGGAAAAAAATTTGCGTTCATACAGACTGACAGACAGACGGACATTTCACAAACACAATATACTGTTTTTTCTTTTTTGCTAAAAAAAATTAATAGTAATACGGAAAAAAATAGCTGCGCATATTAACATGAAAAAAAAAAAAATCAAAAAATCTAACTTAAGCCAACAAAAATGACGAGTCTTTTGCATAAACGATGCTTTAAATGCTCTGCAGTGTGTGTGTGCGTGTGCTACACTCTAATCTTTAGGTATATCAGAGTTGGTATCCTTCGAGAAAAATCACACAAATTTAGTTCTAGTCGTATGTAGGACATACGTAAATGGCAAATACTTTAAAAAACAACAAAGGCAAATAAAATTCAAACAAAAAACCAAATCACTTAAAACAAATACAATAAATGAATTATTATTAAACGAAATATTGTATTGAAAGCAACAACAGCTAAATATAAATAAATGACATACCAAATTTAACAAAACATTTCTGAATATTGTCTCTTATTCCCAATTTTTATACCCTTTTCAGAGAATATTAAAATTTCGTCACGAAGTGTGAAACTATTAAATTAAGCGTTTCTAACCACTTACAAAATTTTTTTTTGTTTAGATAAATCTAGGAAGTGAATAGTAGTCCTTGTGTCAAATTAGGTTACTCTGGCTGAAAAAATGTGAAAGACATAGGTTTTTGCCGTTTGTGGGGAAAGGGGTGAGGGTGCGGGTAGATCTTGGCACTTTTTCTGCCTGTGGTATATGTCAACCTGTCTGCCAAGTTTCGTTGCTCTAGCTTCAAAAAAATAAAAAAAAGTACAAAAATTGAGATGTATGCTTTTATTTATTTTTTAATAATACATACATACGAGGGCAGTCCGATAGGTACTTAGCCTCATCGCCTTATGGTGCCACTATCGCAATAGAATTTTTTTAACGTGTACTACATTCTTAAAGAAGTCTACTGTAAAAATTTCAGCCGAATTGGACTCGTCGTTTTGTTTTGACCGCGTGTAAATGCGGACGTGTCCGCATATCTTTTAAAAATGGAAAAAGAGCAATATTGGTCTGTGATTCCATTCTGGTTTTTGGAAGGGAAATCGCGCAGTGAAATCAAAGACCGCATGGATTCTGTATTCGGTGACTCTTCTCCTACGATGGCGACCGTCAAAAATTTTGCTTAACGAGTTTCAACGCGGCCGCACGTCGGTTTTTGATGAGCCATGCCCAGGTGCTCCAAAACCGTCTACCACGGACGATAACGTGAAAAAGATACACGATCTCATATTGACAGACCGCCGATTGAAGGTGCGCGAGATAGCTAAGAGAGCAGGCATCTCAAAAGACCGTGTGGGTCATATCCTGCACAATGTGTTGAGCATGTGAAAGCTGTCGGTGCGATGGGTGCCGCGGTTGCTCACTTCAAACAACCAGCGCAACCGTGAGATCACTTCAGAGCAGTGTTCGACGCTGTTTAAGCGAAATCCGAAGGAGTTTCTTCGTCGTTTCGTGACCGTCAACGAAACATGGATTCACTGATACACACTAGAGACCAAATAACAGTCGAAACAGTCGAATTCACCCGGGAGAACGTGCACTAAATCCCTTTTCTGGGATTCACAAGGTGTTAACTACATCGACTACCTGGAGAAAGGCAGAACGATCACATTGCTCTACTATGCCGACTTATTGGGCCGGTTCGACGCCGAATTGCAGAAAAAACGGCCCCATTTGGCGAAGAAAAAAGTGCTCTTCCACCATGATAACCCACTGGCTCACGCCTCCGCCTTCGCTACCGTCAAATCCCATTAAAAATGGGAAAAAGGGAGTTATAAAGTACTGCAAAAGTGTGTAACAGACAGAAGGAGGCATTTCTGACTATATAAACTATATATATTCTTGATCAGGATCAACAGCCGAGACGAACTAGCCATGTCCGTCTGTCTGTCCGTCTTTCATATGAACGCGTCGATCTCAGAGACTATAAGAGCTAGAGACACCAAACTTGGCATGCAGGTGCCTGTATACCAGATTCCTGTATACCTTTGCAGACCTCGAGAAAACGTATTTATACTTATCGGACCGCCCTCGTATATACCATACATATCTATATATACTACATATCTTCAGCACCACAAAAATAACTGTTTTTTCTTGTTCCCCTCTATTAAAAAAAAGTTTGTTATAAAAATCCATCAATAGATAGTAACACGGTTGTCTGTGGTACGTCGCGACGTGTATTATCGTATAGTAAGTATGTATTGTTGTTTATGCAACACGATATGAAGTAAATTTGAAGACACACGCATGCACACACACACACACACACTCAAGAATGATCCAAACGACGCCAAGCATCAGCGCAACTCAAATCACCAGTGGTACTGCCATGGGCGTAATAAATGCGCATCCTCTACGGAATGGCCATTCCAAAAGGCTCAGAGATCGAGATGTGAGTCAACGTATTACCCCACCTAAGCGGAATAAGACCGAACAGCACAAGCCAGCTCCAATCAACGCAGATGACAACAACCTGTTACAAAATGTGCACCCGAAGAGCAAAAAGGAGCGGAGAGTCACAAGCAAAGCTAGAGAAGATGCGCTACAGATAGTTGTCAAGAAGTTAAATGTGCGCAAGCAGGCCCCTCCAACAGACACAGTCCAGGTAAGCTTAATTGTTTCTGAGCTTTTCCCGAACAAGGTGGCCGATCCGGATGGCACATTTTGGAGCTGACAGACAAAGCGCCCATCGAAGAAGTATACCCCGAAGAGATCTTGGCGGCGTCACACAGTTTGCACCTGCACAAGGCTCCTGGGCCGGATGCCATTCATAACATAGCACTGAGGCTCGCTCTATCCACGCGCCCTGACTTATTCACAGCGCTATTTAATCAGTGCTTTTTTTTATTCATATCAATCAAGTATGTGATAAGTAGCTCTGTGCCAAATTTGGTTACTCTAGCTATAAAACTATGGGAGATATAGGTTTTTGCGGTTGTGGGGGAAGGGGTGGGGGGAGATCGTGACACTTTATCTGCCTATGGTATATTCCAACATGCATACCAAGTTTGGTTGCTCTAGCTTCAAAACTGTGTAAAAAACCTGCTTTCATACAGACGGACAGACGGACATTTCACAAACCCAATATACTCTTTTTTCTTTTTTTTCTCAAAAAAATTAAAAAAGAGTATACACAGAATCAGTGAGCGGCGAGCGACAAATATCCATGCATGCAACTTCGGGTTTTTCCCATTCATACAAATGAAATGCCAACATGTCAGTGTATGTGGTTGGGCACCACTGCTCTAGCTTCAAAACTTTTTAAAAAACTGCGTTCATCGGGACGTATGGATAGACGAGTATTCCACAAACCCAATATACTCTTAAAAAAAAAAAACATTTGAAATAAAAAAAGAGTATGAAAAGGGAGTGCTCGTTGTTGTCCCCTTAGAAGCCAATATTATCGTGGAACTTGTAAAGCTGAAAATGTTGCTCATTGTTGTTACTGTTTGGTTTACGTTCGCATCATATACATATACATATGTGTGTGTGTATGTGTGTTCGTGTATGGCAGTAAAAAAGAAAAATAACATTAGTGGTCTATCAGGGAAAACCGCTGTGATGTTGCACATGGGGGGAGTTTCGTCGCCGTGAGTGTATGTTTGACAAGGAAATTTCATTAAAAATGTAAGTTTTAAATTTGAGAAGCGGCAACAAGAGTGGCAGTAAATCAACAACAACTGCAAATAAACCACAACCTTCTACAGACAGCTGCAGCAGCAAATGAGCAAAAACAACAGCAATAGGAACGAACAACAACATGAAACAACCAACAACATTAAAGAAGAGCAACAGTGTGGCCGTTATTGTTATTGCTGGTAAAGTTGTTCTGGTTCTGTTTTTATAGCTGCTTACAGTTAAATCAGCAAACAGATTCACAACACAGATATAGTCAATTTTGTTGCTTGGTTAACGTGATAAACATACAAACGCACACACACAAACAGAAGATGCTCGTCTTGCGATAAATGACCATTCCATAAATTTATATTTCTACTCAACTCAAGCTGATTCTTCTGATGCTGCTGCTGGTCAGTTTTATGGCTGCTGCTGCTGTGGAAAGCATTTTTCTTTTTGGAAATGATTGCACACAGTCTACACCAGTCCAGCCCAAGTCCGCCTCAAGCCCTGCAAAATTGTCTGTCTGCTATTGTGATAGGTAGCATGGGGATCCATACACTGGGGGATTCAGACGTGGGACTCGCGTCCAGCTAGCTGAAGTGAAGGAACGCATGTAAATTGATTGCATTGCCAGGTGAGAGAGCATGACAGTGACAACGAAGAGCAGCATCCGGATGACGTCGACGAGCACATTGATAAGCAATGGACGCAGCAACGGCGGCGTCATCAAGTAGGACAGAAATAAATTAAAGCCTTGTCAGCAAATGCGGCGACATCTTCATCAGTATCATCGTCATCGGCACCACCATCGTCATCGTTATCATCATCGTAGCCATCATCGATTGGTATCGGGCATCCCATACAGACGCTGATGAGCTGCAGACTTATTTTGCAGCAGCAATTTCAATTTGCGACATTGCCTCACGTTTGTCAATTTTAATTTGATAGCTGCAACTATATTCAGAGAGAAAGTTCTTTAGGAATCAAGTTGTTCCGATCCATTTTAGTACCCTACACACCATTCACTGACTGAAATAGCAAGATACCTAGCTATTAAATGCTAATTAAATAAACTGTATCTCATTTTGCTTCCTGCTTCATAGTAGGTATTATAAGATGCATTTATTAATTTATTTACATTTATTTATGTTGGGTATTTCCAAAAACAACAAACTACACTTTAAGAGAACATTTTAAAAACAGGCTTAATCCCAAAGTTTTGTTTTATTTTGGCATTTCTCTTTTGTGATATATTCGTACATATACTTCATCTTTTTAGTGCAACAAACTAAGCCTACTTCAAAAAACAAAGATACCTTTAATTTGCGGTCACTTTCTTGGTCATACAATTTTATTTTATTTGCGTGTTGTTTTGAATTTTTATATTCTGAACTTACAAAATTTATAAAACAAGAAAGAAATGTTCGGCGTGCCGAAGATATTTACCCTTGCAGAAAAGATCTGCATAAGAAAACTTGTTTTGCAACCGATCGTTCCTATGGCAGCTATAAGGTATAGTGATCCGATTTCGCTGAAATTTTGTCCAAATGTGTGGATAGTTTTAAAACTTAGACATAGTGAGTTTGGTTGAGTTATTTTGAAAAACAAAAAAGTTTGTCATACAAAAACATAATGTTCAACCGATCGTTCTTATGGCAGCTACATATATGTTATAGTTGTCCGATCTGACCGATTCTGACATATGTACTGCTTGCAGAAAGATAAAGCATCTGTGCCAAGTTTCATCACGATAGCTCTAAAACTGAGGGACTAGTTCGCATATAAACAGACGGATAGACGGACATGACGGACATGACTCGGCTGATGATGCCGATCACGAACATAAAATTTTTTTTTTTTGAGACGGACATTTCGAGACAGACATTTCACAAACCAAATATGCTCTTTTTTCTTTATTTTTCAAAAAATTAAAAAAGAGTATAAAAAATATTAAGTATTAAGTATTATGGCCCCTAATGATCTTCTTGACACATTTGACCCACTCTCGACTCTATAAAGAGGGTAAAAAAAGTATATCACAGTCGGGAGCATCCGACTTTAAAGTTCTTGTTTTGTTATTATATTATAGGAAAAAGTGGTTTGGATGGGTGGACGGCAGGGGGAGGAGAGATGGAAGGTTTTTGGGGCCGGCTACGAAATAAGTTGTAAGCAGCCGTTCCACCCACGTTCGCTCACATAAATCAATTATAGTACTTACGAAGAAAGAGGCGCTTGCTTCGGGCGTGACACTTACCGATAGTCCCTCGAGGTGAGTGTGTGCTTGTGTAAAAGTGTGTTGTGTGTAGATAGATTTTTGTGAAAGAGAAAATTTTTAAAGCAATAAAGAGCAACCTGCACTTTCTTGGGCTCACGAAAATTTTAAAAGTTTTTTAATACTTTGAGCGAGACAGATAGAAAGAGGGAGAGAGGGTGCGGCGGGTGTTAAGGTTACTTTGCAAATGCAAGCCACAGGCCTTGTCGTGATTGCTGCTCGGATTTACCGGCTTACAGGCCACTATGCGCAGACACCAAAACTTTAAGTGCAAGTTTAAATATACAACTGGCAGACTCTTGTTCCGAGCAGATTTGCCCTGCTCCTCATGTCAGCCCAAAAGTATGCCACAGATTACAGTAGATGAAAGGGTGAAAATTTTGCCACGCCTTGCCGCCCATATTCACATATTCCTCGTTGGCCGCCATTATTGATTGTTGCACAAATTGGCCTATCGTCCGGCAAAATGGCCGACAATGGATGCTACTGGTTGTCCATTATTGATTGATTGACTGGCTAGTTGGTTAACTGACCGCCTGATGAATTGTCCCATTAGTCTACTGTCAGTTGCTTCTTATTGTTTTTGTTCACGACGGAAAAGGTTAAGCAGTAGTATTTGTGATTCGCTTAAGCTTCAATCCGAAACCATATATGATTAGATTAATCATGCGCTCATATGGAATTAAATAGTGTTCTTTTTCGGATAATACTACTACGCACAACTTTTGATTCGTTGATCTTTATCTAAGTTCGTTCTTAAGTTTAATCATTGAATGCTCTTCCTAAATTTTATACGATTATGCATATTTCAGAACTATACTGGTTTCCATACCGAAAGTTTTTTGTTCATTATGTATCATGTAAATTGATTTTGCATTAAGAATATATACGAGGGCGAGCTGATAAGTACCCCGCCTAGCCAAGAAACACACAATTTTTTTGCATTTTTATTCCCTAGCAGAGGGTATTAGAGAGACGTCTCGGAAAAAATTGTATATTCGTGATCAGCATTAACAGCCGAGTCATGTCCGTTTGTCCGTCTGTCTGTCTGTTTATATGCGACTAGTTCGCAGTTTTTGATGAATCAAAATCAGAGAATACCAGGCTAAGGTGCGCGAAGTTGGACTTCGTCAGCGGCTCCACACAATTAGGTTAGCAGCGTAGACAAGATCTGGGTGCGCGACTATTCGCGATTTACTTCAATCTCATTTTCAAAAATCAATATGAAAATTCATTAAAAACTGCATACGAATTTTCCGGAAAATTCACATTCCCGGGTGGAAAGTGGGTGGTGACAAGGCCAAAGTTGAGTTTTTATGCGATTTGCTTCAAACTCATTCTCAAAAATCAATATGAGAATTCATTTTAAGACTGCATACCAATTTTCCGGAAAATTCACATTCCCGGGTGGAAAATGGGTGGTAAAAAGGCCAAAGTTGAGTTTTAATGCGATTTGCTTCAATCTCATTTTCAAAGATCAATATAAAAATTCATTAAAAACTGCATACGAATTTTCCGGAAAATTCACATTCCCGGGTGGAAAGTGGGTGGGGACAAGGCCATAGTTGAGTTCTTATGCGATTTGCTTCAAACTCATTTTCAAAGATCAATATGAAAATTCATTAAAAACTGCATACCAATTTTCCGGAAAATTCGCATTCCCGGGTGGAAAGTGGGTGGTAAATAGGGCGAAAGTTGAGTTTTTGTGCAATTTGCTTCAAACTCATTTTCAAAGATCTATTTGAAAATTCATTTTAAGACTGCATACCAATTTTCCGGAAAATTCACATTCCCGGGTGGAAAATGGGTGGTTAAAAGGCCAAAGTTGAGTTTTAATGCGATTTGCTTCAATCTCATTTTCAAAGATCAATATGAAAATTCATTAAAAATTGCATACGAATTTTCCGGAAAATTCACCCCCCTGGGTGGAAAGTGGGTGGGGACAAGGCCATAGTTGAGTTCTTATGCGATTTGCTTCAAACTCATTTTCAAAGATCAATATGAAAATTCATTAAAAACTGCATACCAATTTTCCGGAAAATTCACATTCCCGGGTGGAAAGTGGGTGGTAAATAGGGCGAGAGTTGAGTTCATTTGCGATTTATCCCTAATTCATTTGCAAAGATCAATGTGAAAATTTATTAAAAACTGCATACCAATTTTCGGGAAAATTCGCATTCCCGGGTGGAAAGTGGGTGGTAAATAGGGCGAAAGTTGAGTTTTTGTGCAATTTGCTTCAAACTCATTTTCAAAGATCTATATGAAAATTCATTTAAAACTGCATACCAATTTTCCGGAAAATTCACATTCCAGGGTGGAGAGTGGGTGGTTAAAAGGCCAAAGTTGAGTTTTTATGCGATTTGCTTCAAACTCATTCTCAAAAATCAATATGAGAATTCATTTTAAGACTGCATACCAATTTTCCGGAAAATTCACATTCCCGGGTGGAAATGGGTGGGGACAAGGCCAAAGTTGAGTTTTTATGCGATTTGCTTCAATCTCATTTTCAAAGATCAATATGAAAATTCATTAAAAACTGCATACGAATTTTCCGGAAAATTCACATTCCCGGGTGGAAAGTGGGTGGTAAAAAGGCGAAAGTTGAGTTCATTGGCGATTTACTTCAATCTCATTTTCAAAAATCAATATGAAAATTCATTAAAAACTGCATACGAATTTTCCGGAAAATTCACATTCCCGGGTGGAAAGTGGGTGGGGACAAGGCCAAAGTTGAGTTTTTATGCGATTTGCTTCAAACTCATTCTCAAAAATCAATATGAGAATTCATTTCAAGACTGCATACCAATTTTCCGGAAAATTCACATTCCCGGGTGGAAAATGGGTGGTAAAAAGGCCAAAGTTGAGTTTTAATGCGATTTGCTTCAATCTCATTTTCAAATATCAATATGAAAATTCATTAAAAACTGCATACGAATTTTCCGGAAAATTCACATTCCCGGGTGGAAAGTGGGTGGTGACAAGGCCATAGTTGAGTTCTTATGCTATTTGCTTCAAACTCATTTTCAAATATCAATATGAAAATTCATTAAAAACATACCAATTTAACGTAAAACGGGCGGCAATTCGTTTCACCGTTATATTTCTCACCTTGTGAATACCTAGTCCGTTTTCGACTCGACGCTATAATACGTATATTGATTTAATCCTCAAAGGTAGAAACAAAAGCATATACCGCACTTCACGAACTTCTAACTGCTAAACATTTGCCCAGGGCAAGCTCACCGACGACCTTGTTATCCTCGTTGTCTTGCGTAGAATGTTCCCTGCTGCTGTTATTAATTGTTTTCCCGCGCCGAATGCACGCACTGTTCTCTAGCACGCGTCGATGCTCAAAAACTTCGAAATTTATTCCTTTGTCGCCTTGCTGTCGCTTCGGTCGCTCGTCGAGTTTTCGGCCCCCTGCCCTTTTTTATGGTTTCAGCGCGCGTCGGTTTTCGGCCGCTGCTCTGTGTGCATTCAGTATGCGTCGTTTTCGGTGGTTAGTCGGGCGATCCTCTTTTGTCGTTACCGTTAGTTTTTCTGCTCTGCTTTTCGGGTCACGTAGCCCGCGTTTGCTATTTTGCTGCGTGCTTATACTCTTTTTTTTAACATAAGAGACACCAAACTTGGCATGCAGGTTCCTGTATACCATACGCAGATCAAGTTTATTTCAAATTTCGGATGCACCCCCCGCACCCCCGCAAATCGCAAAAGACTCCCACAGCCACAATTTTGAAGATAAAGCTTTAATTTTTGATACACATGTATGTTTAATCAATGTTGATCGGATGTGTAAATTTCAACACGATCGGATAAATAGCACCAAAGTTAGGAAAGAACTTATTTCCCCTGTCTCAGCAGGCAGAAACAAGAGTTTGACATGCACTGTGCAAGTTGAATACGCTGCTTGCTTGTGTTGCCGCTGAACTGCTTGAAATGCAAGTTGGGAGCAGGGAGTCTCATAGTCGTGCACATTCGACTAGAGTATTCTTACTTGTTAAAAATATAAATCAACTTTAACAAAAAAGAAAGTTGCAGTCGGGTTCTCCCGACGTGGGGCGAGGGTGGGCGTGGGCAATTTTTTTTATTCAGATCAATCAAGGAAGTGATTAGTAGTCCTTTTATCAAATTTGGTTACTCTAGCTGTAAAATTGTGGGAGATACAGTTTTTGGCCGATTGCGTGGGATGGGAAGGGGGTGAGGGGAGATCTTAACCCTTTGTTTGTACATGGTACATATAAACATGTACTTAATATACATGTACTTAATATAAACACGTACTTAACTTGTTCAGTGCCTGTCAAACTGTTGTTTCTGCCTGCTGAGACGGGGGAAATAGTTTCTACCATAGCTTTGGTGCTTTTTATCCGATCGTAATGAAATTAGTTGATTAAACATATATGTGTACCAAAAATCAAAGCTTTATCTTTAAAACTGTGGCTATGGGAGATTATTGTGATTTGCGGTTGTGCGGGGGGTGCATCCGAAATGTGAAATAAACTTGATCTGCGTATGGTATACAGGAACCTACATGCCAAGTTTGGTGTCTCTAGCTTTTGTAGCAGTAAATTTTATCACGATCGGATAAATAACACAAAAGTTATGGAAGAAACTATTACCCCCGTCTCAGCAGGCAGAAACAACAGTTTGGCAGGTACTGGACAAGGTAAGTGCGCTGCTTGTTTGTTTTGCCGCTGAACTGCTTGAAGTGCAAGTTGGGAGCAGGGAGTCTCGTAGTCGGGCACACTCGACTAGAGTATTCTTACTTGTTTTTTTTATTTTCGCTCTTTAAAAGTAAAACTTGAAAGTTTGAATATTGTTTATATTTGAGTTTGTATGTATGTATATCGAAGTGAATTCTCTTTGTGTTTTACTTTTGGCTTCCTTCTTAACTTTCACTGCCACAACAGTGCTCGGAATCTGTGGAATCTTTATACACATGTTCATGCATACAAACATGAATACGAATACCTATTTGCATATCTGTCCTGGAATTCAATAAGAAAATTGTAATTTGCGTAATGAGCAAACTGCTCCTGCTGCGCACTAATTTCATATACATATATACATATATTATAGTATATATACATTCTACCTGCAGTAAGCCTCTTTCAGCGTTCTGGCCACATTGATTTGCGCATTTTCAGCATGACTTCAGATACACGTCGGCGCACCTGAACATTGCACACCACACCCCGTCCATTGAGAGTTTCCTGCAGCCAACGGCATCGCGACGTTGCAGTAACCATCCACACGCTCACCCACCGCCGTGTCAATGTCAGCAGCCGCCGTTAGCTGCAGCAGCGAGTTTGATAGGGATTTTGCTCCTTATAGCGCAGACCGCAAACAGCGGAATATCAAGTGTCCTAGCCACAGACAGGGGCATCTTTTCAGCTTGCTGTATTTTGTAACAGACTGAACTCAAATTTGTTGCCACATGTAGCAAACAGTTGGAAAACTTTTGACCAGACTACAGATACATAGTGCAGGGTAAGTATTTGTAAGTCGACTATGTTAGATATTTGTTGCGCTTACTTATTAGTTTTTAATTGGTTTGCGCTGCCTCGTTGCCGAAGATGTTGCTTTGTTTATGGCAATTGCATCCCTGTGGCATTACTTGTTCTATATAGTTACTGTTTGTATCTTTCAATCTTTGGTGTGCTCAACCAGATCATTAGCCACTGCGCTGTGTGCTTCAGTGGTGCTCTATATATATTACATACATAGGTGCTCTTCAAATCAATGCAGATGCAAAGAAGAGTTTCAATTTTCTTGAATCTTCAATTGAATGCGAACTTAAGATTGCCTGTTTGTCTGATTGGCTGCGTGCCTTAGCCATATCCTGACATGATGCTGCGAGAAAAGACGCTTGGCAAATGCCTTTTACCCCCTTGTTGCTTATTTTATGCCTGTGCGGCTTTTAACTTTGTTTTGTATCAATTTCCGTTGGCGACAAATGCGTTTTATAAATAATATGTCAAATTGATTTGAGTTTGCGTCGAACGACGGGCAAGATGTATCCTTTCAAAATGTTCTAAGAAAGCGCTAACACAGTCAGCTAGCTGCCATGTTCTCATTAAAGCATTTTAGTGATTTAATATATGTATAATAGGGTGCATCGATTGATTTTCAAAAAAAAATGGTACCCCAAATTCGTATTCTGTGTTCAATTCTAAGATATTTTCACCCAGAACCATAGCTCTAAGATCAATTTCTAGTCCCCACTTTTATCCGAAACTTGAAATAAACTTGATCTGCGTATGGTGTACAGAATCCTGCATGCCAAGTTTGGTGTCTCCACCTCATAGTCTCTGAGATCGACGCGTTCAAACAGACAGAAAGACGGGCAGACAGACAGACAGACGGACATGGCTAAATCAACTCGGCTGTTGATGCTGATCAAGAATATATATGGTTTGTATGGTCGGAAATGCCTCCTTCTGTCTGTTATACACATTTGCAGTACTTTATAACTCCCTTTTTATTCCCTGTTCCCATTAAAAATGGGAAAAAGGTTGATAACGTTTCTAGACTGCCTTAGCACTCAAAAAATTACCCGTTTTTCCGGAATTGGCTTAAAATGACCTAAAACTTTTAGATCGAAAATATATCACTCCACTTTGAAGTGTTTCAAAAATAACTGTTATTCTCGGAGACTACGAATAACGCACACAACAGAGAGCGTGCGTTATGTTTTAAGTGTTTGTGGTCTCGCTCAGTGAGAAACGGTTATTTTCGAATTTTTTTCTGTTTCTGTCTTTCAAAGACACTTATTTTTGAGAGAAAAAATATAAGTGTCTTTTTATGAACACAAAAAGTTTGAGTTATTTTGCTTCTGTGACAGAAAATTTGTCTTCCAGTGATCGTTGATCTGAAACGTATAACAGTATGCAGTGAAAAAATATTATAAAAATAAATATATATATTAATTTCACATCAAGAAATATCAGCTTTTTATTATATAAATATCATGTTCTTATCATATCCACAGTATAAATTAACATAACATAACTATAAGCAAAATTCCACTTATCCACATCCACTTTCGTTTTTCTCTTATACTTTAACTGTTAACCGAAGACACTTTGAGCATATGTTGATGTTTCCTTGAGTTTTCACACTTAATTTTTGATTCAAACCATTCCTTACACATCCTAGAGATTGTCCAATTCAAAAAAATGAACTAATATGATCGATCTTTACCAGGACATCAAAAATACTTAGCATAAGCCCAATATTTGTACCCAACACTTTGATACAAGTGTGCTTATTATTTTGGCCAGGCAAATTTTGATCTTGTATAGAACAAACTGCCCTGAATGCTTCATTTTTACCATTATTTGACCAAGCTCACTGTTTTTTAATAGAGAATAATGTGTTGATTCAAATGTAAGCTATAGTTTTCAATTGCAGCGGGTACATTTTCAAATATCCGCCACTGAATAAAAATGTTATGGGTGTGCTTATTATTCTGGCCATATGTGTACCATAGGCAGACAAAGTGTTAAGATGTATACTGTATACATTGTATACCCTTGCAGAAAAGATTTGCATAAGAAAACTTAGTTTTCAGCCGATCTTTCCTACGGCCGCTTTAAGATATAGTGATTCGATTTTAATAAAATTTGGTCAAATGTGTAGAACGTGCTTTAATTTAGATATAGTGAGTTGGGTCGAGTTATTTTGAAAAAACACAAAATTGTATCATACAGAAACTTATTTTTAACCGATCTTTCATCGATTAATCGATGGCAGCTGTACGTTATAGTGGTCCGATCTGGCCGATTCTGACATACATATGTACTGCTTGCAGAAAGAATAAGCATCTGTGCCAAGTTTCATCACGATTGCTCTAAAACTGAGGGACTAGTTCGCATATAAACAGACGGACATGACGGACATGACTCGGCTGCTGATGCTGATCACGAATATAAAATATTTTTTTTTCTGAGACCTCTCCTTCAATGCTTTACAAGTTTCGTGACAAAATTATTATACCCTCTGCAAGGGTATAAAAAAGCAAGCAAGAATAAAAAAACATATTTCTCTCACGAACACCGGAAAACTATTGAAAATTACTACAACTAGCTTCGGAAACCGTATGGAATGAACTTGGCTGGACAGCAAAACAGCCACAACAACAATAAGTATAAACATATTTTTATGTCATCCATGAAATTGGCCACCACCCATACGATTTATGGAAGGCACCACCAAAACAAAAACACAAAACAAAACAAACTGACCGAAAAGTTTTTACATTAAATCAATGAAGCGAACAAAATATTCGCGCCAACACGACAGATTGAAGTAGATTCGTAGATTCTACAAGTATAAGCATACATTGTACAATAAACATAAGATATACGAGTAGTATGTAAGCCATTGAAAAGTGTACACGCCTCATCCGAAAGTAGTCAAAACTTTTGATTTGCCATATATTGCCAGATCGTAGAATGAAATATTGTATATAATGTTGCAATGCACTGTGGGTCAAGATTGAGAGTAAACGACCAAAACTATAAGACGATTAGTGATTGCAACAAAACTCCGTAAATTACTGTTTTCGGGTCGCTGATTACGAATTTGAAATCAGTTTTTAAAAATTCAAAATGGCAGCTCCAATTTTCCAAAAACCTTATGGATTTGCCTAAGCATTATGATTGTGGCGTTTTTTGGGTCGGTGATTACGAATTTGAAATCAGTTTGTCAATATTCAAATCCCATATGCCTACTTAATTTTCGAAACTTATTGGATTTTCTTCGAATAAGTTTTATGGAGGTTCGTCCGACTTCTAATCAGAAACCTGCAAGCAGGCAATCTTAAATGTTGGTTGCGCTTTAATTTTAATTTATTTATAGTTATTTTATAAGTAAACCTATAACACGATGTAATAGCCTAATTCCACCGGGCTTAAATGTACTTATAAGCACATTAAAATTACTTTTGAAAAACAAAGCAACATTTTCTCAGTGCAAAAAAGAATGTACTTTAAAAACAGATGTGTCCATTTGACCCGAGTGTTTTTCATTATTAACAAATAAGAACGTTGCAGTCTCTCTTTTTTCGCCACTCTGCAGAATCAGAAGTGGGCGGGGCAATTGTATTTTTGCTCATATCTTTCAAGTTTTGCCATCAATTTAATTTTGGTTGGGCCCGTTCTTCCCTAGACAGACGGACGGACAAACAGACGGAAATTTCACAAACCCAATATACTTTTTTTCTTTCTTTTTTTTCTTAAATTAAAAAAGAGTATAAAAACTGGCCCAAAAATTGTAAGAACGTTGCAGTCGAATGAGCCCGACTGCGATATATTTTTTTTTCGCCTCTTTGCGGAATCAGAAGTGTGCGTGGCAATTGTATTTAGCATTGTAGGAGATCTTGACACTTTTTCTGTCTATGGTATGTATCAACATGTATACCAAGTTTGGTTGCTCTAGCTTCAAAACTGTGGACAAAAAAATTGCGTTCATACAGACGGACAGACAGACGGACATTTCACAAATCCGATATACTCTATTTTTTTTTAAAAAAATTTAAAAAAAGTAAATAAAAAATATAATGAAAAGTTCAATAGCAATGCTATTTTTTGAAACCATTACTGAACTTTTGTTATGTATGATTTATTTAAAACAAAAGTGTGTAATCAAATCGGAGGACAACTAAATAACTTATTGGCGCAAGTTTCTATTAGATATAGTAATTGGTTCTCACTTCAAGCAGATTTTCTTTTATCGCTGCACTAGCTTAACACTGAAAACATAAAACACTTTGCATAATCAAAGTCAACCAGACAGGACTAAAAGGACTCCTGTTCCAGACCAACAAGTCGAAGTGGAAACTGTAGCTGATTCTGTTGTCTGAATGTTTAACTCACCGCGTCCTTTGGACTCAAGGAAGCTTTTTGCAATGCCCTGCCTCGTGAATCAAGCAAGGCATTCAAAAGTAAAACGAGAAAAGAAAAACACTAACGGGTAAAACTGGCAAGAATAAATATTCTGAGGCTGAAGAGTGGATTACTTAACTGATTAGCATGCAATTATGTTGAATAATTGGTAATGCATTAGGAACGAATAAGAATATTGAATCGAAAAAGTGAGTAAAGTAAGCTTCAAGGTATGTTCGGCGTATAACAAACCTGAGTTATTTAGATGACATTTTTAGCCATTTAGCCAGGCAAATCAATTTTCCATTGCAATGAAATTACATAAATGACTATAGTCAAGATACCCAGATGAGAATGTGCATTGAGTGCTAGCAGAATTATTGTAGGAGCACCTGAGGACCAAAACGATGACGACGCAGATAAAGATGAAGATGAGAGGATGACATTATGCGTTGATTGTCGATGGGTTTGGGGCCAGAAACATTTTTATGCTTTAGCCTGGCAATGGCAATTGCAATGCAATTGACAACAATGGTAGCCAGAAATGAGAGCAATGCGAAGTGCCGGACGGAAATGCAGACCAGAAGTAAAACTACAACCAAAGGACTAGGCAAAGGATCAGAGCACAGAGAAACCTAGGACCAGAGCGAGCACACATATGTATTTATGTATGGTGGACGTGGGGGCAGATCGGCAGTTTCTTTGCTTTCAAGCCGAGAGTTGATGCTGTAAATGGCAGGATGTATATGCAAGTATGTGTGAGTGTTTGGGTGTCAAGAGGGCCCAAAAAACTAACCCACACATACACACTCGGCCACACATACGCATTCCATGTGCACTGCACTATAGGTCAAATGACCACATTTTTTGGCCAAAAGTAATTTCTTAAAGTGTTTCAAATGAAGTATTCTTTGTCTGAATACATTAGGTATACCTCAAAGCATAATTTTGCATACCAGAAATTTGAACAGATAACAGCTGTTTCAAACGAGGTGTACCTGTTAACTAAAAGTTCAATTTTTACTGTGACTTTCGGGTACTAAAAAGTTAAAAAAAAACTCAATTCTTGTGAAACTTCTTTGATGGAATATAATAAGTGTGGTCTTAATTGTGGGCTGGTATGCTTGAACTGCAGAAATTCAACATCCTTTTTTTGTAATAGTCTCTTAAAGTGAAAACTTGTGTTTTCTAAGGGCATTTTCTAGAAATAATACAATATGTGCTTTATAGATATATCAATTCCTCATTCAATATACCTTATTTTAAAGTGCACTTTTTCTGCAATATCACTTTTTATGATCTAACCTCACTTTCATGCCATGCTGACTTATTTACAACATGACGGAGAGAGAAGCTTGTTGATGATCAAGAAGTTGATGTTTTCGTATTCCTTACATGTATTTACATAAACTATGTACGAATTTGTTTGAATATTTTTGTTACAAATAATTTAAAATTTTGTTTTTTGGATCTTGGTCCGAAGTGTGTGTCACGCCCATTTCTCCAAAAACACTCTCTAAAGTTATTTACAAACGAATTCTAGGCACTAGGTCCAAAAATCTCGCTTAGTCTATGAGCTATTGATTTTGGCCAAAAAAAGTGGTCATTTGACCTATAGTGCACTGGAATGGATAAGCATTTCAAGTCAAATTGCTACAACATGCGCGCATTCAAAATACACACTAAAACACACACACAAACAGGCTAAAACATATATACACACACACACGCATAATTGGCGCAAAAATCCTGCAGCTGTCGCCAGCTGCGTCACGTTGGCCGCTGCATCAGCAGAAAATATTTTGAAGCTGAAGGAGCAGAGGGTAGGCGGAGAGGAAGTTATAAAAAGCAACAGCAACCACCAAGACGCCTTCGATGGCCATGTCCGTCTACGATGATGATGATGATGATGATGATGATGAGGATGATGATAATGATGATGGCCAAGTTGAGGATGTGGAAAACAGCGCCACAAACCTTTATTCAAATTCAGCATTTTCATGGCATTGGCGTAAAATCATTTTATTGCTTCCTGACTGAATGACTTTTTCAACCTCGTCTTGGATTCAGATTAACCCAATAAATGCGGTGGTGCTGCTGCTGCTGTTTGGTGGGAACCACTCTTCCGCTCTTCCACCTTTTAACCCCGCTGAAGACACACAAATTAATGTTCACTGAGCAGACTTTTCAATTCAAATAAAAATTTTCGATGACTGCCCCCATTTGCACAAGGTACACAAGATGCACACCAGACACGAGTGTTCACATTTCACATTAGACAAGAACCGTATAACATAATGGCTTTTCTCTTTTTGGAAGCTGAGCAAGTTTAGGGAGATGCACCTTGTTCACAGGACTCCATGTGTTAGATTAGTTTAAAGTTGATTGCGCCTTTGTCGCAGTGCTTTAAACTTACCCTTAATTTTTTCGGCCAAGCCCTATTTAATAATGAATCGCGTCCAGGATGTTAGTTAGAACTAAAACCTTTATTGAATTTATATATGCTTATATACCTTAAATGTATGTGGATTCTATTTTACGAATAACAAAGATAGAATTATTAGTGTTACAATAGTTTTCCTTTTTACTCCCTGTTCCCATTAAAAGTGGGATAAAGGGAGTTATAAAGTACTGCAAATGTGTGTACTGGGCAGAAGGAGACTATAGAAACTATGTATATATTCTTGACCAGCATCAACAGCTGAGTTGATATAGCCATGTCCGTCTATCTGTCAGTCCGTCTGTCTGTATGAACGCAGGTTTTTTCCACAATTTTAAAGCTAGAGCAACCAAACTTGGTATACATGTTGGTAAATACAAACTGTCAAGATCTCCCCCCCACAACCAAATTTAAATTGATGGCAAAACTTGAACGATTTGAGCAAAAATACAATTGCCGCGCTCACTTATGACTCCACAAAGAGGCGAAAAAAAAGTATATCGCAGTTGGGTACATCCGACTGCAACGTTCTTACTTGTTTCTTTTCTTTTCACCGGCTCCAACAGCCTCATCTTTACCAGCAATACCCCACTATCACTACTGGATCGGTACCCAGTTAATCCTACAACTTATATTAGCATACTTATATTAGATTCCATAAGTCAATACCCCTTATAAGACAGCAAAACGTGAATAAAGCAAAGAAATATATTTTAATCCACTACTTTACTAAACCTAACCCCTATTCTCCGTTTCCCTCTCGCGGCACGCGTCGCTGAATACTACCTTACGGCTGGAAGATGGCATGAAAGCCTCATCTAGAGTCTTATCTAGAGTTTGAAGTCAAATTGCGCTGTCTTTCAACGCGACGAAAGGATTTAATGATTTGTGCGGTCATGTTGCTGACAGCAACCCAATTGTTTTGTGAGCTAAGTAGAATGTCTAGCTAGTCATTGACTGTAAATGGTAATACTTAGACTTAGCTCTTTCCGTTCGCCAGAGAATCTTGGCCTGCTCACAGTGTGTGCAAAACGGATCCGTCACGTGCTTAAACCTATATAAATAGGATTTAAAGCACCCATGTCCTGTCAGCAATTGTATCATGTAGAAGTCAGTCTGTCCGTGCTTTCTACTCACCCATATCCTCACATCGTGGATGATGCGCCTTGTCCAGCTTTCATTCCGGGTGTTCCTCCATCTCTGCTGCCATCTCGCAATGGAATCAGCCTACCTTGCGTTCGGAGGGTCGCAGCCCTTGGTTTCCGCCGCTAGAAGATCAAGCGGCACCATTCCGGAAATTACCAGTGCGGCGTCTTCGGAGACAGTGCGGAAGGCACTCAGCACTCTTAGCGCGCAAGTGCGATAGGTCGCCCTACACGGCCGACCGGACGTTTTTATCGCCATTGCGGGTGCCCATTTGGCTGCTGCTTACATAATTATGGACCTTACAACGTTAGCGATTAGGGGCCTGCTACGTTGTCGGGGTCCACCGATGTTGGCCATTATGCCAGTCAGCGCAGCTTTGCAGCTTTCTCGGCAGTGTGGTGTTTGAATGTCAGCCGGTGATCAAGATGCACTCCCGGCTTAGACGTGCTTTCGCATCCAGCTACTTGTATGGTGGCAGTTTCGAAAGCCTTTCTGCTACTGACGAGAACTGCTCCTGTCTTATTGGCAGCAAGACAGAGCGAAATTTCAGATAGCCACTCCAAGACTTGTCGGGAGACAGTGTTCGTGTTGGCCTCCACAGTTTGTAGCGTTTTTGCCACTGCTATAATGGCTATGTCATAGGCAAAGCCCACGATGCGTGGTCACGGGGTGTCTCCAGGCGTAGCACTGTGTCATACATGACGTTCCATAAAATCGGTCCAAGTACCGACCCTTGCGGCACGCCACCCGTGCCCACATGTTCCAGCCGTCCTATAGAAGTTTGGTACAGCAACAGCCTATCTCGGCAGTAGCTACATATCAGGCTTATGAGATAGTCCGATATTTTAAGCTGATGCAATGCACGGATGTTGGCAGGCCAACTTGCAGAATTAAAAGCGTTTCGCACATCTAGGGTGTTTACAGGGTAATATTCCTTGTTGCCGACCTTTTATGTCAGCCACGGCGGGTCGTACTCTTCTTCTTTCTGAATATAAGCTGCCAGTCTCGAAGCCCGCGGCGCTCATTCAGCTCCTCTTCCAACCTGTTGCATATGAAGCGCTCAAAGAGTTTGCCGGTCACATCCAGCATACAAAGTGGTCTATACACGGATGGTTCTTCTGCCGCTTTATCTCCTTTAGGCAGTAGGACCTGCCTTTTGGAGTTTCCACTTCCTTGGGAATATCCGCTGGGATATGCAGGCATTAAAGAGCTCCACAAATGTGGATGGATACGCTTCAGCTATGATTTTAACAGCTCGAAGGTCTGCCTCAAGAATCTCAGCTGCCAAAGGGTTGCATGTCGGCCTCGTCACATAACTCCTTTCAACATTTGGCTTTGCTGCTTCTGACGGCTTTGCTGAAGATTGATCGCATTAATCGATACTCGTCAAGCATATGCTGTAAGCATGGTCTCCTTATAGAGCGCTTTAGGCGGCGCCTCGCTTATAAGCACGCCCTTCTAGCATCTGCAATTTAATCGTTCCACCAGTATACCGGATTAATCGTTCGCCTCCTCTTCTTTTTTGCAGCATTGGGGCATCGCATGCGCTTCCCATCGCCGATGCCAAGTTGTTAGTTAGGTGCGTCGTTTGTGCGCCTGTCTCAGCAGCATCGTGGCAGTCTTCCACTACCTTTGTTGCCATTGGTGCCATGGTTTCACAAGGCGCATCCTCCTATTGCCATCGGTGGCATTTCTAGCTGCTCAACAACCAACCTCTGGATTTCATTCATCTTAGCCAATGAGTCCTTCATATTTTGATTTATATGCCGGACCACTGGCTTTTTCTCCGTAATCATAAAGATGATCTCGTCCAACATTGTGCCAAGCTCCGTCATGTGGGTCTTGGGTGTTGTGCAGTGCCCTCTCGACTTTTTTGGCGGTGTTCGCCCCGATGCGCTGGTGGGGCCGGTGAGATCCCGGTTTCTTTTCGGCGCCTCGGTTCCATTGCTCTTACAACCAAGGGTGGTAACATCGCCATGTACCCGAGGTGGTGCCGAGTGTGGCGCTGCTGGTGGAGACCGTTGCGTTCTTGCGTTTCTCGCAATGGGTTTTCCGTCGCCTTTCTTATAGTTTGGTCCGCTGCGCCGGCCAAGAGTGATACTGCCGCATGTGTATGTGTATGTGTATGTGTATGTGTATGTGTATGTGTATGTGTATGTGTATGTGTATGTGTATGTGTATGTGTATGTGTATGTGTATGTGTATGTGTATGTGTATGTGTATGTGTATGTGTATGTGTATGTGTATGTGTATGTGTATGTGTATGTGTATGTGTATGTGTATGTGTATGTGTATGTGTATGTGTATGTGTATGTGTATGTGTATGTGTATGTGTATGTGTATGGGTATGTGTATGTGTATGTGAATGTGTATGTGTATGTGTATGTGTATGTGTATGTGTATGTGTATGTGTATGTGTATGTGTATGTGTATGTGTATGTGTATGTGTATGTGTATGTGTATGTGTATGTGTATGTGTATGTGTATGTGTATGTGTATGTGTATGTGTATGTGTATGTGTATGTGTATGTGTATGTGTATGTGTATGTGTATGTGTATGTGTATGTGTATGTGTATGTGTATGTGTATGTGTATGTGTATGTGTATGTGTATGTGTATGTGTATGTGTATGTGTATGTGTATGTGTATGTGTATGTGTATGTGTATGTGTATGTGTATGTGTATGTGTATGTGTATGTGTATGTGTATGTGTATGTGTATGTGTATGTGTATGTGTATGTGTATGTGTATGTGTATGTGTATGTGTATGTGTATGTGTATGTGTATGTGTATGTGTATGTGTATGTGTATGTGTATGTGTATGTGTATGTGTATGTGTATGTGTATGTGTATGTGTATGTGTATGTGTATGTGTATGTGTATGTGTATGTGTATGTGTATGTGTATGTGTATGTGTATGTGTATGTGTATGTGTATGTGTATGTGTATGTGTATGTGTATGTGTATGTGTATGTGTATGTGTATGTGTATGTGTATGTGTATGTGTATGTGTATGTGTATGTGTATGTGTATGTGTATGTGTATGTGTATGTGTATGTGTATGTGTATGTGTATGTGTATGTGTATGTGTATGTGTATGTGTATGTGTATGTGTATGTGTATGTGTATGTGTATGTGTATGTGTATGTGTATGTGTATGTGTATGTGTATGTGTATGTGTATGTGTATGTGTATGTGTATGTGTATGTGTATGTGTATGTGTATGTGTATGTGTATGTGTATGTGTATGTGTATGTGTATGTGTATGTGTATGTGTATGTGTATGTGTATGTGTATGTGTATGTGTATGTGTATGTGTATGTGTATGTGTATGTGTATGTGTATGTGTATGTGTATGTGTATGTGTATGTGTATGTGTATGTGTATGTGTATGTGTATGTGTATGTGTATGTGTATGTGTATGTGTATGTGTATGTGTATGTGTATGTGTATGTGTATGTGTATGTGTATGTGTATGTGTATGTGTATGTGTATGTGTATGTGTATGTGTATGTGTATGTGTATGTGTATGTGTATGTGTATGTGTATGTGCATGTGCATGTGTATGTGTAAGTGTATGTGTAAGTGCAAGTGTATATGTATGTGTGTGTATTTACACTACATGATGGAGCTCGTAATTGCGTTGCAGTTGAAAATTTTAGTGTTTGGTTTGATTGCAATTGATAAGCTTATGTTAAAGTGTGGCTTTTCCACACTTTTCCCGTGCTCCCTCTCTCTGTCGCTGTCCCTGTCTATCTCTCTTTCCATGTGTGCACCGCAGTGAAACTCGTAAGAAATTCAAGTGAAACTACATTAAGCTTACTTTGCTTATTGCGAGCGACACGTCGTCGCGCGCTGTGTAAGCGTATGTGAAAATTTTTCACCCACTCCACACACACACTCGCTTATCTGAATAACGGTTGCACGTGTCTGTGTGTGTGTAAGTGTATTGGGGCGTAGCGAGCAGCTCCTGTGGGACCAAGCGAGCATCAGGACCATAGTCAACCAGGCTGTGCGAGCAGGCCAATCATTTTAATTAATTTATCAGAGTGTTGGAAACACACAAAAATTTATTATACTCCTACGTCTGCTCATCGTCCTTGTCGTTGTCGTTATCGTCCTCGCAAACTGCAGCAAATAAAGCTGCGACTTCATACATACACGCATTCATGCATGTAAGTTTACACAAATGTACATCTCTGTGTGTGTGTGTGTGCAAAGGAAATCAGTGTAAGCGCGCCGTGGGAACAAAACTTTTGATTACGAAAACCAAGAAAATCAATGGGCTGCGGTACACAGAGACAAACAGACATACACACACACATGTATTTATACACACGCACACTACAAATTTAAGCCAACTAACGATGGCAGCTAATGTGCTGCACCATGCGCCCGGTGGCAACTTTGGGCGTTGTTCAATGTGATGAAACACAGCGGATGCCACACAAATGTCCCCTACTTAGTGCCACATCCACTTGAGGCAGGCACACATCCCAGGCAGCATCGAGTTGGAACTAGTTTTAGCCAGTGTAATGACATCAGTATTAATCGTTCGCTCTTGTGGCGAATTCTTTCTCAAATGCTGCAACTCTGATCATATTCAAATTTGTGCATGGCATTGTATGGCAGCTATATGATATAGTCTTCCGTTTTATGTAAATAATGTCTTTAAACACAGAATATGTGAGTTTGGTAAATAAAACTTAAGAAACAAAAATTTGTTCCTCAAATAACTTATTTTCCATACACAAACAAATTTTTCAACCTATTGTTCCTATGGCAGCTATAAGATAAAGATTTCCAGTTTTATGAAATTTTATCAGCCTGAATAAACTATGCCAAAACTTAGATCGAGTAAGTTTGGTTAAGTTATTTTTAAAAACAAAAAAGTTTTTCATACACAGAAAAACAAGTAAGAACGTTGCAGTCGGATACACCCGACTGCGATATACTTGGTTTTCGCCTCTTTGTGAAGTCATCGCGAAAATTGTATTTTTCGTAAAATCATTAAGTATTGCCATCAATTTAAATTTGGTTAGGCCAGTTCTACAGGTTTGGGAGAAACAAACATTGCTTGATTGCAAGTGCGGTCGTGGGCGGGAAATCTTGACACTTTGTCTGCATCTGCCTGCCTATATATCAACATGTATACCAAGTTTTTTTGCTCTAGCCTTAAAACTGTGGAAAAAACTGCGTTCATACAAACAGACGGAAATTTCACAAACCCAATATATTCTTTTTTGTATACTCTAGCCGGGTGTGCCCGACTACGAGACTCTCTGCTACCAACACGTAACTTGTGCAGTACCTGTCAAACTGTAGTTTCTGCCTGCTGAGACGGGGGAAATAAATTCGTCAATAACTTAACTTTCACTTAATGTATTGTTTGTTAAAATCGGTATTGCTTTACGCAAATTATGCTCATATTTTGGAAGTCACCTTAAAAAATTCCATTTGGGAAAAAAAAATGTTTGAAATTTTAAAATAATTTCTAAAAAATTAGACAAAAAATACAAAAGTTATTTTCGTGATAAGGGACCTCTAAAGTATCATGATTTTTAATATGGGCCCAACTACAAGCGAAAAGCCTCAAATTGTTGCATAGTGTTATGGGTGGGGGCCAAAGCACCAGAGAGATAACTTTCTCATAATCTAAATCAGTCTGATCAAATATTTGGAATGTTTGATTGAATGGATCAATTAGGCGCACCACAGAAATTGTTTCGAAAATATCTGTTTATCAGGAATTGAAAGTTAAGCAGAAATTTTAATAGATTCTCACTCATGGGATTTTATGTCGTCGCAAACAAATCTCATTTTATATTTAAAGTATTGTAAATAGTAACAATGAAATTACATCCCAAAGAGAAAACTTGCGACAATAATGTGGAATATAAACATATATTGATACATGTAAGTTAACGCTTATTTCTGTGGATATGTCTAGCATTTTATACCTAATTAACTTACGTAAATTGATTAGATTAATGAAACACTTACTATATACAGATCAAACTTTCCTGCGATTCAACTTAATTTTCATCAAAGTGCAGAAATATCCAAACATCTCTTCTTAGTTGAATTTCCATCCAGATATCTTGGCGGGGCAGAGCTTTTCTCCTCTAATTTGCATTATATGTTTTGTTTATGTTTGGCATTGTAATGCAATATTTTGGCGGCAGTTTAAATATACCGGCCCCTATTTGAGAAAAGCTGGCATCGCACTTGGTATATTGTGGGTTCTTGGATCATTCTCAAAAAAGCCTTCTCGCTCTATATATCACTGTCTGAGTAAGTAGCATGTAGCTGTCACGATGTTGCATTTGAAGATATTTTGTGTTGTTTGCTAGTTTCTGTTTTTGCCAGGCCAAAATGATATGGATTGCCCAAAGTGCTTACGGGTGTTTAATTAAAATGAACGCCAGCCACGCACCACCCGCTGCCGCTCTCCACTTCCAACTCTATACTCTCCATTCCATGCTCTTCCACTTCCCACCGTTAGCCGCCAAAAGCCAAGTGTGACTGTTGCAAGTGCCGCACCTGACCCTATGGCACATACGTGAATGTGGGGCCAAGCTGAAATTGCACGCCATTAGGACAAGTAATAGGCGAGGCGACCCAGACTGTACTCCAAGTAGTTTCTTATTGCAACATTTAATGACTGCTGCTTTTTGCTTGAGTTGCCACGAAAAAGTAATCGACGAGAAACGAGCTAAGCAAAACTTGGTGTATTTAAAACACGTTGTAGTATGTAATTAAGCCGTAGGCCGCTGAATCCGGCTCGAAGGATTAAAAATGACAATACACTTTTCGAGACGAAGTTTATGATCGAACTGTTATGTATTTATTTCAATATCTTAAAACTATCTTAGAATATAGCACTGTTGTCGGAGGCGACAGTTTCTAACGTAAATCAGGGTAGGTTAATTACCCCCATCCAGACGTGGTCATAGTCTCTCGGGTGTTATCTTTGATCCTGACAAGATCAGGTGGGCCATGAAATCTTTCTCTCACTTTAAAGACCCAGGGGGTGACCAGATTTTCCCGGCCTTGCTGCAACGCAATCTAGATGAGATCATATCTCCACTTAATGGCCTACGTAGTGCGAGTTTCATTTGGGGGTACATTCCAGTACCCTGGAGGGAGGTAAATGTGGTTTTTATTCCCAAGCAAGGGAACCTGCCTAAGTCTTACAGGCCAATCAGCCCCACATTCTTTTTGCTTAAAACCGCAGAACGTCTGTTGGACTTGTACATCCGGTGCAGACTGCACGATTCCAAGCAACTGCACTATACAAAAGGCAGATCGACAGAGGTCGCTCTTCACCACGAAGTCAGGAAAATTGAAAAGGCATTTGAAGGTGCCTTTGATAATACTGGCTATCAATGCATAACCAGGGCCCTAGAGAATATGCTAATGCTCCGAGACATTAAATCTACACTTAATGTCACTACTTTATGCATTCGAGCGGTCAAAGGGTGTCTAGGGTTGGCCGTCAGCTAACTGGTGTATAGGGGGACTCACGTGTAATTATTTTTGTAATGATACGCGCCGTATCTGTTCGCACTGTTAGAAGTGCGACTATGCTCTCCCCGTGAGGGTGGCTGGAAGCAGACGCTTGGCATGGTCATGTCCCTGCCAAGGGTGCTGAATAATAGTAGTCAGGCTAAGAAAAGAAAGCTCTTTCAGAAGTTTACCTAATTCCAAGGTGGAACAGCATATGCCGAGGGATTCATGGCCGAGGGGGTGCTCGGTTTCTAGCATGCGGACTCTCGATACCTATCAACCTACAGTTTTATTCTTGACTCCCCGCGGTAGACGGGCTATGCCGCGGGTGATCTCCTTTCCCGTTCACTCGTGGGATCATATATGAACCAAAATTTAACTTCTTAAGAAGAGTCTGATGCGGCTCCAATAGCATCACCCCAGGCTTTGCCCGGTTGTCCCTAATTCCGGTACCGCAGCCGCTGGGCTGCCGGCTCCCACCCCCCTTAACGGTGATGTTGGTCACCAGGTTAAGGAGGACCCGGACAGGCCTCCAACCCCCTTGGAACATGGCTTGAAAGGTACCAACCTTCCATCCGGAAAGTGTCTGTCAAGACAGGATTCGAAAAAGTTGGACTCTGAGACGGATAATGACCTTACTGTCACCAACCAGGACGATGCATCCAGTGTGATCTTCCAGAGATGTGGTCTCACGGATGCAGGCACACAGGTTGCCCGTCTATTTTTAGACCCTGAGCTCGCCTTCGTAAAAATGTCGAGTTGCGAGAAGAAGGCTTCTAAGGCCGAACTCGCCAAAAAGTTCCCCACAGCAGCTGCACTGGATGCTGCGAAAGCGCCCCCCGCTGACCCAAGGTCAAAAGGGGTCGGTCAGATGACAAGTCTCTGGGACACTCATTCAGAGTCGACAGCGCCATCCTAGAGTCGGCTGGCCAGAGGTGTCAAGCTAGGCTTTATTTCGACTGACAGATCGTCACCCTTGACAGCGGAGCAGATGGGAACGCTTAAGGCGGCGACCAGCCTTAAAACCGAAATTTGATGGTGTGGTCCTGAGAACGGAATGGCTGATGCTTGTTTGCCATGACGTAAGGGCAGCCGAGTGGGTCAGGTGTAACTTCAGCCACATAAGAGCTGCTAGTTCACTTGCAGTCGACCAGAGTGCGATCTTTAAGCCCTCCGCTAGGGATAAAGCCAGCAACTCTGCACCAACAACAAGGCTGATGGGCCTGCAAACGGTAAGACGGGCAGCCAGGCTTCCGGTGGCTGCCGAAGGGACTCCCGACGAGGCAAAACAGACAGCCTCGTCCAACGCTCCAACACCATGGAGTAATGAGCGCCATGAAAGTGCTCCAGGCGAACCTGCACCACGCTAGAGGAGCGTCGGCAACCCTGTGCAGAATTTTCGCTGAAGACAACATCAACCTGGCTCTTCTCCAAGAGCCATGGTTGTTGGGTAGCCAAGTCCGTGGATTAAATTGCGGCTCATGTAAGTTGTTATATGACCGAGAGGGTGGAGCACTACTATCCATTTAGATAGTAGCGTGAGGCACTTCCCTCTAACAAGCTTTATATCCAGGGACATAGTTTCGTCAGCCATCGAGGTGGCAACGGCGAAAGGCACCACGGAGATCGGTGTGGCGGCGGCTTATTTACCGGGCAACACCGACGAGGGTTCGTCAATGGAGGTTCAGCGGCTCGTCGACTTCTGCCAAAGGACAAGCAAGCAGCTCCTCATCGGCTGTGACGCCAACGCCCATCACATTATCTGGGGTAGCAGTGATGTCAACAAAAGGGGTGAATACCTTCTTGATTATCTATTGTGTAGTCAACTAGGTGTAGCAAACAGAGGGTGTAGGCCCACTTTTATTAACGCAATGAGGAAAGAGGTACTAGACCTCACTCTAGTTAATAAGCGTTTCTCTGACTTCATTTTAAGTTGGAGTGTCACCGATTAAGCCTCGTTATCCGATCACAACAGATTTGATTTACCAGGCCAAGCGAGACTCCTGCTAATTCTTTTGGCCCAAAGAAAACAAATTGGGACTTATTCAAAGTCTAAGTGGCCTCATAAGTTCACCAAATCCCCGTCGATTTCAACTAAGGCCACCCAGGTCCCATCAGGTTATACGTGAAGTGCAGGTTTAGCCAGTCAAAGAAGGGAAGTCCGACGGCTCTTTAATCGGACTAAGTCATACTAAGCGTAACGCTTTGAAGTAGGCGTCACAGAAAAAAACAAATTATATATTCCTGATCAGCATCAACAGCCGAGTCATGTCTGAAATTTATCGTCAGAAGACAAAAAAAAAAAAAATTGACATATCTTCAGCGCCGCTGCCACACATCTATCTTTCCCCACAAAGCATGAATGAGAGCTGGCATACCAGAAGAATAAAACTCATGGGTGAAATTACTAATTGGTCGAGACAATTATCGTCAACATTTCGTTAAACGTTATATATATACAGATTTGTACAAATATTAAAAAAGCACCTATTATCATCCGGTGTCAGTCAACTGGGATTCGAACGCTAGGCCTCATGACCCGTGCAGTGTTACACACTGAGCTACCGACTATATCAAATCAAGAGTAACAATTACACACATATGTATATATATATATTTCCCTATTATTTTTAAATTCTCAATCGGAAATTTTCGGAAAAGTTCGTGATGATCAAAATGTCATATTCGTCGTATTCAAAATTAGAACATTTGCGCGTTTAAAAAAAAGCCCTGAAAGCCCCAACGTCCCAAAAATCTGTAATCCTTTCAGTTTCACATTTCGATCGGTATATAGCACGATCTGATCGGACACTCACAGTAAATCTTTCATAAAGAAGAAGAAACAAAGAAGAATAAAATGAATTTTGCATTCGGCACACCACAAAAAATACTTAGGAACAATAAAAACAAGCTGAGTCTTTTAGCGCAACGTGAGGAATGCAAAATTAATTTTATTATTTAAAATTTTTCTTATATTAATCAGACAATACTTAGTCACAAAATTAGATATCAGAAGTTTTGTGGCTTTAATATGCATCGTCCCTAGACTTTAACCTCGCGTAGAGGTGTTTATATTTGATTACAAATAGCTTACATTTCCAAAATTCACAGAGCACAAGCAAAATGAGACCGAACACAGCAACAGCTACGACGACTATGACTATATTTTGATGAAATTTTGTCATCAGGTATAAACTGTCCTTAAGCATAGGTAAACTGAGTTTTGTTGAATTATCTTGTGATTAGGGACCTCTAATGTATCATAATTTTCATTATGGGCCCATAAGCATCGAATAGCCTTCAATTGTTGCATAGTGTAATTAAATAAAGTATTGAGCGGCTTATCTGCTATTGAAATAATTGTTAATGCAGTTTTCAAGAATTTGCATTCAATAATCAATGCTTGCACGCGGACGCTTTCAGCTTCTCAATAAAGCATAAAAGTAAGCAAAGCATTATTTTGCCGGCTCACAGATCCAGCAAGAACATGTTGCGAAACATACATCGCTTGGCAACATGCTGCGCTGCAAAACAGACACAGCCAGCAACACATTACCAAATGGCAAAAAGGAAATTTTTGTGGCTAACAACAAGCAGAACGACGACGTCGCGACATTGCGAGCAACGGTGTTGCTCTTGATAGCTGGAAGGAAAGGGTGGAGTGTGCAAACAGAATGCGCAAAGACAAATTGCTGCGTATGAATTGCAAATGCAAGTGAAAACTCCTGAAAATTGTGTATCATTTTCAACAGCTGACAGCGTGTGTGGGTAATGATGCTAAGGGGTAGTAGGGTGGTGTGGGGTGTAGGGCATTTGGTGTAGGTTTGTGCGTGGTAATATGCCTGTCTTGCAAATCACGTCGTGATATTTACAAATGGTTTCTTGTAATTAAATTAACACAAAACGTGACATTGTCACTGCCGCAGATTTTTAAGCGTCACATACACTCACACAGTCACTTGCACATACACACACAGACAGACAGACAGAGACACAAATCACAGCAAGCACAAAAGGCACATTGCAAGGAAGTCCCCTAAAGACAGGAGAAGGACGTCGCCTTAAGTTGGCAACCAAAAATGTAACTTTCTTTACTTAACATTACTTGTTGTTGCTGTTGTTGTCTCAAATGAAATTTAAAACAGAAATGAGCAAAAGTGCGTGACGCTCTCCCCTGTCTGTCTGTCTGTCTGTATGTGTCATTGGGGATCCTGAATTGTGCCTGGACCGGCTGAAGCGGCATTAAAATGTAGTTAGAGTCTGTGGTGTGTATGTGTGTTTGTATGTGTATGTGTGTGGCGCCTTACAAAGATTAGGAATGTAATTTAAAATTTACAGCATGCTCGCAAATAAATGTCGACTTCTCTTTATACTGGCACTTATGCCGAGGATCCACACACACACACGAGCACACACACACACCTTCTTATACTCTGTTTTCCAAAATTGAAAAAAAGAGTATATTGGGTTCGTGAACTGTTTGTCTGTCCGTCTGTATGAACGCAGGTTTTATCCACAGTTTGGAAGCTAGAGCAACCAAACTTGGTATACATGTTGGTATATACCATAGACAGACAAAGTGTTAAGATCCGCCAGATCGGGCCACTATAACATATAACTGTAACAGAAACGATCGGTTGAAAAATAAGTTTTTGTATGAAAACTTTTCTGTTTTTCAATATAACTTTGCCAATATATCCTTACCAAATTTAAAAGACAGTTTATAAGTATATAAGTAGTCTTTACAAAAATGTAATTTATTAAATGTACAGAAAACAGAGTATATCGCAGTCGGGTTCTCCCGTTCTTACTTGTTGTGACTGTGCCACAAAACGATACAATATGTGTATCAAAACACATGACCTGAATGCGAGTCGGAGTCGGAGTCGGACACGGACACCAAGTTGGTATAAAAAGGGTGGGGCTGGGGTTTCAAAGACGGTGCCAGTGGGGGAGAAGGAGGCTTAACAGCGGCAATGGCAGCAAAAACAAGGAAGAAATGTTATCTTCGGCGTCCCGAAGATATATACCCTTGCAGAAAAGTTTTGCATATGAGAATTTAATTTTCACTAGATTGTTCCAATGGCAGCAATATGATATAGTCGTCCGATTTTGATGAAATTTCGTCAGCATGTATAAACTGTTCTTAAGCTTAGGTAAAGTGAGTTTGGCTAACTTATCTTGAAAAAAAAAAATAAAAATTTTTCTTACAAAAACTTATTTACAACCGATCGTTCCTATGACAGCTATAAGATATAGTTTTCCGATATCGATGAAATTTTGTCATCATGTGTAGAACGTGCATAAACATAGATATAGTGAATTTAGTTGAGATATTTTGATAACAAAAATGTTTTTCTCACAGAAGCTTATTTTCAACCGATTGTTCCTATGGCAGCTATATATTATAGTGGTCCGATCTGGCCAATTCAACAAGCAAATGTGCCAAGTTTCATAACTATAGCTTTAGAAAAATGTCTTGAAAAAAGCATATAAGCAGACGGGCATAACGGACTTGACTCAGCTGTTCATGCTGATCACGAATATACAAATTTTTTTTTCTGAGACGTCTCCTTCAATGCGTTACACATTTCGTGACAAAATTATAATACCCTCTGCAAGGGTATAAAAAGATTGACAGTTGTTGGCGATGAAATGTGCAAACAAAACAAAAAAGTAGCAACTAAAGTTTCTCTCCAATATAGGCAAAAAAAAAACCAAAACGAATTCAAAATTACAGGGTGATGCTATCTTCAATGGTAAATTAATCATATTAACGCATTGTTCGTTAGTTATCAACATCCGACTCATGTCCGTCTGTCTGTTTTTCTGCGTTTTTCAAGACTTTTTCCTAGAGCTATCTTGATAAAACTTGGCACAGATGCTTCTTCTTTCTGCAGGTAGTACCTACACATAGTTGAATTGGCTAGATCGGACCACTATAACATATAGCTGCCATAGGAAACTCACTATATCGTTCTTCGTTCTACACATTATGACAAAAATTCATCAGAATCGTACGCCTATATCAAATAGTTGCCATTGGAACAATCTATTGAAAATTAACTTCTCATATGCAAAACTTTTCTGCAAGGGTATATATCTTCGGAAGATAACATTTCTCTCTTGTTCTTATATAAAACCAGCCTCTGAGTCCGAAAAAAAAAACAAATATGTTCGAAAGCTCGTTTTTAAGGAATGGCTCTAAAATTGTCAAGATCCGAGCATTTTTAGAAATTGTTCTACCCTCTGCTATGATTGGCTCACAGCCGCCCCCAAACAGGGCGTGTCATATTAAAAATTATTGTTCTAATTTTTACTAAAAAACTAATAACTTTATTATTTGTCGATCGATTTTGATGAAGTATCCTTTAGTTTGTTTAAACTTTTAAAAAGTGATGTACTGATGGACGTCCTAAAGTCCATTATATATATTTCGAAAAATCGTAAAACTAGCTATTTCTATTTATCTAGAAATCGATCTCGCGAACATATTTTTAATCCCTGTTCCCATTAAAAATGGGAAAAGGGGAGTTAAAAAGTACTGAAAATGTGTGTAACAGGCAGAAGGAGGCATTTCCAACTATAAACTATATATATTCTTGATCAGCATTAACAGCCGAGACGAACTATTCACGTCCGTCTGTCTGTTCGTCCGTCTGTATGAACGCGTCGATCTCAGAGACTATAAGAGCTAGAGACACCAAACTTGGCATGCAGGTTTCTGTATATTGTACGCAGCTCAAGTTTATTTCGGATTTCGGATGCACCTCACCAGCACCACCGCAAATCGCATAAAACTCCCACAGCCACAATTTTAAAGATAAAGGTTTGATTTTTGGTACACATATAAGTTCAATCAATGTTGATCGGTTGCGTACATTTCATAACGATCGGATAAATAACACAAGAGTTATGGAAGAATCTATTTCCCCGTCTCAGCAGGCAGAAAAAAAAAACAGTTTGTCAGGCATACTCGACTAGAGCATTCTTGTTTTATATTTATTTTCGGATTCAGCGACTGGTTTTACATAAGAAAAATATAGTGGCTGTTCTAGGCACAACTTTTTTTCAAAATTTGTTGCTTTGTTTTATTTTGGATATCTTATCTTTACAATAACAAATAAATGTAACTCTAATGTCACTTGAAAAACTGCACGCAGAAAATCCGAGAGAGACGTTTAATTTCCTTCTCGAAATGGTTTAAATAAACTTATTTAAAATTTGGGTCTCATCTCATGTATGTTATACTGGGTATAAGAATTCTAAAAATGGAAAGCCAAGCCTTCGAATTTATGTAAAATTATCAAGTAGAACTCTTGGATCTACAAAACATGAAATTTTCATCTTTGAAATTAATCTTTATCCTTATCGAAACACTGTTCGTGGACACTATTTGATGAAGTCAGTGCACAGGTAAGTGAGAGAGCACCCTGTATCTGACTGACTTCTGAAACTTATATGTGAAGCAAAGTAAATCTGGAAATTCTTTATCGCACCTTAGTGTGCTGCATTAAGTGGGCCTGTGGCACGTTCACTTGCACGTACACCTGCCGCCGCCGCCTTCCACAATGTATTGGCATGGGAGCGTGTTTGGTGCCGGTAGGAAATTGAGAAAGGTGAAACGAGGAGAAGAAAGTAAGTCACCGATGGCGTTGCAAGCGACCGATTAACTATACGACAGCGTCAACATCAACACGAAAGTATTTTCACATACCGACAGCGAAATAAATGTGGACGGCAGAGGGGCACGTAGTGCAGATGCACAACGACAACAACAACAGCAAACGCAACAAAATGTGTGGAAAAAAGAACATGCAGCAACCGGCAGCAACGTGTTGAAAGAGGCAAATGTATCTTGGACGTGCTGCGGCTTGTTGGGAAATTCGTTGACCAAGCTGGAGAAGACTCATCGACTGCCATCACTGGAAACTATTGAAGCATTGTTGTCGGAATCGGATTCTAAGTCAGTAAGGAACATATGTATCCAGTTCTCAGTGTTATCTACTTTAACACATTTTTTGTCACATACGATATTTTCGCCCTCAATGTTTTGTTAGTGTGTTCGTTAAGTTACAAAAAAAAAAACAACAAGGACACACGATAAAATTGAACCCGTAATTATCTTGGTAACTATAGTGACTATCACTTTAATATTTTACTAGGTAATGATTTAGTGGCTTTAGAACAGATTTGCAGATTTGGTATATACGATAACTTTGCGCAAAGGGGTCGATATCATCAGACCTTTTCTGGCTTCCACGTTCGACAAACTTTTGCAAAAATGAAATGGCCTTACATATTAAAATTATGATAAATGCGTAAGTGAATTGAATACCATCTAAGTTCAAAATTAAATCAACATTTTGTCATGTGGACAGAAGTGGACTTTGCGCAAATCTTATGTACTTACTCTTTATTCGCCCTTCGAAACAGAGTATAAATTGTCAGATCGAGAAAGAGGGACACACAACAAATTCGCGAAAAAATAAGAGAAAGTCCACAAAAACAGATACGAGAAGTAAGATACAATAAGAGATGTGGCTGGCCTTTTGTCTTAAGTTAAATACGATGAGAAAGTGAAAATGTAGTGAAAAACAAGTAAGAATACTCTAGTCGAGTGTGCCTGACTACGAGACTCCCTGCTCCCAACTCGCATTTCAAGCAGTTCAGCGGCAACACAAGCAAGCAGCGCACATAACTTGGCCAGTGCATGTCAAACTGTTGTTTCTGCCTGCTGAGACGGGGAAATAGATTCTTCCATAACTTTGGTGTTATTTATCCGATCGTTATGAAATGTACGCAACCGATCAACATTGATTAAACTTATATGTGTACCAAAATCAAAGCTTTATATTTAAAACTGTGGCTGTGGGAGTTTTTTGCGATTTGCGGGAATCCGAAGGGGCATTCCCGAAATTTGATATAAACTTGATCTGCGTATATATATACAGGTATACAGGAATTTGCATGCCAAGTTTGGTGTCTCTAGCTTTTATAGTCTCTGAGATCGACGCGTTCATACAGACAGACAGACATGGCTAAATCGATTCGGCTGTTGATGCTAATCAAGAATATATATAGTTTATATAGTCGCAAACGCCTCCTGTCTATTACACACATTTTCAGTATTTTATAACTCCCTTTTTCCCATTTTTAATGGGAACAAGGTGTAAAAAACTGAAAAAACTCACACACACATACATATAAACAAGTTATGGAAAATAGCGGCATCTCAGCTCGACAGCGTGTTAATCACACTTAATCTAATTTTTATTTCTGGGTCAGCATCTTTATTTATTTATTTTTATTTTCTTTTTTTTTGGCTCTCTTTATCTGTCTTTCTCGTTCCCTCTCTTCTCTCGCTATCAGTCTGCCTTTGTCTGTCTTCGCATGCAAAGCTTTCTATGCCGCCCCACATGGCTGCCATACCGTAAATATCCTTGACAAATCTTTTTGCCCTTTCGGCGCGCGAAGTGCAAATAAAAGGACATTAATTCGTTGTCGTTGTGGGTGAGCTTTGCAGTGGCTCCCGTTGCCCAAGCCAGGAGTCTGCCTCAAGTGGCGTTCCAGTGACTGCTAACGCTGACGCTGTCGCCTTTTTCTCTAGTTTTTAATGGCCAGGTAACTTACGTAACGAACCTGACACTTCCTTATTTATAGCATCAGCCGACAGCACCAGCAGCAACAGCAACAACAGCAGCGTCGGCAGCAACGTCTGCGTTGCTCCGCGGACTATGACCATGGCTGCTGCACGATGACAATAGAAACGACGCTCAAGATGATAATGATGATGATTATTATGATTATGAAGATGGGCTGGCGATAGTCTAGTGACTAGACACTAGTCGCTCGCCATTTCCTTTTGCGCCGTTAACCGCGTGAACTCAACAGCTGTAGGGGTAGGAGCCGCCTACAAACATGGATGGGGTCGAATTTGAGGGTGAGCATGTCAGATGATTGGGATTAGTGTGGAGGTCGAGAGGCAATTGCACTATGAAAATGATTACCAGAACTTAAATATTAATTAAAGGATCGTTTACGTCTTGAGTGCTATAACAATGAGAGCTGACTTTTACCGCAGTCAGCTTTTGTGCATCATCAAATAAATGTTTAACTTTAAATTACACTAAACATTTTTACTCCCTGTTCCCAATTAATGTGTGTAACAGGCAGAAGGAGGTATTTCCGACTATATAAACTATATATATTCTTGATCAGCATCAAAACCCGAGATGAACTAGCCATGTCTGTCTGAATGTTCATCTGTCCGTATGAACACACAGATCTCGGGGACTATAAGAGCTAGAGACCGTTTGTTTGTTTTTGTAATTTGATTTCAAATTATTTCCCGCCTGTCATTTGTTTAGTGAACTTGGAAAAAGCTGAAGGTTACCACATTGTTTTCACTTTTTCATCGTATTTGTGTTTTTCAGCACTGGCAGAATTTCCGCCCCAACTCTCGGGGCGTCTCTATTTCAAACTCAACTGTCATTATTTTGTATGAGCTGGGGCGATAAAATGAAACGCCACTAGACAATTCTGCATTTCACTTCGTTTATTTTGTTTCATATGGACTATAAATATACATTGGTTGGAAAGAAATAATTTTTGGACTGAAATAAGATCATCGAACGAGCAACCCAGATAAATGACAATCACTTAGTTCGTAAGTTCAGTTTATTGAGTAGATCCATCGAACTATTCCATGTAACTGTGGCGGGTTTGTGTAAAGGAATGCGTGCGGATGTGGGTGTGGCACTTCCGGCGCGCTGTAGGACACGCCAAAATATAAAACTAAGTTAACATAAGCTTGACATGCCGACGCAGCCGGCGTAGCAACCCCTCCCGTACCAGGAACAGGTGCCGTCCGCATCCGCTTCCGTGTGTCTTTTACTGCAATGTCGGCGTCTGTCAATATTGAAAGCGTGCACATTTGACATAAAATGTAATACAGTCACAGCCACACACACACACACACACATATATACAGACTAACAAAGATGCAGCACCAGCTTCGGCAGTCTTATGCAAAACAGGTACTGACTAAAGATGCCTGAAATCTTATACATATATAGTACACCCAGAGAAGTTTAACTTGACTACTCAAACTTATCCTAGTGATACTTGGTCAATTGAATAGAAAAACGTACAGAAAATTGTTTATAATTCATAATTATACCTTACTTAAAAATATTCTTCACATTCTTCTGCGTATTTTATTCTGCCTTCTTAATTTTACATACTTTTTATACTCTTTTTTTAATTTTTTAATTATTGAAAAAAAAAAATGAAAAAACGAGTATATTGGGTTTGTGAAATGTCCGTCTGTCCGTCCGTATGGACGCAGGTTTTTTTCATAATTTTGAAGCTAGAGCAACCAAACTTGGTACACATGTTGGTATATACCATAGGCAGACAAAGTGTCAAGATATCCCCTCCACCCCCACCCCTTTCCCACAAACCGCAAAAACCTATATCTCCCATAATTTTATAGCTGGAGTAACTAAATTTAGCACAAAGGCTACTTATCACATCCTTGATTGATCTAACTAAAAAAAATTTTAACACGCCCACCCTCGCCCCCACAAATAAGCAAGGTCTGTATCTCCCACATCCCTTTCGCTAGAATCATCAAATTTTGCAGGTTATATTCTATTGCCCTATTAAATAGATTGGATAAAAATAGTTTGAACACGCCCACCCCCGCACTTGCAATCGAGCAATGTTTGTAACTCCCAAACCTGTAGAACGGGCCCAACCAAATTTAAATTGATGGCAAAACTTGAAAGATTTGAGCAAAAATACAATTGCCACGCCCACTTCTGACTCTGCAAAGAGGCGGAAAAAAGAGTATATCGCAGTCGGGTGCATCTGACTGCTACGGTCTTACTTGTTATCCCTGTTCTCATTAAAAATGGGAAAAAGGGAGCTATAAAGTACTGCAAATGTGTGTAACAGGCAGATGAAGGCATTTCCGACTATACAAACTATATATATTCTTGATCAGTATCAACAACGGAGTCGATTTAGCCATGTCCGTCTGTCCGTATGAACGCGTCGATCTCGATAAAAAAAAAATTAAAAAAGAGTTTAAACATTTTAATTTACTTAATCTTTAAAGCATCGAGTTCAGGTTTTATCTTTAATTGACATTGGAAATAAGAACTTAAACGTTTTCAGATCGAATTCATTTAAATTAAGGACACCGCAATTTGTAGCAGTGTATTTTACGTATGCTTTACATTTCATTTTGAAATTTTTAGCTGGCAAATGTGGCGGCTGGAGTTATCTTCATGCCACACCCAAAAACCGACAGTCTAAGCCAGAAAACTTTTATGGTTTGCCTGTGAGCAGCAGCAGCAGCAATATTGGTAATGGGAATACTGATGTTAACGGGCAACTACAGACGCAACAACCACAGCAGCAACGGCAGCAGCAGCAACAGCAACAACGAGCTACTTCTTGACATCACTCGCGTCACGTCAAGTTGTCAATGTTGCATACGTATAAACATGGTGTTGTCAATGTTGCTGCTATGCGTTTTGTGTATTGCTGCTTGCTGCTCTCTGGCAGCAGCAGTTCCAAGTTAAAGAGAAGCAATGCCGGTGCCGTTAGCTCGTTTACTTGTCTGTTTTAGTGGCAGCTATTCTGCCTTCTGCCTGCAATAGCTAATAATGTTGCGTAACCATTTTGGTCCAGCAGCGATACATTGGACAAGTCACAAGCTTTGAGTTTAGAATTCAAGTTAAGATCTAGCTTTGCCTATGTAAATGTGACAAAGAGTGTTTTAGTGTTTGGAGCGATTAATTGCTCAGCAAGATGCTCATTAAGCTTTTGAAACGTACCACGCCTTCTGCAGCTGTTAGCTGAATACCCAGTGAAGCGTTCATGCAGCAATTCTTTTGACCTTCAGCCAACAGCGGGAAACGTTTCAATAAACACCTTTCGAATTCGTTCAACCTTTCCAGTTGAAGCAGCTAGTACTGTAAGAACTTGAACAGCACTGCGCCATTGGTCGGTACTTCCGTTCATGTTCCATTTCCGTTTCCTCGTCAGCGCAGTACAGCGAAGTCCAATACTTAGCTCTGTGCTCTGTGTGCCTTAAGTAGTTTATTGTTGATAATGTTGCTGTGGCTGTTGATGCTGCCGGGCAACAAGCGAAATTTTTTTAGCAGTCGCCACTTGAAATTTTTCTCTTTATGTCGACAGTATTGGTATAAAGAAAACAAAATCAAACAAGCCAGAAAACAACTATACTGGGGGAATTCAATTTTTTTGCTGCATTTGTAACTGTTCAATTCTAATTCTTTTTTGGACCTTTTTCGTTTGAGTACACACTTTTATTGGTTTGGTAGTGCTGTTAAATTCTTCGGAAGTCTGGCTGCTGTTGTGCGGGAATCTAATGTTCGTGTGTCCACCACCCCGAACAATATACCTAATATATAAAGTTATACATTAAAAATGAAAATGTTAGTAATTGTCAATGTTGATTAATTAATTTACTAATGTGGGCTACTTTGCTACGAGCCATATTTTATTGTGCTGCGAGGACCACGTAAGATCTAAACGTAGAGTTTTTGAAAACAGAGTATAGGTATAAAATATATATATTTTATAATTTTTGCAAAACATGTCCATGCCCTTCAATATTATGTATGATATATTTATATTGAGTACAAAGTCATGTTTATGAGTAATGTGTACTTAGTCTTTGGGCCAATTTCTCAATATACGGTAAACTTTAACCGGACTGTTAATGTGTCGGTTTTATAAATTTCATTTCCTCAACATTTTTGATGTGAACGTTAACTACTAACCCAGTCGTCGGTTAAGTTCTTAACCAACTGTTGAAATCTAACAGTTCGATGTTGTTTTGACATTTGACTACTGCGATCAAAAAACATTTCCAAAATGATAAATAATAGTGTTTTTTGTAGTGCTGGCTTGAGCTGGTAGTATGGGTTTCCTGAAAGAGATTTATTATGGTTTATTTAGAAGACTGATAAAGAGATGAAGTTTGTTAGACCGTAGGTCGACTGAGGATTCAATTTGGAGGTGGCCATGTAGGGTGCCCCAGTAGATCGCAAAGTCTATGGCTGAGGGAAGTGGTTGGGGAACCCTGTTACAAGGATGTTGTAGTTGTGGGCTCTTAGGCAGGTAGTGAGATACGCCGCGGGGAGGAGGGAGGCGTGGAGGTTTCCCCACCAGCGGTGCTTGGTAAGCCCTTTTGGGGGTGGGCAGATACTATGTTGATAAGTTGTTTTTAGGGAAGGAGACACCGAGTGGTATGCATTGAATGGCTGTAGTGGAGACTTCGGTCAATTTTGCCTTCTGGTTTCATGTGACCGCGTCTCTCTTCTTGCTTTCCAGCACATCCTTGTATTTGACAAGCGAATCGACAAGGATGTGTTCCGCCGACACACAATCGCGAAGTCAGCAACGCTGGCAAGCAGCAGTGCTTCCGCAACGGTCAACATTTGCTAAGCGACCAAAACGTCGCCATTTTGTCAAAGCAACAAGGAATGCCCGAGAACATTCTCCAACAAAACGAGCTATTGAATTTTCTAACAGTCGATGAATCAGTAATGAGACTGACATTTGTACAGTGTGTCCATATTTTTTATAGCCGTGTTCGAAAACGATATGAAGTTTATGCCAATCACACATTTAGCAGACTGTTACTTTAACCGAACATTAAGAAAACGAATCTGCTTAATCGGAAGTTTGGCGTAGAGTTAAATCAAAGTTATGATTAGTTAACCGACTACTTAACCTGATATTGAGAAACTGGCCCAAAGTCTAAAAATACTTGTTCAAAGGGCCAGTTTCTCAATATCCGGTTAAGTAGTCGGTTAACTAATGTCAAACTTATTTTCAACCGATCGTTCCGATGGCAGCTATAAAATATACTGGTCGGATTTTGATGAAATATTGTCAACATGTGTAGAACGTGCTTAAACAGAGATATAGTGAGTTTGGTTGAGATGTTTTGAAAAATAACAAATTTTTCTCACAGAAACTAATTTTCAACCGATCGTTTCTATGGCACCTTCTTATGGTTGTGTACGCACCAATACAAATAAAAGAAATCGTACGCACACATTTACCGAAATCTTTTTTTGTTTTCCATAGGTACACAGAAAAAAATAGGAACTTGCAAAATTACAAATTAAAATATCAGAGTAGAACACACGCGTCAAAGATTTACAAACTAGTGCACATTTTCGTTTTTTCAGTGTACACAAAACGATAATACAACAACAAAATACATTCGAGTATCTAACGGTCAGAGCCTATACCCACGACGCACAGTTGTTTTTGTTTTGCCAGCAACGAAAGTGGACGAAAAGCGAAAACCGAAAAATTGTTTGTGTAATTTACAATGTGCACCGCTCGCTTATGGCGTGTGCAAGATCACACGCATACTTTGCCCAATGTGTAATACAAAAACAAATGTGCTCTAGTCGATACGGACAGACGGACAGACGGAAAACAAAATATTGTAATTTCACTGTTTTCTATTTAATAAAAAGTCGGTTTTAGTTCTTGTTATAATTCACTTTGATTTAATTCTTTTTATTTCACGCACGCACAACCAGCCTCTTTAACAATCGCAAAAGAATAAACAAGATAGTTTTCGATAAACATAAATCAAGACAGAGCTGGACAGTGTGACCATGTTAGTTTTGGTAACATATTCCAACACGCCCCCTCAAAATTAACATTTCAAATACTCATTAGTTTATAATATGCTGGTGTGCATTCTGGGGAGTTACAATATAATGATCCAGCATTCGCTGCGTGGATTGGGGAAAACCCAGAAAAACCCAATCAGATCATTCTTAATATATAAGATTTCTTAACTTAAAAATGTTTTACTTCATGTAAATTATAAATTAATTTTTGGTAATATTGCATATTTCATTATCAGTCATTTATGTTAGGTTAAATTAAAAACATAGGACTTCATTTAAACTTTTTAACGTTTCAGATTATTTCATAATTTCAAAATTATTTAAATTAACTTAATAAACAAAATTCATATTAAGCCCATTTGGCTTCTTAGGGCGATGAATCTTCCTGTTGGCAACGGCTTGGTAAGGATGTCAGCGAGTTGATTTTCTGTGGGTATATACTCAATAGAAACAATATTATTCTCAACCTGTTCTCTAGAAAAGTGGTATTTTTTATCAATATGCTTAGATCTTTTATGGCATGAGGAATTACTAGCAATGCTTATGCAACCTTGATTATCTTCGAATATTTTTATAGGTTTTTCAAGTTGAATATTAACACTTTCTAAAAGAGACTTTAGCCATAAGGCTTCTCTAACAGCTTCGAACAAAGCCATATATTCTGCTTCAGTTGATGAAGCAGCTACTGAAACTTGCCTTTTTGTATTCCCACAGATTAAGTTGGAGTTAAACATTTTAAATATATAACCTGTGGTACTCTTTCTATCATTTTCATTCCCACCCCAATCAGAGTCAAGATAGCCTGTAAATATATTTTCATAATTTGTATTTTTCTTGAAAACTAATTTCATTTCAATGGTTCCTTTAAGGTATCTTAGAATCCTTTTTAAACATTGCCATAATTCGGCATTATTTTTATTAGTGTATCGACTTAAAATATTGACTGCAGTAGTAATGTCTGGTCGTGTACATAACATAATGTACATTTAACAACCAATTAAATTTCGACAAGGTGCATCATATTTTTCTTCAGAATTCAATAGTTCATAATTAAGTTTAGTTGGGAGCGGTGTACTGACTGCTTTACAATCCTCTATTTTAAATTTACTTAAAACCTTTTTTATACATGTAGATATATTTTATCTTCACAGATCTCTATCCTCATTCCAATAAAATACTTAATTTGGTCCATATCAGTCATTCTGAATTTTTCCATTAAATACATTTTAAAACTGTTCATTCTTTCTAAATCTGAAGAAGCTATCACCAAGTCATCTACATATAGTAGTACATATATATTCTTCTTAATATCGTTTTTATCTAGAATATATATACAGCGGTCTACAGGTGAATTTACAAATCCACATTCTTTTAATGCTTTCTCGAACACTTCAAACCAGCATCTCGCTGCATGTTTAAGTCCGTAAATTGCTTTATTTAATTTACATACTTTGTCTTCACTACATGACTGGAATTTTCATGTAAATTTCTTCTTTTAATGTCCCATTCAGGAAGGCAGTTTTGACATCCATATGATGTACTTTGAAGCCATATTGATTTGATATCGACATTATGAAGCGAAAACTGGAAATTCGCGCAACTGGTGCAAATTTTTCTTCATAATCAATTTGATATTTTTGGGTAAGCCCACGTGCAACTAATCTTGCCTTATATTTTACAGGGTGTCCCAATTCATCGAATTTTAAAGTAAACACCCATTTGCTGTCAACAATATTTTTGTTTTCAGGCCTTTTAACAATACACCAGGTTGTTTAGAAAACTAAACATGCAACCCTCGCGGCCTATCTTTAAAACACACACACATGTCATTCTTCGAGTAAGCGGGACACTTGAGATGAATCCCAAACCGTTGGTAAAAATAGTACATCCTTGCTTGAGCAAGGCAATAAACAAAAAGATCAAATTATGAACTGTAACAACTGTATACACATGTGTGATGACGATAAGCCAATAGAAACTAAGCATAGGATATATTCCACATGTAATTTTAGAAATCATATGTTAAAAAAGGAAAACTATTGTAACACTAATAATTCTATCCTTGTTATTCATAAAAAAGAATCCACATACATTTAAGGTATAAAAGCACATACAAACCCAATAAAGAACTCAGTCTTAACAAATTTAAATCTGGACGCGTTTCATTTTTAATAGGGCTCGGCAGAAAATAAAAAGTAAGTTTTAAAGGACTGCGACAAAGGCGCAATCAACTTTAAAACTATGATTACAAGGTATTATTTAATTCATGGGCATTTAATTCTACTTTGATAGCTTCTTCCCAAGAACGCCTATCACTTCTACTTTGTATTTCTTCGAAGGAACTGGGAATATCATTAAGAATGGTACAAGCATTTAATACATAATTTTTAAGATCGGTGTCATCTTCATTGTAAGAAAACTTTGGTAAGTTGTTCAATATGTTACTTCGTCTAGTCGTAACTTCAATAAGTTGTTCATTACTTTCATTTTTATTAGTATTAAGAGGACTTTGCTGTTTTTGTCTGGAGACCGTACTCTCATTCCGGTTTATTTCGTTGTATTTCTCCTTACTGTCATTCAGAAGTTTTACGCGATCACCATCCTTACTCTCATTCAGGACATCTGTTTGGTAATTTTCCTTACTATCATTCGGGAAGTTTAATTTATCAGATTCATCATTTTCCTTACTCTCATTCAGGATTTCATTATGTTCATTTTCCTTACTCTCATTCAGGCAATTAAATTGATCACTTTCCTTACTCTCATTCAGGAATTCCAGATCATTTACAACAGCTCTAGAATTGACCATACTTGATTCATCTATTATTACATCTCTTGCAACAATAAATTTTTCATTACTTGAATAAATAAGTAATAAAACCATTTGGTTCATAACCAACAAGTATGGTTTTAAATGATTTTTCATCAAATTTCCTCTTTCTATTTTTATTATGAACATAAGCTGCTGACCCAATTATTCTTAGATGTTTTAAATATGGCTTTCTATCATGCCACATCTCATATGGTGTTTTTGTGCAATTACCAAGTGCTCTACTTGGAATTCTGTTGGTTATATATGTGGCTGTTAACACAGCTTCGCCACAGAAGGATTTATCTAGTTTGGCACCATTTACCATAGCACGCGCTTTTTCGGTGAGTGTTCTTTTCATCCTCTCCGAAACTCCATTTAACTGCGGTGTATATGGTACAGTTAAATGGTAACTAATACCTCTCTGGACACAGTATTTTCTCATATCAGTTGACAAATATTCCCTTCCATTGTCTATATATAAATTAACTACCTTTAAGTTAAAATGCGCCTCACTTATGACTAATGCTTTATTAAATAAGTTACACAATAGTGTGTAAATTGATCCACAAAAATTACATAATAATTTTTGTCATCAATTGAAGTAGGTGTTATGGGGCCACAAACATCTGAATGTATTACGAAGAGTGCTCTTTTAATATAATCTTAATTTTTTTGTTTTGAAAAAGGTAATCTAGCTTGCTTTCCATTAAGACAAGCTTCACATATTTCATTAACAGGTTGAACTTTGTCTAGTAGCTTATTATCATTAAAGAAATTTTTCCTTTTTATATCTAACATTTTCCGTCGGCTTATATGACCTAGCCTCTCATGCCATAATTGATTAATACTTTTATTTTGCATATTTAATGTTAAAGCTGTGAATTTAATAATAGGTATATTATACATACCAGTATTCTCAGCAACCATCAAACCATTTTTGGATATTTTCATTCCATTTTGGTTAAACTCGACTGTCATACCAGCCTCTTGCAGTCGCTTCACGGAAATTAAATTGTCGGGAACTTCTTGACAATATAGAACATCTTCCAGTGTTATTTGATTTCCATTATGCATTATACGCACAATTCCTCACATCGTTGCATATATGAATTCTCCTTGCTTTGCCACCGCAATCTTAATAGGAGGCTCCAATTGGACTGAATCCATAAACAGATTTTTGTCATTCACAATATGATCACTTGCACCAGAGTCCAATATGAAGCTGACATTCTTATTGGAATGTGTAAGATTTTTATTGACGCGTTTAAGCATAAATGCGAATCCCGGCTGGGTTGTGGGGACTTGTGCTTGTTTTTCATTTTCTTTATTTTTATCAGAATTTAAACGTTTATAACTGTAGCAGTCCTTCTTTATGTGTCCCTCTTTTCCACTATGGTGACATTTAATATTAATTCTATTTTTTTCTTTAAACTGCTTACGTCCAATATTATTATTTCCTCTCTTGTAATTATTTCTATACTGTCCATTTCTAACATTCTTTCCACTGTTGTAACTAACTGCATTCATAACTTACTTGCTAATGTCACTCGAATCATTCCTAATTCTAATTTCGTGATCTAACAATCTGTTTTTCACAAACGATAGTGTTAGATTTTCTTCCGTCAACGTTTCAATTGCTGTTATTACTCTGTTGTATGAAGATGGCAAAGTCAGCAATAAATGCGATACTTTATCCATCTCATCATTCGGGCACCTGAGGCCAATAATTCATTAATTATTTCATCAAATATTATGAAATGATTCGAAAGTGTCATCTCACTTTTAAGTTTTAGGGATAATAATTTTTTCCGAAGCGACAACTGCGATGCAAGACTTTTACGCTCATAGGCGGCGTCTAAGCTCTGAAAAATTTGTTGCGCAGTTTTGTCGCTTGTCGCGAAGTTCAAAAATGAGTCGCTTAAAAATTGAATCAACGTGCTCTTCGCACGTCTCTCTGCCCTTTTCCAGTCGTCGTCAATTATGTCCGGCAAATTGTTGTCAATTACTTTTAGCACATCAAGTTCTTCCAGGAGTGCTTTAACCCGAAATTTTCAAACACCATACTTTTGTCCGTCAAACGATTTTATATGCTTTACTTTTACCATATTATTTTATTGTATGTGTTCTGTCGCTTGATCTATGTATGTATGTGTGAATGATCTGTGTGTGTATTTGTGAATTTCACAAGATGATTTATGTGAGTATGTTGTGAATTTCACAAGAACTATTTTATTTCATAAGAACTATTTTATTTTGTTTTATATCTTTCTCTTTTTAAATGTGTGCGTTAAGTCTGGGCCCATAACCTATTGTAATTTCACTGTTTTCTATTTAATAAAAAGTCGGTTTTAGTTCTTGTTATAATTCACTTTGATTTAATTCTTTTTATTTCACGCACGCACAACCAGCCTCTTTAACAATCGCAAAAGAATTAACAAGATAGTTATCGATAAACATAAAACAAGACAGAGCTGGACAGTGCGACCATGTTAGTTTTGGTAACATATTCCAACACAAAATAATTCAAATAAGCGACATTGTACTAATTGATTGTAGTTTAAGATAAAAGGTAAAAAAAAAAAAATTGGTCCCGAATAAATTTTAATAAAAGGCGATAAAAGTGAAAAAAATTAAAATTGTTTTTTTTTTTAAATGCTAGACAAACGAACTTATATGTTGACCGTAAGTGAAAATGCAGTTATCATATATGCATCATGTGAAAGGTTGTCTCAGACCCTTTCATAATTTGCTTAGCTGAGCCTAAGATAACTGAAAAAACTAAGTGAAACAGTTTTTTGACTTTATCTCCAGATTTTGGGGGTCCATCGAAGATTCCAAAAATGCAGAAATACTATACTCAAGACAAGTAAGAACGTTGCAGTCGGATGCACCCGACTGCGATATACACTTTTTTCCGCATCTTTGCAGAGTCAGAAGTGGGCGTTGCAATTGTATTTTTGCTCAAATCTTTCAAGTTTTTCCATCAATTTAAGTTTGGTTGGGCCCGTTCTACAGGTTTGGGAGTTACAAACATTGCTCGATTGCAAGGGCGAGGGTGGGCGTGTTAAAATTTTTTTTGGTCAGATCAATCAAGGATGTGATAAGTAGCCCTTGTGCTAAATTTGGTTACTCTAGCTATAAAACTATGGGAGACATAGGTTTTTGCGGTTTGTGGGGGTGGGGGGGAGATCTTGACACTTTGTCTGCCTATGGTATATACCAACATGTATACCAAGTTTGGTTGCACTAGCTTCAAAATTGTGCAAAAAACATGCGTTCATACGGACAGACGGACATTTAACAAACCCAATATACTTTTTTTTCTTTTTTTTTTTCAAAAAAATTAAAAAAGAGTATAACTATACTCAAGAAAACCTACAACCTTCATATGGTCATTTAAAAATGGACAAAACTTGTTTCAATTTCGTCACAGAGTGTAACTAAACTGAGGAAGTATTTTATTTTTTGAACCTGTGTGCAGGATATTTCATAGTTAAGCATTTAGACTCAGGCGTTTTTCCTGACTGATTTGGTCGGAACAACACAGATGACTACGTATCCTGATTGATTTGCGGCAACATTTTTCGATTAGACCTGCTAATTAGCATAACACAGACAGAGTTTAATAAGTCGCTGCTTGGAAACAACAGCTGCGGCAATTGCGTACCTTAAGTCTCTTGAATGCATTCGAGGATGCCCATTGCGTGGCATTGAAGGACAGTTGCTGTGGCTGTTGTGTAGTTGATTTTAATTAAAACTTCAATTGAAGGTTTGTGGAGGGGAGTGTCTGGGAGAAGCAGCTGCGTGACTCAGTCACCTGTGTCTCAAACCTCAATCACGCGGAGCACGGCTCGACTGAAAATCTAATTAAACAGCCTCAAAAGAGACCCAACTTAAGAGTAACCTTGTGAGGCACCTGCAAAACAGCGAAAGAAGCTGCGAGGGAAAATGCCTAAAATCCTTTCTGCAGACAGTTTGCCAGCATACATTATGAAGGCCTGGGCTTTATTGGTTCAAGAACCACTTGTTGTGCCTTACAGCGCTGTAAAACAAAGTTTCAGGTCTAGTAACAATAATTTTTCATTTGCATTTTCGATTATTTTTTAACCAAAAATTATAAATGAGCGTAATATTATTTAACTCTTAAAAATAATTTTTTTAATCAAATTTCAACAAAATCGTGGAAGCAGCCCGTGTTTTGTGATTGTGATTGTCCGATGGACGTGGCAACCATTAATGGCATCATTTGCAAGCTTTACGGAGCTGGATACCCTCTGGTGTCAATGGTTAGCGATTTAGGTTCAGGAAATCAAAAACTATGGAGAGATCTGGCCGTAAAAGACAGTAAGTGTACTACAAGCTTAAAAGTACAAAATAATTGTATTCTAAAATGCCAATAATTCTTATTTTCTCTTAAATGAAGCCATGGTTTCCAAATCCAGCGAATGCCGATCTTAAGATTTTCGTTTTTGCTGATGTACTCCATCTTTAATAATAATTGCGGCGCAAACGATTAAACGGGCTATGACATATTCGTCAACATCGGACATGAGCATAATGTTTAAAATCACGGAGGATCATCTCAACGTTCGATCAATAGCTCTTCAGAAAGTCAAACTTTCAACGCAGCTCTTTTCAATAAAACGGTGCTTTTCTTTGGGATCCAATGTATTAAATGCATGCGAAACGGGTGATTTTTTCCAGCTTACCAACGATTGGTTTGATGTTTTCAACAGCAAACTATCGACGGCCAAAACATTACCCACTACACAGCCATACGGCAAACACCTGGACGTGCAGCGTAGCTTATTGAACAAAATGTCAAGTATAATGCGCACGTCTGTCTTAACTCACTCTGCCAATATTGCACCGTTTCACAGAGGCATTTTGGTAAACAACGCGTCACTTCAACGACTCCATGCTTACTTACTCGACAAGTATAAAATAGAGTATATATTAACAAATCGACTAACACAAGAAGTGCTCGAGCAATTTTTTGGTGCGATGAGACCTGAGGGCGGTTTCCACGATCATCCCAGCCCATTACAATTCAAATTTGGGCTGCGGATGTATTTACTGGGTATAAGTTTTTAGTATTACTACATTTATTATACTGAGTTTGTTATATTGAGTTTGTGAAATGTCCGTCTGTCCGTCTGTCTGTCCGTCTGTATGTCCGTCTGTATGAACTCAGTTTTTTTCTACAGTTTTGAAGCTAGAGCAACCAAACTTGGTATGCATGTTGATATATATACCATAGTAAGACAAAGTGTCAAGATCTAAATTTAAATTTATGGCAAAACTTGATAGATTTGAGCCAAAATACAATTGCCACGCCCACTTCTGACTCCGCAAAGAGGCGAAAAAAAGAGTATAACGTAGTCGGGTGCATTCGACTGCAACGTTCTTACTTGTTTTTCAAATTACGTTTTTGGATCGTAATTCGATCATTTGTTGCGTTTCCCATGTTCATGTGAAAGTTAACATCTGCCATAACATTTTTTTTAAATCGATCTCATTCTCATGTACATGTCTGCTGACAATGTTTGTAAATGCAATAAAAATCTGCCTAAATTTCATTAAGATAGGATAACAAACACCAAAGTTATTGAAGCAATAATTTGACAGGCACTGGACAAGTTAAGTGCTCTGCTTGCTTGTGTTGCCGCTGAACTGCTTGAAATGCAAGTTGGGAGCAGGGAGTTTCCTAGTCGGGCATACTCGACTAAACCATTCTTGCTTGTATTTTCTAGACTAGCTTATCTGTGTTCAGATATGGTAATATATGCACTTTAAGTATGTGTATCTATCTGCAATGCGGAGCTGCATGGAGCTGCATGATATCAGCACTTGGACTTGGGCAAGCAACTGGAATTGTGCAAGACGGGGGTGATACTTGCCGCGTGCTGTGGACTGTGGCAGCCGCTTAACTTACACAATTTCCGCAGTGCTTTCTATGTCGTTTATTCGTTTCCTGCTGCTCTGCGCTGGACTGCAATGCGCGGTGCGACGCGACACGACGCGACGTTTTCTTTACCGACGCACAGTGGCTCGTACGGCAAAAGCACGTTGCAAAAATCAAAATTGAGTTTTTTATTTTGGCTAAATGCTTGATTTCACCTCAATTTAAAATTTAACAACTAAGAAAACGTCATAAGTTTTATATTTTTGAATATATCTTGATACTTTGTCTGACTATAGTATATATCCCAACATGTTTACCAAGTTTGGTTGCTCTACCTTCAAAACTGTGGAAAAAAACTGCGTTCATACAGACGGACGGACGGACATTTCATAACCCCAATATACTTTGTTCTTTTTTTTTTCAAAAAAATTAAAAAAATAGTATAAAAACCATTGCCACAATCGTGCTCGATTGGAGAAATTTTCCTCTTTGCAAATCAAATAGTATTTCACAGGTTTTACAGGCTCAATGCACGGTCATGACAAGAAAGTTTTTTACTCTTTTTTAATTTTATTGAAAAAAAAAGAAAAAGAGTATAATGGGTTTGTGAAATGTCCGTCTGTCCGTCCGTCTGTCCGTATTAACGCAGGTTTTTTGCACAATTTTGAAGCTAGAGCAACCAAACTTGGTATGCATGTTGGTATATACCATAGGCAGACAAAGTGTCAAGATCTCCACCCCACCCCCACCCCTTCCCCCACAAACCGCAAAAACCTATATCTTCCACAGTTTTATAGCTAGAGTAACCAAATTTAGCACAAAGGGTACTTATCACATCCATGATTGATCTGACTAAAAAAAAATTGGCCACGCCCACCGCCGCCCCCACAAATAAGCAAAGTTTGTATCTCCCACACCCCTTTAGCTAGAGTCCCCAAGGACCAAGGTTGAATTCTATTGCCCTATTAAATAGATTGTATAAAAATAATTTTGACACGCCCACCCCCGCCCTTGCAATCCAGCAATGTTTGTTACTCCCAAACCTGTAGAACGGGCCCAACCAAACTTAAATTGATGGTAAAACTTGAAAGATTTGAGCAAAAATACAATTGCCATGCCCACTTCTGACTCCGCAAAGAGGCTAAAAAAGAGTATATCGCAGTCGGGTGCATCCGACTGCAACGCTCTTACTTGTTTTTGTATATTTTTATACTCTTTTTTTAACTTTTTTGAAAAAAAAGGAAAAAAGAGTATATTGGGTTTGTGAAATGTCCGTCTGTCCGTCCGTCTGTCCGTCTGTCTGTATGAACGCAGGTTTTTTCCACAATTTTGAAGCTAGAGCAACCAAACTTGGTATACATGTTGGTATATACCATAGGCAGACAAAGTGTCAAGATCTCCCCCCCACCCCCACCCCTTCCCCCACAAACCGCAAAAACCTATATCTTCCACAGTTTTATAGCTAGAATAACCAAATTTGGCACAAGGGCTACTTATCACATCCTTCATTGATCTGGCAAAAAAAAATTCGGCCACGCCCACCCCCGCCCCCACAAATAGGCAAAGTCTGTATCTCCCCCACCCCTTTAGCTAGAATCACCAAATTTTGCAGGTTGACTTCTATTGTCCTATTAAATAGATTGGATAAAAATATTTTTGCCACGCCCACCCCCGCCCTTGCAATCAAGCAATGTTTGTTTCTCCCAAACCTGTAGAACAGGCCCAACCAAATTTTAATTGATGGCAAAACTTTAAAGATTTGAGCAGAAATTCAATTGCCACGCCCACTGACTCCGCAAAGAGGCGAAAAAAAGAGTATATCGCAGTCGGGTGCATCCGACTGCAACGTTCTTACTTGTTAAATACATTTTTTGTAATACCCTTGCAGATGGTATTATAATTTTGTCACGAAATGTGTAACGCATTAAAGGAGACGTCTCAGAAAAAAAATGTGTATATTCGTGAACAGCATCATCAGCCGAGTCATGTCCGTCATGTCCGTCTGTTTATATGCGAACTAGTTCCTCAGTTTTAGAGGTATCTTGATGAACATAGTACATATGTCAGAATCGGCCAGATCGGACCAATATAGCTGCCATAGGAACGATCGGTTGAAAAATAAGTTTTCTTATGCAAATCTTTTCTGCAAGGGTATATATCTTCGGCACGCCGAAGACAACATTTCTTTCTTGTTTATTTTTAAAACTGTTTTTATGTTTAGAAAATATTTAAAAAACTGTTTAAACTATAGTTTCAAATTTTTCAATCAAAATCGTTCAATTTATGCTGACAAAGACAAAATAGTTCAATACACTTTGGAATTGATATCTTTATTAGTTCAAGAGTTATGATTGTTGCAACCTGTTTTGCGAAAACGAGCCACTGTGCGACGCCCTCATGCCAACTAATTATAAAGTTGTGAACGGAAACATTTACAAAACATTTAGCGAAAATGCACATTTACGAAGAACGTGTGCGGACTATGTAATAAGCGAGCGAAGTCGCCGAGTCCTTTCCTGCTCACAACAGCTAACGAAATCAAAGAGTCAGGACTACGCCCCTACACCTCCAAGTCCACAGCCCCAAATTCTGCACCAGATCCACCTCGACGTCAAGGACATGGACATGGACACGGACACGTTGAATGGCCAGCCGGGCATGCAAATACCAACGATATCGTCGACGTCCACCACAAACGAGCAGCGACGGGATGTCAGCTCCGCATCTTTCCTTCCCGCTGCGTGCGTGTGTGTGTGTGTGTGTGTGTGTGTGTGTGTGTGTGTGTGGTGTGCGTGTGTGTGTGTGTGCGTGTAGGAGCATTTGAAAGACGATAGGAGGCCACAACTTAATTTTGGGGCCAAACCGGCAGATAATAAATGTCAAGCTTGGAGAGACGTGGCCATTGTGGCCTATGGGCTTGAAACTTTTTAAACTTCATGCATTGCTGAATAAGTAATCCCCGCATATGCTCAATCTCGCTTACACCATCCTTGCCTCTCGTCCTCCGTGTCTTATATATCTCTCTCGCTCTCTGTAGTGAATAGCCGCTAACCGAGCACGTATGTAGGTGTAGGAAATGCGGCATTTAGTTGAATTGAGCAGAAAAGTGAGGACTTTCATTTATCGCTGCGGCTGTGCACCAGACCATAAAACGGGCAATTAATTTTTTTTGTCGGCACGATTTCAATTAGTTTGCGAGATATTTGTGATCTGAGCTCATATTAATATTTGCGGGCGTGCTCCCATTTTTGGTTTCGGAAAGCTTTTACGATTCCGTTTTCAAATCGGATGATTAGACGCTCCGGAATTCGGAAATATCAAAATGTTTCCGTAAAATTGCGATTTTCGTACTAAAAAGCAACTGATGCGTATTTCAATTTTTTTTTAAATATTCTGTAATGTTTCCGAATTATTTTGCGATTTACTTTTCATATCGCAAGAAAATGTACTCCGGTAATCGCAGTGACGCACCCTAATGCGTCACATTTATTTTGTAGTTTTAAGTTCGTAGATATGTAGTTAGTAGCTTTAAGTTCTAAATATCATTTTGTAGGTATAAGTTCTGCCCATGAGGGGCAAATATAATTACTTAATAGAGGTCTGCATGAATGGCAAAAAAAATCACGTTTTCCACAAAGGAAAAAGAAGAATGGAAAAAACCAAACTTCTTAAATTTACTTATATTTGGCACAATCTAGTGAATAGTTGGACGTTTGCTTGCTTCAAATATTTTTTGAAACATTTTCAAAAGCTTCAATCACGCGGACAATGGATTCTAAATGATTGATGTTAATGCCATCAATTCCTCATGATTGATTTTTATCATTTAATATAGTTGTTAAGTCAATCCAATTTATTTCAATGGACTTCAAAAAAATAATAAACTGTATTCCAGCGAGTAGGGCAAAAGCTTTTTAAAGATAATCCTAATGAAGAATTAATTCCAGACTTTTTAAAATATGTTCCCAGCTTGGTACAAATACTGATGATATTTCCCATGTCAGGAACAACATCTATAGCTTTTTCAATAGCGTTGTTCAGCAGATGGTTGAATGAATTTTCTGCAAATCGCGAAATGCTCTGATCATATTAGACACACAATCGGTAACAATAACGGGACTGTCCACTTCAAGATCACATCCGAAGTATGTCAGTATCTTCTCCATTTTCGACCGAATGTTTGAACCTAAATATAGGAAATAAAATTAATTTCAAACTGCACACTTGAAGATTAGATGAACAAACCTGTGCAGGATGTTTCTTTCATAGACTTCATGGCCATTAGACGATCAACACGAACTGATTCTTTTATATAGTGTACATTACGGGACAAGTACGAAGATTTTAAATAATTATCAGTCCACATGTCACTGGTGATGGCATATCCAAAGGCTTTATATTTTTCAATTTCGGCTTTTATTAAGCAAAAGTGTGACTCATAGATAATTGTTATATTTCGGGATATTGTTGTTGGATGGGGTAACAATTTACCAACGTCGACATTATCACCAAACGTTGCTCCAACATTAATTAAAAATAATGCAAATTTTTTAAGGCCGGAGTCGTCGATAATTTTTAATGGCTGACTGTTCTTTGTTACCCATTCGGTAACAACAGCCACGCCCTTCTGTTTCGTTGCTGGATTTACATCAATAGGGGAAGCTTTGCAAAATCTACTAGGTTAGATGTGCTTCCTGTAAACTTAAAAACAGAAAAACACATCTTACAGGCTACAAGGTCAATTAATTCTTCTCCATTTTCGTTTATTATTTTTGAGAAAAACGGACAAACTTCGCTTCGGCCTCTCTTCTCAACGAAGCTATACATTTCACTTTGAATGTCCTTCTTTATATCCTCTGCGCATTTCTCATTTACAGTGTAAACTACGCTTTTAACAACCTACATATATATTTAAAGCAAAATAAATTAATTCTGAAAAAAATATCACAAGAAACATTATAGACAGGTCACAAATACATAGTTATTAATGTAAGCTCGACCAATACAAACCAACCAACCAATTAAACAAAATACATATTATATACATAAAAACATCAACAATAAAAAGAAAACAACAAACTTCTTATGTAAAATACATGCGGTCTCATCTGAATTTTTGATTTGCAATTCGGTCATGTTTAGCTAACGAGTTGAAAAGTAAAATCCAAAAATACTTGAGATCTTGACTCTGGTATATACCAACATGTATACCAAGTTTGGTTGCTGTAGCTTCAAAACTGTGGAAAAAAACTGCGTTCATACGGACAGACGGACGGACAGACGGTCATTTCACAAACCCAATATACTCTTTTTACTCCCTGTTCCCATTAAAAATGGGAAAAAGGGAGCTATAAAGTACTGCAAATGTGTGTAACAGACAGAAGGAGGCATTTCCGATATGTTCTTGATCAGCAGCAACAGCCGAGTCGATATAGCCATGTCTGTCTATCCGTCCTTCCGTCTGTATGAACGAGTCGATCTCAGAGACTGCAAGAGCTAGAGACTCCAAACTTGGCATGCAGGTTCCTGCATACCATACGCAGATCAAGTTTATTTCAAATTTCGAATGCACCCCCACAAATCGAAAAAAAAACTACCACAGCCTCAATTTTAAAGATAAAATATACACATATGTATATGTTTTGTCAATGTTGGTCAATTGCGTACATTTCATAACGATTGGATGAATAACACAAAAGTTATGGAAGAATCCATTACCCCCGTCTTAGCAGGCACACTCGACTCGAGTATTCTTACTTGTTTTTTCAAAAAAATTTAAAAAAAAAAGGGTATAAAAAGAAATTGGATCAGTTACAAAGCTAAGGCGAACACATTGTCATCGGGCATCGTTGTCTCATCGCCGTCAACTTTATTGTCATCCGCATCCATATCCAAGCTCACGTTCTAACTCCTGTTCTCATTCTCAGAGTCAACACTAACTTTCTCTTGGCCATAGAAGTGCTTTTATCCTGTCTCCTGTTGGCAGTTTGACAGTAGCAGCAGCAGCATCAACAACAATAATAGCAAAGGGACAGCAAAAACAACAATACGGCAACAACTGTTATTAACGAGAACGCCCACAATGCCCGTAAAGTGCTTCATATTACGCCATTAATTGCATAATTTCGTTACCATTTGTATACCCTTGCAGAGGGTATTATAATTTTGTCACAAAATGCGTAAAGCATTGAAGGAGACGTTTCAAAAAAAAAAAAAAATTTGTATATTCGTGATCAGCATCAACAGCCGATTTATGTCCGTCATGTCCGTCTGTCTGTCTGTTTATATGCGTTTTTCAAGACTTTGTTCTTGAACTATCTTGATGAAACTTGGCACAGATGCATCTTCTTAATGCAGGTAGACCCTATAGTTGAATTGGCCAGATCGGATCACTGAAACATATAGCTGCCGTAGGAACGATCGGTTGGCAAATTAGTTTTTGTATGAAAAACTTTTTTTGATTTTCATAATATCACAACCAAACTCACTTTGACTATGTTAAAGTACAGTTTATACATGATGATAAAATTGAATCGAAATCGGAAATTTATATCCTATAGCTGCCATAGGAGCGATCGGTTAAAAATTAGTTTTTGTATGAAAAACTTTTGTGTTTATCAAAATATCTCCGCCAAACTCATTATATATAAATTAAAACACGTTTCAAACATTTTGACAAAATTTTGTCAAAATCGGATCACTATATCTTATAGCTGCCATTGGAACAATCAGTTGAAAAATAAGTTTTTATGCAAATATTATAAGTATAATAAAAAACTGTCTCTCAGAACACGTCAGTCTATGACGTAAAGGCTGAAAATGTAATTTTATTATATAGATATGATGGTTCCTTAGTAGTTACTATTTTATGCAAAAATATATGTGACCTTTGCCACGTAAACGCTTTAAAGCCAAGATCAAACATTTTATAAGCCAGCGAAGTTATATGTTGTGCTCTTCCGATATTGTTTACATATCTTGCTTTGCTGTTAAACGCCACCTTAAAGCCATCAAAAATTTCAACACCATAGCATATTGTCAACTGGCAAGAAATGTTTAGTTAGAGATAATTGTCTTATTAACCCAAAAGTTTTCCCTGCTGCTTTATTTATGTAGTCATTCCACGAAAGTGTTTTATTAAAAGTAATACCAAGATTTAAAGCTTGGTCAACATATTCAATGCTTGTATTTTCAATTTTATTTCGCTGTATTTATTATTTTTTTATATATGACTAGCATTTTCCGGCGTGCGGTGCTACGCCCCGTATAAAATCATATTCGCACAAAAATTTAACTTCCTACAACCTTAACCAACTGTTTTCTACCCAAAAGGGTAAATTTTCCAGTTGCAGTTTTAAATGAATTTTCATCTTGATCTTAGAAAAAATGATTTGAAGCAAATCGCATATAGCCTCAACTTTGGGATTTTTACCTACTTTCTGCCCGGGAATGTAAATGGTATGCAGTTTTGAATGAATTTTCATATTGATCTTTGAGAATGAGTCTTTGGCCTTTTTACCACCCACTTTCCACCCGGGAATGTGAATTTTCCAGAAAATTGGTATGCAGCTTTAATTGAATTTTCATATTGATCTTTGAAAATGAGTTTGAAGCAAATCGCATAAGAACTCAACTTTGGCCTTTTAACCACCCACTCTCCACCCTGGAATGTGAATTTTCCGGTAAATTGGTATGCAGTTTTTAATGAATTTTCACATAGATCTTTGAAAATGAGTTTGAAGCAAATCGCATAAAAACTCAACTTTCGCCCTATTTACCACCCACTTTCCACCCAGGGGGGTGAATTTTCCGGAAAATTGTCATGCAGTTTTAAATGAATTTTCATGAAGATCTTTGAAAATTAGTTTGAAGCAAATCGCATAAGAACTCACTTTTTGGCCTTTTTACTACCCACTTTCCACCCAGGGGGGTGAATTTTCCGGAAAATTCGTATGCAGTCATAAATTATTTTTTATATAGATTATTGAAATTAAGTTTGAAGCTGATCGGATGATAAACAAATAAGTTGCATACAACGATTTCCGCGAATTTTCCACATTTCCCGACTGAATTTTCCAAAATCCGGTCTTAGTGCTCACTTTCGGTATATGCCTAAGCTACTGTGAAAATTTCAGCCA